>OY755215.1:32433167-33033167 GCA_963576765.1 Draba incana | reverse complement strand
GATCTTCCTCTCGACCAAAAGCTCTGCTGCAGCGTCCAAAGACGCTCCATCAGACCCACGAAGACGCTCAATAAGCTCCAAGCTCGCATCGATCTCAGCAAGATCCAGCATGTTATCCTTCGCTGTCCCCTCAAGCCTAGCGAGCGACCTGGCAACCTGTCGGGTCCGGCTAGCGAAGCTACGGTCTGCCTCCTCTTTGGCCCTAGATACGGCCTCCTCGATCTGGGCGTCCCTAAGACTCTCGGTTTCCAACAGCTTGCTCTTAAGCGAGGTGATTTCCTCCTTGTTCTTCGCATGCCGCGAGGACGCCTTGGACAACTTCCCGCTCAACTCATCCGACCTCTGCTTTGCGGAAGCGACATCGTCCTCGAGGGCTAGGACCTTCTCAGCGAGCTCAGCATTGGCCCTCCTGGCTTCGCTAACCTCACGGTCACGAGAACGAGAGTCCTCCTCAAAGCAGAAAGCCATGCCATCCAGCTGGGTGGAGAGCTGCGCATACAAAGGAAATCAAACATAACGCTGGAATAAGTGGAGAAACAATAACAAGGACAAAGAGAGGAAGATAAAGAGAGCAAACCTCAGCCACTGTGGCTCTCGCCAGCTTAAGAGCCCTCTCACCAGAACCAGGAGTCAAAGAGCGAGCTGCTGCAGCACCGTCACTGGTCGGGTCGCTAACAAACGCCGAAGAGGGGCCCACCTTCTTTCGCTTCGGAGGTGCTCCATCAGGAGTGCCTCCCGCCTTACCCTCCGATCTAAGGGCCCTCTTCCGCTGTTGCTCACGCCGCCTAGCAATCTCATCAGGAGTGAGATCAGAAGCACGAGAACGCTGAGCTGACACAGTGGGAGTCTTGGGCGCTGCGGATGACAGAGCACCCGCCTGCGAGCCTGCCCTCGCTGAGACCGTGGTGCTCGTCAACGCCGCTCTCGCCAACTCAGCTCGCTGAAAAGCGGAGACTCTAGGAGCACCTCGTCCAAGGACCTTCCCTGCGAAGATCCGACTGGAGAGTGCTCTCTGGATCCTCTGACGGGTGAAGGACTTCACCCAATCACCATCTCCAGAGGCTAGAGCGCTGTGGATAGCTGTCATCTCACCACGGCTCACTAATGCTGGTCTCACTGCAAAGACAAAGCAATACATTAGCATGCAAGACATGGCCACTATACAAAATAAACTTTTTCTAAGTGTAAACTTACCTCTCTTCCCCCAACTCGTCCTGACAAGGGGGATGCAGTCAGCCTCAATGGTCCTCTCTGAGATCTTGACAAAGAAGAATGAGCACTCAAAGAGATCATCCTTGCTGGGGAACCCATCAATAAGCACGCGACCCGGAGCTGGGGCAACGAGATACCGCAACTCGTCTGCAGGGCCCTTAGGCCTGAACTCCAGAAGGCTGGTCAGCTGCTCAGTACTAATCTCTGCATTGCACTCCCGGCTAAGCACGGAGATACCAATAATGTGCCTCAACCCCCTGGGGTTGATCTGAGCAAGGGAGATACCGTTCCCATCCAGGAAGCGAAGGAGGAAGCCTGGCACCGGGAACCACAACAGGCAATGATCCATGAAGTTCTCATACATGGTAAAGTATCCCGGAGGCGGGGCATTAGCACGCTGTGTGCGATCAGGAACGACCAACTCAATCTCATCAGAGATCTCACATTTCTCTCGAAGGCGCTGCAGCGAGTCCTCATCGCAAGAGGTAGATCCAGGGGGATCCGGTCGCCTCCTCCTCTTCTTAGCCGCAACATGGCGGGTCACCTCATCGCCATCCTCAGCATCGGATGGGGGTGACCCCGAAGTAGAAGAAGAGTCGAGTGACACAGCGACATCGGCTGCTCCCTCTGGAAGCCTCGGATCCTCGTCGTTAAGGGGGAAGGAAAGTCCAACTCCCCCATGACGAGCCATCAAATCCTCATCACCACTGGATCTCCTCGCATCCTCAACATCTACTAAATCATCATCATCCTCGTCAATCCCACCAAGACTAACCCGGGGAACGGTGAGTTTGTTACGGAGACGGATCCCGGTACCGGTACTAGCGTGATTCGCCGAAGGGGCTATCGCAATCTTCGATGAGGATGAAGCCGCAACCGAATTCCCGATTCGGTCCTGTGAAGTCGCGAGCGCGTGATCAGCCTCGCGTCCACCCGCGATCACGCAGTTGTCCTCGTACCTATGTGCGACCACGCGATCGGCCTGGCGCCCATCCGCGACCGCGCAGTCGGTCTCGTCCTCATGACCACGACTGTCCGCGACCACGCGGTCATCCTCGCGTGCCTCATGACTGTCTGCGACCATGCGTTCATCCGCGACCGCGCGATCGGGTCCGCGTGGTGTCGCGACCACACGATCGGTCTCGCGTGGTATCACGGTCGCATGGTCGGTCTCACACGAAACCGTGGACACGCGATCGGTTACACGAGAATTCGTGAGTGCGAGCTCGGTCTCGCACAAAGACGGGTCGGTCCTACTCGGAACCACGACCACGGGCTCGGTTCCAAGCACCGGTCCACCATTATCAACCGAATCAAGTGTGACTTGTTCCATAACAACAAGTGTACCTATACACGAGTCAACAAGACAAATCAAAAGTCAAGAATTTCCATCTTTCTATCAAGAACAAGCTCTATTCTTACATTAGCTTTAAACAAGGAATCTCCAAAAGACTATGCAAATCCAAGTCTAAATTCTATCAACAATCAAAGACTAGAAATCAATAGCAACCAAAGGCTCAATGATTTTCCAAAGCAATCATCAATCCAACATGGCAAAGCTTGATTCTCTATGAAAAAGTTTTGATTTATGAACTTGAACTTTCAAAGAAGCTATGGAATCAAGAGCTTGAGGAAGTAATAAGAAAACTCACCAAAGAAGAAAGACGAAGACCCGAGCTCGATGTTGGCAATGTCGCGAGCGTACGGTCGGTGGTGTCACGAGCTCGTGGTCGGAGATGGGAATCACGGCGGCAAGGAGAAAAAAAAAAATTTTTGGGAAGAAGGAAGGAGATGGGTGGATAAGGTTAAAACCTTATCCCTTCTTTTTCTCACCAAATGGGACCCATTCCCATTCAAAAACACAACACAACACCTTTCCCTCCGAAAGTAGCCTTGCTATTTCCCGAAAAACATCGTTGACATTGGCAATCGCAACACGGAGTCTTAAAATCTCCATATATATAAAAAAAAAAAATATCGTGAAATCTTTAAGTGCAGCAGCAAAGGGAGCGCGAAGTCTTGAAATCTTCGTAACATTTAAAGAGTCTTTAAACCTCGTGCAGAAAGTCACTCTCTACTACTGTAAGTGCTTTGACTTCGAACGTTAACACTGATATTCGACACATCTTTTAACTCGGCACCGTTATTAGCTCTAACACTACCGAGCTGGGGGGCTAACTGTTGGGGTCGGTTTTCGCCCCCTCAGCATTAACGTCTAAAGGCAAACCAATCGAAGAGATAGCCCTCCGGGCTCTCAACAAAGGAGGACTAACGGAACCTATATCTTCCTGCGGAGCGGAGCATGTGGAAATGGAGCTTAAGCGAAGCCGGAAATGACCGGGCCTAGACAAGACGCGACCGTGCGCTCGCCTCAAGACGCGACCGAGCGCTCGCCGTGACGCGACCGTGCGCTCGCCGTGACGCGACCGTGCTCTCGTCATGACGCGACCGTGCGCTCGGTCGCGAGGGCCGACCATGCGAGCGCCTCATGGTCCGAACGTGTGTTCGGTCGCGAGGGCCGACCATGCGAGCGCTTCATGGTCCGACCGAGCACTCGTTCGTCGTCCGACCATGGGCTCGCTGTGGGTCGGTCCTGAAGGCACGGTCGATGGGTCGATCACATGCTCACTTCACTCCTCATTCACAGCTTCTATTCAAGAGTCGACAGCCCAATAGTGTTATGATGGCCCGGTCCGAACGCGAAGCCCATGATGATGTAACCGACTCCGCAGATGTTTAGGAAGAGACCGCCTTAGACATAGTATAAATAGACTTTTGTAAACACCCTAAAGGGGATCCGCAATTTCAATACGAAAACTTGTACTCAACTTTTCAGAGCAATAAACAACATCTTTTTCTCAAATCCTTTGCAATCCTAGCTTATCATAGAAATCTCCGAATTCACTCACGAACTCTTACAAATTCTAATTGTGTTGGTTTCGACCCCCACACAAAGTCGAACAACTACAACGATCTCTTGAGCATCTTGAATGATTACATCTATTGCAACCCGAAAAGTTGTAAACACTACACCAAATATAGAGACAACCATGAGCTGAAAAAATATTCTTGTACTGCCGACGACGTTTGAATAACTAAATCACTCCAGTAAAAAGAGAATATTGGTAAAGAAAATAACTCCATCAAAATGTTGAATAAAACCATATTCGCCGAAGGATAAGCAACGAGGCAGTTACCGAGATAGAAGTGGCCAAATAATGAGTTAAAGGAAACTTGTTTGTAAATTTTTCATAACTCGAACATCTTTCATCCTTCCAAAGGTGAATACGAAAAAGTAAGATTACTTATATACATATACCAATCGTTGAAAATCGTAAATTTGTTAAAAATTCTACATCAAAAATATGTTTTGATTTGGAATAGAAGTATTCTTAAAATAATCTATAAAAAAACTTTTCTCTTCGAATTTGATTATGATCTATGTGGTTCCAATAGGATTTTAGTTTGGTTAGGGTTCATAATGGTTATTGAATCGATTTTAGAATGAGATTTGATTCCAACTTTACAAAAAAATCATTTCAAAAGAGCCATACGAAGTCTTACATCGAAACTTGTAATAACTCTTTAGAAATTTGTAATAAATCTTTTTGGAATGATTAATATTATTACTTTAGGAAAATTGTGGGATCAATAACCACAAGTTGGTTTTAAGCGAAAGGAACACTTTCGAGCTTCGACTGTAATCTCTCCGAAACCTCTCCATGCCAATAATTTTAACTATCTTCTTAATTAGTATTTAAATTTAAAACGTTCGACATGATTTATGATCCATGAGTCTACGGTTTACCTCGTAATCTTCATTACTTGACAATATAGCTGCGATAACAACAAACAAAAATATACTAAATGTTTGACACTATCAAACTTGTTATCATAAAAAACAAACATTTCACATCGTTTAAGAGTTTGAAACCTCAAGCTAATAGACACTTTTCATTTTTGATTAGTCAACCATTATACATTATTAGTACTTTGTTTGTCAACATACAACAAAATCAATTTAGAATTTGATACTTTTTGTGTGTATTTATTTCGTCTAGTCATTGAATCACATCAGAAATTAAATGTATAGGAAGAGAAAAGTGATTCAATAAATTATTTTGGTCCTGCAAGACTAATATCTAGGTTTGTTGGAAAAAAAATTGTATTTTTGATTTATCTCGACCCTTTGCCAATTATTTGCATTGGAAGTTCAAAAAAATTAACATGATAATAGAATTATGAGTTTGTTTATCGACTCAAATATAGTAATCTAAAATATAATTAGGATTCATTATCGGTTTTTAGAATGAAATATATCAAAACCGTAAAATATATGTTCAGATTCCGCGTCGAAAAATAGAAAATATATAAATTATTATTAAATAATATTGAATAGAAAACATATAAATCTTGTATTTTTCAAATAAATACAATATTCTATACGATCAAATTTATGCTCTCTTCGTTCCGTTTTATAAGATGTTTTGGTTGAATGCGCGAGAATTAAGAAACATAAATTATAAATAAAATAATATTAAATAATAAATTTAAAATATATTGCAACCAAACATATAAAAGACTACAAAATTTTAAAGTCTTAAACATTAAATTCTACATAAAAATTTGTAAAACATCTAATAAAATAAATGAAGTAAAAATCACTTAACCATCTAATATAGTAGTACGGAGAAAGTACTAGTTAGGCAAATAATTGTTACTTGATGCAAAAAAATCTTGATAAAACCCTTATAAGAGAATTAAAAAAAGAATTTATTAGCGGTCGACATCAACCAACATGCAATATAATAAAACCCTTTTAAGAGAATTAAAAAGAATTTATTAGCGGTCAACATCAACCAACATGCAATACAAAACCCCACCACACGACAGTCGTTTAAATGTCCTCGTAATTTTCTCCTTAAAAAAAAAAGGTTTGTTATCAAACATACGGAGTATTTTATAGAAGATTTTTCCCATTCGACACGAGTCAAATTCTGCATCGATCCTCCTTCTGTTCATTTCACAAACACATAATCAAAGTCAGTGACTGTTCCAAAAAGCAAAGCAAGTTCCCAAGAAGATCAAATCCTAAAACTGTGTGAACGATCTTAAATCACTTTGTATTATTATCACATCACTTCCTTAAATTCCGGTGTTTCCATTCTCATATACCTCCAAAAAGGTTTTTTCCTTTTTGCTTGAGTTATCTCTTACTCAAAATTTCTCTCTTCAATCTCTAAAAATTTAATTGGCTTCTTGTCTCTTTTCTGAACAAGAACATAGCAAGATTCCTCTTTCTTTCGTTCTAAAGAGTCTCTCATATCTACACACACACGTGTGTTTTGATTTCTTCTTGTGTTGAAGAATTATGGAGAGGTATGAGATAGTGAAAGATATTGGGTCTGGTAATTTCGGAGTAGCGAAGCTTGTTCGTGACAAATCTTCGAAAGAGCTTTTCGCTGTTAAGTTCATCGAAAGAGGCCAAAAGGTCTACCTCTCTTTCACTTAATAAATAGAAGCACTATTTCTTTGTGCTTCTCTATGAATTATAATATGATTATATTATGTGTGTTATGTTATGAAGATTGATAAACATGTACAAAGAGAAATCATGAACCATAGGTCACTTAACCATCCTAATATTATAAGATTCAAAGAGGTAATACAACAATGTGTTTTTATTTCATTTTTTTGTTCATTTCTTCTATGTTCTTCGTAAAATTTGTGTGAAAAAATGTAATAATAAGTAGGTTTTGTTGACGGCGACGCATTTGGCGATAGTAATGGAATACGCCGCCGGAGGCGAACTCTTTGGAAGAATCTGTAGTGCTGGAAGATTCAGCGAAGACGAGGTTTCTTTTTATTTTCTATTTTTAATTACCTTCTTTTTTTTTTTTTTTGATAAAGGGTTTGCTATTGAAATGCATTTAAAAAAGATACAAAGATATGATTGTTTAGAACTTTAGAACATATAGTTCAAAAAGAAAATGAAAGAGATAGATAGAACATACAAGATAGTAAGTTGAGAGAATAGAGAGAAGGAGAGATAGAGTCACATACGACCTTAGATATTTGGTCCACGGCCTCGACCGCGTCTTCCTTTGCCTCGGCCACCAACCATGGTCCATTGCATCTCTTGGGCTTTTTGCGTTGGGTTTTTTGCGTGAGCTTGATTGCTCTTCCTCCTCGGGTTCTTTGGTAGTCATCTCCCTCACCTTCGCTTAAATCCGCTCCAAATGCAAATGTAGCAAACTGGTTACTAACAAAAGCATTATCTTGCACAGATTCTACTTTTTTTTTTTTAATACTAAGAGGTTCTTGGTCTAGACTCGTGGTACCATAACATGTTTACCAATGTCCTAGTAACCATTAAAATTATATTTTGATAAAATTCGGTTTTTTCCAATTATTGGCTTATTCAGCTATATGTTTGCTTTCAGGCACGGTTTTTCTTTCAGCAGCTAATATCAGGAGTTAGTTACTGTCATAGTCTTGTAAGAATCATAAACTTGTTTTTATTTCTTCACATTTTCCTTTTATGCTTTTGGTTTTGCAATGAAATTTAAAGTGTTTTTTTTTCCAATGCAAAAAGCAAATTTGCCATAGAGATCTAAAGCTAGAGAACACGTTATTAGATGGAAGTGCAGCACCACGAGTAAAGATATGCGATTTCGGATACTCGAAATCCGGAGTTCTTCATTCGCAACCGAAGACAACAGTAGGAACACCAGCTTACATTGCACCTGAGGTTCTTTCAAAGAAAAGATATGATGGTAAAATAGCTGATGTTTGGTCTTGTGGAGTCGCTTTGTATGTAATGCTTGTTGGTGCTTATCCTTTTGAAGATCCTTCTGATCCTAAAGATTTCCGAAAAACAATCGATCGGATTCTGAGGTCTCAGTACTCTATTCCGGAGCATGTCCGAGTTTCGGATGAATGCAAACATCTTTTATCTCGGATATTCATCGCTAATCCTGAAAAGGTAAAATTCAAAGCCAATTGGTAATGACTGGATTGACTCGTACTCTTTATAGATCTTTTCCGATTTTAAATGTGAGATTTCTAACAGAGAATAACGGTCGAGGAGATCAAGAATCATGATTGGTTTCTCAAGAACTTACCAATGGAGATGTCGGAAGGATCATTGAGGATTAATGATCCATCTCAGACAGTGGAAGAGATAGTGTCGATAATCGAGGAAGCTCGGAAAGCGATCACCGGAACTTCTGGACTCTCCGGTACCGGTGGCTCCGGTGGAAGTAGTAATGGTTGCATTGGAAGTAGTAGTATGGATCTCGATGACTTGGATGCAGATTTTGATGATCAACACTATTGATTTCGTTTGCCATTTGTGACCATTATTTTCTTTTAATGAGTGTGGTGATAATAAATAGAACAACGCTATATGAGTTTTGATACTACAAAATATTATTTATAAATTGTATGTTCTTCAACTAAGCTTGTCTTCTCCGAATTAACCAAAACTCAAGAAAAGCTATAAAGAATTATGTATCAAGGTAAAAGAAAAACACATTTTTATCTGCAATTCGCCAAATACAACAACAACACACAAATTAATTAGGATTTTGAATGTAAATAAAAAGAAGAGATTAGTAGGTGTTAAGTAGACCCCAAACAATTTGTTCAACTTGTTCCCATGATTCTACGGTACCAAGTTCGTCCCAAATACCGTACATTGCACCCAACACATTATCGTCATGTAATAGACAGTAACACCTGAAACACAATTCAAAGTTACAAATCATGCAACAATCTTTTTCAAGTGTATTTAACCAAGTTTATGACAGTGTTTGTATTTACTTACATTGTACGGTACGAAGGAGACAATGCTTTCTTCCTCGTACCATTCTCCTGCAATATCTTACTTCTGATTAGTGGAAGACCGTAACTTTCTAGAAGCTTTTCGAAAAGATTAGCGTCTCCTCTAAAGACGTCCAAGTATATTGGTATCAAGTCGTAGATTGGATCTCCTGCAAGTTCCTTACGGTCTTTCAGTTTCAGAAAAAACTCTCCGAATTTGCGGTTTATTGAATTTGGAGTAAAACGTACCTATGGTTAAATCGCTGAAGTCGAGGATATGACTGGGACGCCATGAATTATGTTGACCATTGACCGAGTTATCATCTGCGTATGGTTCCATGTGAATATTGTCGTCCATTACGTCCGAGTGTATCCAGGTGCACGGCTTGATTTCGTCTTCACCATTTGTGTCCTATGATCACAGAAAAAAGTTATGCTAATTTTCCAAAACTTGGCCAGTTTTAAAGGAATGAGAGAAGCAAACCTTGAACACATGGAGCAAATCTACAAAAAAATCATCGGGAATGTATTCGTCTATTGTGTTCATCAGAGCCTTAGGAATAGGATTTCCCCTGAAATGTTCGAAAAAACAAAATCGCCAACAGTGAGCTTTTTGCGAGCAAAGGAAAGTTGGAAGGATACGTGAAAAAACACTTCGGGAAGCGTACCAGTTTTCCAGACGACTTGTGATGTCCTTCTTCTTTTGGCGCAGAGTATCGACAAAAACTTTCCATTCTGGTGGAATGTTCAATTCCTCATGAACATCATTTACATTCAATAACTCAGGACGTGTGACTGGTGGATACGGCAGTGAATGAAGGTTGCGTAGTTGTTGTCCCAGAAAGGAAGCCAAGTTGTGAGCGTCGTTCCACGTCAGGTCGTCTCTTCTGCAACAACAGCTTCAAGTTAGAGATCATACATTTGGTTTCAAAGGCAAGTAGGAGGAAAAAAACGCTTACAGCTGGCCAAATATCTTCCCTTTGCATCGTTTCGTTATAATATACGGCCAAACATGTGAACTTAATGAACTGAAAGAATCAGACGGTGGTTTCCCCTTGCTTCTATGTTCACGTAATGTTTTGTTCCAAATACCAAATGGGAATTCACTGTTCAACATTGCTGCATCGAATTCGAGATTGGAGCTAGAGATAATGTCTGGGATTCTCTTGCCATCCCAAGGGACAACTTTGTAAGATCCTTTTTCGAAGAAAAGGATCCCACTTGCTAGAACATCGGGGATATGGGATTTCAAAGAAGAATTTTCCCGGCCAAGAATGTCATAAAACTCGAGCTGCACCAAAAAAAAACAAACAGTTACAATCGTAAACATATGCCACAAGGGTTGTAACAATTTTTGTATAAAGATTACTTGCCTCAGTTCCAAGACCATACATAGATTGTTCCAACCCTCCTTCGACAAACAGTTTTATCGCATAGTCAGACAACAGATAAACCTAACAAAGACAATAAGGAAAGTCAGAGCAAGAAGGATAGATATTTCACAACACTGAGGAAGATTTGTGCAGAGGTTTATACGAGAGACGGTGAACTTACAGGATTGCTGCCAGTTCCAACTGGAAGCTTTTCATCGTCGGTGACTGACGGTAAGTTGTGGAAAGTACATACTTCCTCTAGGCATCGCAACCATTTCTCAGCATTTAGCGCAATGCATGCTCCCTTAGATGAAAAAAACAAAGAGAAAGACTAAGAATTGATGTTGGAGAGAAATTTATAAGCTATAAACTAAATCTTTTAAAAAATCGGAGGAACTACCTTCCATATAAGTTCTCTCATCTCAGGCTTCAGAACCCAGAGCTTGGATAGCCAGCCTCTCATTTCTCGTTGACCTACAGAATTCCCCATCGACCATGGGAAATTGTAATGGTCTCTTTCTTTATCAAGAAACGAGGCCAGAAAATCGATATCATATGAGAATCCATTCTTCCACATATTGTATCTTTTTAATTTTCCATTAGCATCCTCTTCATGTTTTTCAATCTCTCCTCCTCCGTTCATACGTACCCTCTTCTCTTTCCTGGTATGGTCAGAATAGCTCAAAGTATTATCGTCCTCATCGTGTGTTTCTTCTTCCAAATCATCAGAGTTTTCATCATCAAGAGCAAGAAGCCCAGCACGACAAACACCTTTGTGATGGTAACCAGGTGCCATATCCAAACACACGAACCCAAAGTTTTCTTTGTTCACAAAATTCTGAGTAACAGCCACTGTTGGTTCAAGGTTAAGGATACAGTGCCACCAACCACTTGGAACATAAATCGTTTCGCCAGCTTCTAGTGTGCATTCAATCGGCTTGTCTTCCTCGGCAAGGAGAGGGTAATAGTCTAACCACCACTGTGCATGAATCAAAAACTATTAACATGATACAGTAAAGAAGAATCGAAATGCCAATGCTTAAACAGTTCAGCAATATACCTGCAGAGATGAGGGGGTGTCGATGCTGACATCACCATCATCTTCATTTACATGGACTGTAACACCTAGAGGCACTTTTCCAGGGGGATACAATGCCCACCTAAAACATAATGGCATCATCCTCAGAATACAGTAATCACCTAATTTCAGTGAAGCAATGAAGAAAGGGCGAATAATGTTGCAGGGAACAAGAACTTAGAGCAGGAAAGAGGAACTGAAATATATGTACTACGAAAATGTCCAACAAATTGGATCAAGGAGTATAGGACTAGCGTAGCGAGCTTAGCTTGATCATAGTCCCTTACCAGCCCAATCTTATGAGATGTGATAGCGAAAATGGCAACTACCCGTAAAAGTTAAAATTATAACCACTAACAAAATCAATAACAATACTTATTCAAGTAAAAAAGGTATCTACCTTTTCCGACCGCAAAGCAGGGTGTTCCAGGCACTGGTAAGAGCAGGATCGACATGCCAAGATGCACCAGACCTCTCTGGACCAACTATAAGCCATCTATACGGCGGACGACTTTCTTTGTCTAAGATCTCAAACCAATCTTCTTGAAACAAATGAGGCACAGTATAGTCTTTCAATAATTCAGGAGCAGCCTCTCCAAACTACACGAAACATTGAATTGTCAAAAATAATCACTACAAAGTTTCAGTTCTCCTGCAACTCGATGATAGTTTAATAGAAATTACAAATTAATTTCTGTACCCTGTCATCAAAAACGTATAGAGGATCTTCATCCCTCTGCAGTTTCATATACGATATGTAATCCTTGAACTTCATGGAAATTTTGTTGGGACTCCTCTGAGATATTCTGAACGGGACTTCACCGTATTTCTCCGATAGTTGGTCGATTGTCCATGTATTATTGGCTGGCCAAGAATCAGTGAGGCCAGAGAGCAACACCTAAAACATAGACAGAAACAACATCACAAAAACTCTCACGTCTGGAAAATGTATAACACACCAAGACACAACATTGCACAAATAAAAGACAATAAATTTAGATCATCCAACGAAATGATTGTGACATACAGGTTTCTTGGCGTCGTATTCCTTAGAAAACTCATCCAAGGAGATTTCTCTTCTACGTTCCACATTCCCGTTATCAAAAGAGAATCCGTCAAGAGATGCATTACACCTATAGAATCGTTTATACAAGTACAACGAATTGAATCCTGCACAAGAGCAGAAACCGTGAGAAAGAAGAAAAAAAACGAGAGAACGTAAGTCAAATGACCAATCAAGATTTTACCATCAAAATGCAAAGGTTTTCTGTATGCATCATTTTCCTGAGCAACTCCTTCTCTGTTTAGCATAAAACCAATCAGTCACTACAAATTTTACATAAGTAGGCAAAAAGATAATTCTAACAAATTCAATGAACATATAAACCTAGAAGTATGTATACTTACAGATGCAATGTGGTATTTTTCCAAGAACCTTTGTACTCAAGTGGACCTTTTGCTTTTCTGAGACACAAGCTCATCCATAATGGTTCTTCGTTACAGAAAATATACATAACACTGCGTAACAAACATATATTCAATCCTTAATTGTTCATAACAAGATTAAAATTTCATGAAATCAATATAATCAATCTCATCAATTACACAACGCAATGTGAATTCATCTAATTTTGATGCTAAATCGATTAATTTGTCAAAAATTATAGAAAAGAGAGATTAAGAACTTACCTGCTAACGCAAGCGAGGTGAGCGATGTCTCGAGGAGCAAGTTTTTCGAGAAGAATACTGATTGTCTCATCTGGGAGGACGCTGAGATCACCGAGAGCATCTGGGCGGCGATCTCTCCGTCCAAACGCCGTCGTAGCACCACCGGAATCTTCCATTTTTGCTGATTCCACGAATTTTCGAATCTCTCTTGAGATCTGATGATTTCTCTACCTGGAATTCGAATTCTTAGAGACGGATATAGAAGAAGATGCCTCGACGCGGTGGCGCGTGAATGATCTGAGTCTCGTGTGGTCACCGAGTGCGCGGTAAATGCCTTGGCACGTTCGTTGTGTACGCGTTAATGTTATCGAGCTATGATACGTCGTCGTTTCAGCAAACGAATCTGATAAAACGCGTTTAGCTTACGCAAAATCGCTTTTGTAAAGGATAAACGCGACTCTCTTCGTCTGGAAGGAACGCTAAAAACGAGAAACGACGTGTAGTCTTTGAACTATGGGATATATTATGGCTAGAAACGGCACGTAGTCTTTGAGTCCCAAAATCTGGACAGAGTGATACTTCAAAATGGGCTTACAAGTTACAATCCCATGGGCTCTTTCTTTTTTACAATTTTCGTCAAAGATAGTTGTGTTAAAAGACATAATCGGTTTTGTTTTTTACATTGTCACATGTTCAATAGATTTGGTTCATAGATGGTTTCAATATCAAAAGATTGGTCAAATCTATTAGGTATAAAATCTGCCATTTGTAAAACTTTCTAGGGGAATTTGCTAAAATAGGCCACATTTAAGCATAAAATGTCCCAATACACATTTCTTGTTGTTTTCCGATAATACCCCTAAGTGGTGGAAAAAAAATCAAATAATAAGTTTTTTAATTTTTTTAAAATATCTAAATTATAAACATATCATTAAAAGAGTTTTTTGTGAAAACATTTTTTTTTTAAAAGTAAAATGCATATTCTATAATCATTTTAGTTTTTTTTTCTACCGGTAGTAGAATGAAGTAGAATTTAGATTCTGCCGGTTTTATAGAAATCTACCATGTGTAGAACATATATTCTACTACATAGTGAATGTTCTACTATTTCGTAGAATATCGTAGAATATCGATTCTACTAAATGTGAAATTTCTACCATTGGTAGAATTTAAAATCTACCATTTTCAATCAATTCTACCATATGTAGAAGTCCATTTCTACCAACAGTTCTACCAATTCTTCATGTATCTACCATATGGTAGAATTTGTTTTCTACTAAATTAGTTATCATTTACTAAAATTTAGGAATAAATATTTAGTTGCCAAAAATGTAAAGATTTACTAATTTAAATATAATTATGAATAATTCCGAAATTAAAACTTTAAAATATTTATTTCCCTTAATATAAAAAGAAAAAATTATTTCCATTTAAATATAATTTTTTAGTTACTGGTTTTAGTTTTAGTGTTTTATGTGGTTATAAAAAGTTGCAAAAAAATCACCCTTTGATGCTCGAACCCGTGTCATCAACAAAGGAAGAGCATGAGTTGTAACCACTATAACTTCAGGCCAGAGTTCAAGGGGAGAGAGGCAAATGACTATGAGGCCAGAAGCAACCCCCTTGGACTTTATTATCCGTCCTCAATCCAAAATCGACCCTGATGAGGTCATGGCCCGTTCAAAACAGGGTTTTCAGGACCAGCGTCGTATGAAGGTAAAAAACAACATCCAATTATCGATTCGGTCTGTTGAAAACATTTAGACTCAAAGCTCCTTGTGCTGTCTCACAATCTGAGAACTTGTGGTCACTAATTGAACAAAAACATTTGCAGATGAACAAGAAACTGCAGCAGCTAAAAGGAACAAAGAAGAAGCGGTTACAAGCCACGAAAGTGAGCGTGGAAGGTCGGGGCATGATCAAGTACCTGTAGAGAGGTTACAACCAGACCATCGAGCCACATTGGAGCTGGCTCTCCTCTATCATGTAATCTTCAACTTTTCTTGGACCAATGTTTAAAGGTCTTGAAGGTGAAGTCAAAAGACTTTGAGGCATTGGGGGTTATATTTACATGTTTGATTTCAGACTTTAAATGTAATGGGAAGTGAAAAAACTTTGTTCTTCACTTTCTACTTGAGAGAATAAAATACTTTTATATTTTGGTAATCAATTTTCTTCTGTTTCACAATAAAGCTTTTTTCTTTATTTGTTTATAAACATATGATCCCACAACACAAACAAGAACAGCAAGAACCAATGAGAAGAGCTGGAAATTAGCTAAAAACTCTCCAGAGACTTCGGAATCGACTGATCTGCAAACGACGGAGCCTCCTTTTAAACTGCAGCCTTGAGGCATCATAGGACCATAGAGCGTGAAAGCTGTCTGATAAACCAGAGGCCTTGAAGTGTCATGGCAATGCCATTGCATAAATCTACCGGGAAGCTTGTTGGACAAATCGCTCCTGCGATTGAGGAGATCACGCAGAGACCGATGAGAAATACGAGGAGAAGATGGTAATAACCTTCTAGACCTTTGTGGCTTGTGGAATGGAAGAAGAAGAGAAGACATTCTGCTGTAAATGCTGTTGCTGCAATTAGACATAGAGCTTCTTGTGGCAGAGGAAGTAACCTATTTACAATATAAAGAAAGCATCACGGTTAAACTATCTACAAAATCAATCGTATTGATTCATTTCTACGGTTGTTTTCATCGGAAATAATCTCAAGCATCAACAAAGAAGCTAATTGAGAAGTTCCAGATCAGAATTGAGAAGAGAGAACGACACGGCGGAGATAAAGCTAAAACGGAGAGGACGACTCGACGGAGAGACCAAGGAGGAATGAATCGATCTACAAAAACAAAATTTTGTATTAAACTTAAGCTTGTTATAAAAACTCAAATCGAAATTGTATCAAATATGATGAATGAAAACCCAAAACGAAACTGTTTTACATACCTAAGCTTCGCCGGAGATAACGAAACGCCGGAGAGACCAATACGGAAGGAATATTACAAATGCCGGAGAGGAGAATCTGAAAAAAAACCTGAAGAACGACTCACCGGAGATGAGTTTTTCCGGTGAATTGAAGAGAGGATTTTCTCTCCCAAACAAGAACCCTAATTTTGTTATCGGGGAAGACTAAAAAATTTGATCGGGAAAACAAAACGTTTTTAAACATATTATTATATTTTATTTCCTTTTTCTTATTTACAATTAAACATTTTATTATATTTCTTTTTCTGATTTATAAAACTATTGTAAGAATTAACAATTTTAATTAGTAATTTGAATTGAAGGTTATAATTGGGATTTGAATTTGAAAAAGCCTATTGGGATTTTTTGATTAAAAAAAAAACCTATTAGGACATTTTATGCTTAAATGTAGCATAATTTAACAATTTTCTCAACTTTCTAATGGAGAGGAATATTCTCGGCCATTCAAAATTAACCTCAAAGACGGAAAAACAAAAATGAACAATTGTTTTGGATATTATTTCACTCGTTTTGGATATGTACAAATTTTTAAGTTCTATAATTCGGAAAAACATGTACTACTACTCGGTGTCAATCATCATTCATCTATCATCTATCATCTATCATCTATCATCTATATCACTCTTCCTCTATATAACAAAACGTTCGTGAATACACCCAAACGTTACACAAATCCATCAGCATCACACAAAAAAATGGAACAACAACACGCAGTTTCCACCTCACAAAAACGACACGCAGTTTGCATACCGTACCCAGCACAAGGCCACATCAACCCAATGCTGAAACTAGCCAAACTTCTTCACTCCAAAGGCTTCCACATCACCTTCGTCAACACCGACTACAACCACCGCCGTATCCTCCGGTCACGTGGACCCCACGCTCTCGACGGTCTCCGCTCCTTCCGCTTCGAAACCATCCCCGATGGTCTTCCATGGACCAACGTCGACGACAAGCAAGACATGCTCAAGCTTATTGATTCCACCATTAACAATTGTTTATCACCATTCAAAGACCTTCTTCTCCGGTTAAACTCTGATTCCGATACACCGCCGATTACATGCATCGTATCCGACGCATCGATGAGTTTCACGATCGATGCGGCGGAGGAATTTCAAATTCCGGTGGCTTTTCTCTGGACAAACAGTGCTACTGCTCTCATTTTGTATCTCCATTATCAAAAACTCATCGACAAAGAGATCATTCCTCGTAAAAGTGATTTGAAGAAGCATTTAGAGATGGAGATTGATTGGATACCTTCGATGAAGAAGATCCAGCTTAAGGATTTTCCAGATTTCGTATCAACGACGAATCTTCCAGATCCGATGCTTGATTTCATTCTCCATGTAACCGGAAGATCAAATCGTGCTTCTGCGATTCTCATCAACACTTTCGATAACCTCGAGAGTAAAGTTCTCGAATCCTTGAATTCTCTTCTTCAACCTCAGATCTATCCGATTGGACCGTTTCAATTCCTCGAGCACCGTGCAATCGATCGAGAAAGCGAAATCGGAAAAGTGAGACTGAATCTATGGGAAGAAGAAGAAGAGATTCAATGTTTCGATTGGCTCGATTCGAAAGCGAAGGAAACAGTCCTTTACGTTAACTTCGGGAGTTTAACGATTTTGACGAACGAGCAATTGGTAGAGTTTGCTTGGGGTTTAGCCGGATCTGGGAAAGAGTTTCTCTGGGTGGTGAGATCCGGTTCAATCGACGGTGACGCATCGATTCTTCCGGTGGATTTTCGATCGGAGACGGCGAATCGAGGGATGTTGATTACGGGATGGTGTAATCAGGAGAAGGTATTATCACATCCATCGATCGGAGGATTTTTGACTCACTGTGGATGGAATTCGACGCTGGAGAGTTTGTTCGCCGGTGTTCCGATGATTTGTTGGCCGTTTTTCGCCGATCAGATAACGAACCGGAAGTTTTGTTGCGATGAGTGGGGGATTGGGATGGAGATCGGAGACGAAGTGATGAGAGAGAAAGTTGAGGCGGTGGTTAGGGAGACTATGGACGGAGAGAGAGGGAAGAGGATAAGAGAGACGGTGGTGAAGTGGCGGAGTATGGCGGAAGAAGCTTCGGAGCCACGGTCTGGTTCGTCATACGTTAATTTTGAGACGGTGGTTAATAAAGTCCTTATTGGTTACGATTAAAATGGGCTTTATATATCAAAGGCCCATTTGTTGTATAATAGAATGTTTCGGTATCATTTGGGCTTTGATTTTAAATGAAATTGAAACTAAAATATAACTTCACAATGTAAAACTATGGGTCTAAATGGTGACCACTTCAGGAATATTAGGAACAATCAGGAAAAAGAATGAAAGGAACAATAAGGAATAAATTATAGGGAAAAAAAGTAGAGGAGGAATGGAACAAATGTTACCATGAATGGTAGCAAAAAAAAAAGAACAAGTATTTCAAAATAGTAAAATAATTAATATTTGAGAAAAAAAAAAAAAAGATCTATCCGTTGCTTTTTCTTCAACATTGTCTTTCACGTCATCGACATCATCTCTTCATCTACTTGTGAGTTTATGCAGAGCCTATCATCTCTAGCCATCCTCTAATGCGTCTCAGAACTAAACAGAAAAACTTGCAAATATTATTAATCCACAAAATAATCCAATTAATAACTACTAAAATATGATTTGAGTTGATTTCTTACTATTTTGTAATATCATCCGTTAAGAAACTGTATTCTTTTGAACATTGAGTTCTTAAATATCCAAGAGGTTGTATTTTGTAAAGCTCTTAATATAGTAATAAGAAAGATACGAACCTATAATCGACGAGAAGCATGTCTTTTTTGGGACCACAATAGTTCAGCAATATGATCTCGAACAACCTTCATATAAACTCCCGTTGATGTTTCTTCATTTCTTAGTACATCACTTTCATCATCTGAATGATCGTTCTCATTTTGATGCATACGCATACCGTCGTTTCCCACATCTGATTCTTCAAAATCGATATCTTTAATTTTGTTCCAGCGGATAAAATTGTGAAGCCCCATTGTTGCAAATATAACCTTTCTTTGAGTCAAAATATCATACCTTGGAAATTCATTTAAAACTCTCCACTTTTTCTTCCATACACCAAAAGTACGTTCAATAAACTGAACGCAATGAAGCATGCCATCTATTAAACATTTCCTTATTATTTTTTGGAGGCTCGCTATTGAAAAATTCTTGAAGATGATATCGAGTACCTTCTTTTCTTTCTTTTCTATATGGTGCTAAATATCCACGTCTATTCGCATAGCCAGAATCTACGAGATAATATTTCCCTTCAGGAGGTTTAGGAAACATTGGATCATCTCGTATAGCGGTTTCTAGCACTCGAGAGTCATGTGTTGATCCTGCCATTCCAACAAAGCAATATGTAAAAAGCATATCGTAATCACACATTGCTAGAACATTAAGACTTGCTGTTCCTTTTCGGTTCACAAACCGTAATGCATCTCGACCTGGAGTCACCATAACTGGTATATGAGTTCCATCAAGAGCTCCGATAAATCCACTGAAATAAGGCCAATACCGTTTATCACCTTGTAAACTATTGGATATTGCTTGAAACTCATAGGCCGTTCTTGGCCGTAAATAGTCAACTGCCAATTGTACCATTGCTTCAAGGACAGAATGAAACTTTCTACATATAGTCTCCTGTGCACGGCCAAATCTTAAACCGATGTCATGTTGAGTGTCATTTTGGCCACAAAGAATCAAGAAAATCGCGACACTCTCATCGACTTGAACATTATGCGACTCTTGTAATTTGTATTTTCTCTGAAGAACTTCACATAAACGGGTGAACGCTTCTGGACTCATGCGGATAAGAGTACGACACGATACTTCGTTGTTGTAGATTTGCTCCCGTATTATTTTCCAACCATTTCCCGACTCTTCGTTCATTGGTTCCTTACAAAAGTTCTTTCTGTAGTACTCTAATATAGGATGCATGTACCGTTGTATAAATTCTTCTTCTTCCAATAAAAATAGCTCCACCAACTCATCTTCTTCTAAATTTTCAATTCCACGTGACCTTAGTTGTATAATACGAAAGTCCTGCAAATATTTTATATGAAAACTATTATTAATCTGAACTTTAGAAGAAAAAAAACATCAAGCTTTTATAAATAAAAATCCATATAATAGTAAACTCTAAAGTCCAACACGTGAATCAAAATCTAGCAAACACCAAAGCTCCAAAACACTTATAAAATAAATAAAAAAGGTCTAGCAAATAGTGAAATCCCATGACACTCAAGTGAGCTTATCACCATCGACTCCATCATCAAGTATAGTGACTATATTTGATGCTTTTCCTGTTGATTCTTCTAATCCAGAGGAATGCTCCAACAAGCTCATGAAATCAATTCTAACATTTTCAGTTCCCATTGAACCACTTCCAATCATTCCAGTAGTTTGAAAGAGGTTTTGACTTGTCATTAGCAGATCGACAAAATTGCATGGATTCCCGTATCTATCAGTGCCAAGTAAATTCTCCAGATATTTGATCTTAATTTCTTCACTCTCCAATTTCATAAAGGCTTCACGGACATCAACATCGTTCTTAAGTAGCTTATTTGTTGCCCACCAAAATGCTCCAAGTTGTTCAATTGGTAGTTTCTCTAAAACAGCCGTTGCATCACCATATGTTAGTTTCTGATTTTTTCGCGAGCGCAGTTCTTCCAAAAAATCTTGACGCGTATCTATTACACGCTGAAATCCACTCTCAACCTGCGTTTCAAAGTTAGCTCTTCTTCTTGGAGGACGACGGTTTGATGTGCTTTGAATTGGCGGTTGGGATAGTTGATCATTAATATTAGCCACATCTAGAATTGGTTCAACACTTTGATCTTCTTGCTGATCGGTTGCCACACTATCATTGCCAGCTAAAGCAGGTTGAATCTGCTGGAGATGTAGACTAAGCATATGCGGAGAATAACGTTCATCTTGATCGACATCGTGTTCACCAAAAATTTGGTCCAACAAATCTTTGAACGGTAAAGGCTTCTTTTGCAAAATACGGACAAATTTTCCTTTATTTCCATATTCCTGTGAAGAACTAAAAAGTAACTTGAAAAAATTATAAACAAGAACATATGCAATCATATATGATATAGATAGAGAATTACCGCAATACCATCGGCCCACCAGGTTTGCATCATATCTATTTGTCCAGTAGATGGATTAACAACAACACCAGTTCGGTTTATCAATTGACTGTTAATAATCCAGAGTTTACGCAAATAACCAATCTTGCTATTTATCTCTGGTTCCCAAGAAATCTTTTCTCCCGTCAATTCAGAGTATTTGGTTTCAATTCTTTTTCTAGCAGCAACATCCGACATTCTACTACGGTAATCATCTGCTTTTAGCTCTTCAATGACGAGTTCAAGCATAACTTGGCAATTTCTATCCTTCCACACATACTAAAGCATATATTCTCTAATAGTTAATTGATATTTCATATTACCACATCAATATGTTTGAATAAAACAAGTTAAAAAAAATAAATACCTGGCCTTCACGAGTTGTTCGGCCATCACTTGTGGTTCTTGCCTCATCATTTGATTGACGTCCACGCCGTGGTGCACTTTTATTTCTTGAAGTTGACATGTTACCTGTAACAAATAATCATGATCATATACCATATACAAAAATGTTTGATACAAAGAATCATCGTTATTTGTATTAGTCATCATGTTCTTTGATCTTATTATCTTAGGACAAAAAGGATCGTGTATCTATTATCAAAAAGAAAGAAGAAGGATGATTTGTGTACCTCTTGTTCTTGGTCGGCGTATTAGGTTAGAGCATAGCAAAATCTCTGTCACATATAAGATGTATATATACGTATGAAGACAACCTAATTGAGTGTTGCAGGGTTCACGTCAAAATGTCAAACTTCTATAAATTTATTTCTAATATTTACATAAAAATATGTTTTTACCAATTTTTATTGTTTTCCTTTTTGTTCCTTATCAAATTTGGTGAGGAATAGATTTGCTCTATAATTCCTTATAAGGGGAGGAATGAAGAGGAATGGTAAGTAACAAATATTACTTTCAAATGGTTAAAAAATTGAGGAATGATGAGGAATTACATGTTCCTTCTCATTCCTTTCCTCAAAAGTGGTCACCATTTGGACCCTATATGCTTGCAATTTTTGACCCCAAAAAAGGCCATATGCTTGATCGATGATGTGTATGATTAGGTTAAGCGTTTTCCAGGTGTTTAAGTAGTCCACACCGTACGAAACAATAATAATACGTTAGCGGATAAGCTAGCTGATATAGAAAGATCACATGTCTATTATATGTTGTATATATAATTCTCTTCCTAAATGTTTAGAAATGTTGCATCAGTGGGATGTTTGTACCAAAATCAAATTAACAAAACAAATGTTTAAAAGAAGGCGATATACTTGCAATCACCTATACTTTTTTTTATTAGATTATATAAATCAATAATATCCATATTGAAACTCCCAAGAAAATGAGATAATGGTACATGCATTATTTGATATCATATTCCAAAAAGAGGATATAAAGGAGTATGGATCATATAGCATAAAAGTGGAATTATAAGAAAAGAAAAAAACGATTTAGATGAATATGATGAATTCAATTTTTATATATATTTCGGTCAGAAAAAGAGAAAATACTATGACAAGAGTGTAAAGACAAAACCGATCTTTAAGTTTGACATTTGTTTTAAGTCGTCTTCGTGGGGCTCAAGTCATAGCTCTGGTTGAGAAATGAATGAATTAGCTGTTTTTTTTGTTCACTCTATCTTAAGAGAGAGAGAGAGAGAGAGAGAGAGAGAGAGAGAGAGAGAGAGAGAGAGAGAGAGAGAGAGAGAGAGAGAGAGAGAGAGAGAGAGAGAGAGAGAGAGAGAGAGAGAGAGAGAGAGAGAGAGAGAGGTAAAAATGTTGAAGATTGTACAAAATGGAAAAATGCAAAAGATCAAGAAGAGATCGGTTCTTTGTTGCTTGTTGTAATTTCAGGTTCAGTCGTTGTTGCTTCACCTGATTCTGCTGCTGATACTTGTTGTGGTGCTTCAGATTCTATAAGAAAACAAAAAAAAAAACATCAAAAAAACATTATATGTTGCTGAATAAATCAGACATTAGTACATTCATTAATCTAATTTTTAGGAATAATTAATTTGAGGTTAAAAGGTTACAGAAACCAAATGCAATGATCACTGTTGGTTTTAGACAATAACATAATTAAATATTAAAATATAATAAAACTATATATATATATATATTTTTTATGTTGCTAAATAAATCAGACAACAATGCGTTAGTTTAAACTAATTTTTATGAATAATTTTAGGTTAAAAGGTGACATAAGCCAAATGCAATGATCACTGTTGGTTAATTTTACACACACATACATACACAAACACTGTCCAAAACATATGTAAGTGTGGGTGTAGATATTGTCATTGTATGGTGGCTTCACTGGCATAGAGACCAAATTGACAGATGATGAAGAAGAGACACATATACCAATGTAATGAAAACAGACAGCTCACTCCACATGCATTCCCTTTATTCACTATTCTCTCCAATCATTCACTTCTCTTTTTCTTTTCCATTTCTTCACATAATTTGTATCCATTTGGTTCAAAACCCAAATCCCTATATTTTTTGCTAAGAGTGCATAGTATCATACTATCATTTGTTTCTTTTTCGAGTTAAAGACACCACAAAGGATCGATTACGTGCATGAATGCAATCACACGTGATGATAAACATGTTTGATCATTTTGTACAATGTTGTTCGATAAGACACCAAACCAAAATTTTGTTTTTTTAAAACATACAAAAAATATAAAGTTTTATGTATAGAATTAAGATATCCAATCAGGTATTTTTCTAGTTGATTCTAACCATCTAAAACCGAGTCACAGTTTTTGGATTGGTAACAAATATATTTGGCCAATCCTAGCTGGATCGAGAATATGTATTAACGCTGATATCATAGGATTGGCCCTAGAATTTCGGAGGTCCTAAGCAATTTAAAAAAAAAAAAAAAAATTGGGGTCCTAGACCCAAGCCTCAATTTGTCTTGGCTCAGGGTCGGCCTTGGATATCATGTGAAGTTTTGTGGATTTTTAGCTAAAAACCAACTGGAAGAATATAGTTTTAAGTTTCATTATTTTAAATATGTATGATTCCTTACAAATAACAAAAGAGCTAAAGAAGGTAAGTGTACATACCGGTAGAAGAAGAGAGTAGTCCTTGGGGAGGAGTGGCAAAAGAGGAATTGGATTGGTAAACAAGGAAAGAAGGAGAAGTAAACCGTTGAGGATTATATGGTTGAGGAAGTTGATGATGATGATGTTGGTATGGTACTCTAGGAGCTTGAAGAGAATAACCATAATAATAAGGAGAAGGCATGATAGTTGTAGATGATGATGATGATGGTGATGTTGCACCTCCTCCATATAGTTGTTGTTGCTGTTGCTGATAGTACTGTGCTTGTTGCAACTGTGAGTTGTACAATGCCTAAGGGTTGCATATATGATAATCATCATCATTCTAATCAAATGTATATGGTTATACCAAACATGCATGTGCTAGTGTTTTTCATGCATTATGTAAATGGTCGACATGTGGAAGATACGTTGTACGTAAAATCCATTATTTATTTTCATATCTTGCACTTCATGATTAAATTCGATTTTGCTTTATGTTCATGCTTTGCTTAGTATGTATATATGTCAGTGAGGTAAAGAAGGACTCACTTGGTGGTACCCAAATTGATCAGGGTTATAGGTGTACCTGAAAAAACGAAGAATTGAATAATTATATATTAAGAAAAATATGCTAATTGTTTCTTTTAAATAAAAATATATGAGCATTGCATTTGAAACATATCATAAAAACAAAATCCCTTCTAATTTTTCATTTCCTTTTAGTATATTACCTTCTGGTTAGATAAGGGTTTTCTCAACTTCCATCTGACTAGTTATAAATTTGAAGATCAATAATTTTTATATGTACATTGTATGATTTTATGTAGACATATATATTTATGTTATGATATTTACAGCCTGACAACAAGTGGCTCGATTGACGCATTAAATTGTCTCCTACCAATTCTATCGCATTGGACCATTTCCTTATCTATGCAAAACATTTATAAGTCCTCTATAAACTAAATCCATGGGATTTTATTTATATCGTTGGAACCGTTCGAAATCAAATCAATGTACGATAGCTTACCCGTAGGATGGATACATGAGTTGGGTGGCTGCACCAGGTGGTAACGGTGCAGCCATCCCCGTATAGGCCGATGGTCCTCCGCTCTGGTATTGATTCGGACTTCCTGTTTGTCCTCGACCTATAATGAAATTGTAAACAGAACGGCTTCAAAAGATGTGCATTGCTAATTTGGGTTCCAAAAAGTCCATAGAACTATTTTTCGTGTTCTGAGAATAATTTAAGAAAAATGTTTGTATTCTCAACAATGGATTTGATTGGCCAAAATTATGTTGTATTGTATAGTATTACACAACACACGTAACATTATCGACTAATGTACCTATTGTAATTCCAACGACTACAACTAACTAATCTCGTATATGTTATACGATCAAATACACAGAAAAAAATAAAAATAAAATTCTTGATAACGTACCAACCCAGTAATATTTTATGATCATGATCATGATTAAAAAAAAAACTCATCAAATATAACTATTTAATTTGTGGGTTCTTCTATTCCGGTGTGGCTAACACATCACCTCAAGTTTGAGTAATAAATTAACATCTTGATGTAAAAAAAACTCTCCCGGAAATTTAATAAGAAACAAACCTCGAGGAGGAGATGGTCGAGGCCGTCCAAAAGATGCAATATTACAATTAGCTTTTCTTCCATCGATCACCGGATTCGGATCAGCGACGGCTCTCGTGGCTGATTCCGACTCCCGAAAGGTGACCTAAGTAATTTAGGATTGGCAAAATTCAACAAACAAAACCCTTAAGCATATAAAATATATATAAGAGATTAAAGAAACTTACGAATCCGTAGCCTTTAGATTTGCCGGTGTTTTTATCGGTGATTATGACGGCTTCAAGAATATCTCCGAACTGTTCAAAGTAACGACGCATTTCTTCGGTAGGAGTTTCCCATGCTAATCCTCCAACGAACACTTTGGTGTAAGTCGTGTCGCCGAACGGTGATCGGTAATAACTCGTTTGAGACATTAATTTATTTAAATAATGATCACGATCTAATAACAAATGGCGTTCTTCCGATGATTATAAATAGCCAAAAAAATGAATAAAATAAATAAATATGGAAAACTTTGGTTTGTCTAGAACATGAAGGAAAAGAAGATTTGGAATGGAAAAAAAGTTGGCTCCTTTATATCATCAAATGATGTTTTTGGTTGGGCAAAGAGAAGAAGAAGAGAGACCAATCAAAAGGTTGCAATTTGCAACCCTTGAAACGGTGACGTATTTGCCTCCGACCCTACTCATACGAAGAGAGAGAAGAAGAGAGAGAGAGAATTAGATTGTTTTGGAGATGTTTTACAATTGTGATTTTGAGGGTTTTGTAAGAAGGAGAGAGAGAGAGTGTGTGACACAGCACTTGAGTATGTCTTCGCTGTCTAATTTTGCCAGGTTTTAACATTATAGCCCCTCCACAACTTTTCTTCTCTACATATTATACAATTAGAGATCTTCTTTTTAATTATAACGACGTTATTCTTCCATATTTGATAGATTGGTGATTTATAAAGATTGAATTCCCTCTTACCTATATTAGTTCCATTTTAGTATATTTTAATTCTCTTTGTTAATTTTTGACTAGTATAACTAATATCAATGTTAGATTTTAAAGAATCTCAAAATCTTTGATGTTATATTAGTAACCTTATAATGTTAATACTGAATCTTATATTATTCAATCAAGGATTTAGATATATATTGTATATTTAATGTTTTTATAGTTTTTGTCAACTTTTCTTTAAAAAAAAAATGTCAACTTAGTTGGAAATCGGAATCAATAACAATATACGAAAAGTGATAATATTTCTAAGTTATGTCAGAAAATAATTAGGCGATTTAGGAAAATATCTATGATAATATTCCTTAATCTCTAATTTTTAATAATATATCATGTCAAATCACAGTTGTGTAATAAGTTCAATATATATTTATCATTTCCCATGTTCTCTTTTGAGCTGGTCACTTGTTCTCTTCTTCTTGCTCATGTCTGTATAGGTTTCGTGTGATTCATATACTGATGATAGTTTAATATGTTTTCACAATGAAATTAGTATATATACTTTTCCGATATTAATTAAAAAGCATATGTATATATGTTTGATATTGAATAATGGGACTTATTCCTTATTCTCACATGCTAACATGTACTTAAACCTTCCTTTAATCATTAGCTTACTGGAAAGCTATGAGCGGACGAAACAAGAACAGTCTGGAATTTAGAATTACATTCTTTTTATGATTTATAATTTGATTTAGTTATATTCTTCTAAAGTCTGATATTTATTCAAATAATTAAGGGCATAATTTCGTGATTCTATAATCTGATTTGGGTATATAATCATAAACAATGACATGTATAGCTAACTGACAACCCGATGTTCTTATTATATAAATAAAATAACATGCACTTAATTATTCGTATTGTCAAAATAATGTAAAGTGTGTGTGTGTGTATCAAATTGAAAATATTTATATAATGATCAAGCCAAACAGATTTTGTAATGAGTTTTCATGATTAGTGGAAGTCCATTATTCTTTACACCAAACCATATGGGAAAAATAAATCAAAAATATTGACGAAGAGGCTCTTGACTTTCGGATAGATCCTTTAGAACATTTCTCATCCGCCATAGTTACAACTATGAAATTATTATAATTATAAAGATCATGAAGTCATGTTGAATCATCCATATAGTGTGTCATATTAAATACATGGTATCTTACTTATTCAATGCATTATATTATATTATATATGGTTTCAAGCCACGTTAGTTGGTGTATAATCTAAATTTTTATTTTGTAGATTATATGAAACGACTCTAACCAAATTAAAATACTCATTATGATATACACATAAAAATGTCGCCCGAGAATTATATGATTATTTTAAAACTTAGTTAGACGTACATAGATGGAATGTTTGCATTGTTAATTGTAACCATTGAGCTGTCTTATTTTTTTTTCTTTCTGTTTTTCGTTTAGAGTTGTAGAAATTTTATGCTAAATCCCTCATGTAGGTAAAGTGGCCTTACCAATCTTTTTTTTTTTTTGAAATGTACACTATTGTTTTTAATTTGACTTATACTCAAGACATATATTTTATAAATGAAATGAAACACACAAAACCTTGCCGTTTTCATGTTTCGTCACATAATGAAGACATTATATTGCATAAGTGTAAATTAAAAACATTTTCAATCTCTCATTTTTCGTCGAATGTTCTACTATTCTAGACCCCAAAATTAAGTCGAAATAGGTAAAAAGAGTCATCTCTACTCGGATCATATCTCTAACAACACTTTCGATCAACACATCGATGCATATGGACTCTTGTCTTACTCTTTTGGTTTTTTCCTTTTTTTGGTATCTAAAAATATATATATTGGATATTAAGTATTAACATGACACATTACAAAAAATCAAGTTTAGCCCTCACTATCAAAGGAACATAATATATTGTTTAATCCCCAATGTAACCAAAGATCAATGAAAACCTAGTACACATAAAAGCCTAGGCTTTCCCAAAAGAATCAAGTTTAGCCCTCATTCTTTTGGTATTTAAAACACTACAATTATATGTTCAAAAAAAAAAAAAAACTACCATTATATATGAATGTGAACTTTTTTATACAATGTATATAGTCGAGTAGGAAGATAAAAGACATAAACGATCGATGAGCTCATTATATTGCATAGACGCACGCACACACGCACGACTATCCCTATCCCGCATCATCATTTTTTATCCCTTTTCACTTTTTCCCCCACTAAGTCCATAATGTATTTTTTATCCTTGAATATAATACAAATTCAAAATTTATAATCTGCAGCAATACCCTTATAGTTAGTTCATTGATGCAAGTGTAAATGCTTTTTATTTTAAAAGAAGTCATTGACAAGAGTAAGTGTGGTGGATATGCAAAGAAATATTCGATGTTGTCAACGGCTTTGAATGGTTATTTCGTTCGGACGTAAGTCCGTTTGCAACCGCCCCAATTATCAAACGGATGTTTGTATTTTCTTTAAAAATAAAAATTTTTATTTTTTTATTTCTGAAAAATATAAGTATATACTTAACTTTAATATAAATATATATAAATCAAACTAAATTTTTTAAATTATTATTTCTATTTTAAATAATATATAATATTTTCTACCAAAAATTATTTACTATTTAACCGCTCTATTTAAACGGAGTGACTAATCTAACCAACATATAAATATATGAACACTAAGTTATTATAAGGCATGGAAACCCTATAAATAGTTAGAATAAAAAATATGTTTACCAAACTGATCGGCTAATGATAATGCATGCCTGTTTATATTCTTCTCATATATAAAGAAAATAATTAAAATACGCTTTGAACAGTACTAACTTTGACACCCAGGACATTTGATTCATCTATTTAATTTTTAAAACTCCTAAAAGGAAACAGTTTCCTACCATTGTTCAATCAAAGATAATTCTTGAAAATTTCAGAAAAAAAAGTATTTAGACAATATAGAAAACAACTTAAAAAGTACTGTTGTTTTGACAAATAAATTAAAAATAAAGATATATCCTGGAAAAAAATAAAATAAAAACGGAGACAGATAAAGCACTGGGGCCAGGCAACGTGGCAAAGATGAGAGACAGTTGGAAGGAAGTTTAGAGAGAGCTGTTAAGAAGAATCCGTGAACTGCCTCCTTCCACGTGGCAAATCCTGGCTCTCTCTCTTCTTTGACGAATTTTGTTTATAAATCTTACCGTAGCGAGGGTTTAGTATTTCAAAAATAATTTATGTAGTTTGGTTGTAACGTTATTTATTAAATCTCTTTGTTGTTGTGCTTGTTTTTTTAAGAAGTTAATATAATTTCATGCGCAATATAGTTTTAATTTACATATAAAAATTTACTTCCACATGTTAGAATTGTTTTCCAGTTTTGTTGGTCTTTTCCATGTGTTGGAGACCATTCTCCGCACCAAAACGGTAGCAGAAATATAACTAAAAGAGTTGGGTTTAGCCAAATGAATCATCCACGAAACAACTAAAGAGAAAAAATGCAGATGTTAACCAAGTGGTGGTAGCCTAGTGGTTTCCTACTTGGGGAGGAATCGCCCTGTTGGTCTAGGCCAGGGATCGATTCCCCTCAAGCGTGGAATTGCTAGCAATCCCATTTGGCCACACGGATATGGGTCTTCGCTTTCGGCCCATTTGAATACTCGGAGAGAAGGTCTATCCATGGGTTGCACCTCCCCCATGGATTAGTCTGGGCCCCTCCATAGGCCTGGGATGCCCTGAGTCATAAAAAAAAAATGCAGATGTTTAAAAACCGAACCACAAGACTAAAAAAAATAGAAAAAAACGGGTAAAAAAAATAAAGTCCCATATTTACTCTACAATTGTCTCGTCAGCTCACTATGAGAGCAATAACAATTCTCGCTTAAGCCTTTGAAGGAGTATGACGTTTTACAAACCTTTTATGAGAATGAAGAAAGACGTAAGGTAGAAGTGGCTTTCACTTAACAAGATTTGCTTCTTCCACTTCTTTCCTTGAGTTTTATGGTGAAGAAAACAAGATTTGCTTGGTAAAGAAAACTCAATATTTTGGATAAAACCATTGATATGTAAAGCACGAAGCTCGTCATCCTTAGGATGCAATGAATGGAACTTAAACATTAAATTTACTAACGAAGACAACATGACGAGACTATGAGAAAATTACATAAGAATACTGTGACGATTATAATAAGCCTACATGAGAAAGCACTGGGTAATAAGCTTCTCAATTATTCTTGGGCGTTCCTTAGTTTCAAAAGTGGGTTATATTGCCTACTTCTCAATTATCTCCTATTCATTGATAGCACTCCTTCTGTTTCATAAGGGATTGTACGACAAAAACTTCATCATCTTCCTTATATAGTTTCTTTATATGTATCCATGCTCACTACAAGAAAAAAGGGCATATTCCTACGGCCAAAACCGTCGGAATATCACCTATTCCGACAGATCGGGTCCGTCGGTTCTATCTCGTCGGAAATGGAAATCTGTCGGAAATCCGTCGGAAAAAACCGACAGATTTCCGACGGAACACGGATAACCAGAATCCGTTGACACTCCGTCGTAATACCGTCACTACAAGAAAACAGTTTGATTTTCGACGGAATTTTCGTCTATCGGCATTCCGTCGGATTTCCGACAAAAAATCAATTCGTCGGTTTTTTTGATGGATTTCCGACGACCAAGATTACCGTCGGTATGCCGTCAGAACTCCGTCAAGTTTTACCGACGGAATACCGACGACAATAAGCTGTCGTAACTTTCCGACGACATTCCGACGGACAACCGACAGAAATCAGACTTTCCGCCGGACCGACGGAATTCCAACGGAATTCTGATGGGTTCCTATGTCGGCAAACTTTGAGTGGTTAACATATCGTCTGGGTTGGGCGATGGGATTGATGTGTTGTTATGTCAGAGGTTTTGACGGTTTTCCGACGGATTTCTGACGGATTTTCGTTCTACATAAGTTTTCACATTTCTTCAGTCGTTCATAACAAAATTTCAAAAACAAAATTTTTTTTAGAGATGAGTTCATATTTTCGGTCATGGATGGATGAGCCAATGATGGAAGTGGGCTCGAACTTATTAACGACCGAATACGCTCAAGGTATTTGCGAGTTCATGAATTTACCTAAAAATCAAGAGGCAGCCAAAAAAGGTCAGGATATCAAATGTCCTTGTTCTAATTGCTGTAATAGAATTAGTGTTCCGGTTCATACTGTTTGGAACCACTTATATAGATATGGATTTAGGCCGGGATATAAGGTTTGGTTTTTACATGGAGAAAGCAATTATGAATATGGTAGTACTAGTAGCTATGAACCTTATTTTCCGGATAGCGTAGGAGAACCTACAACGAAAGTAGATGTTGGGGTAAGTACGGTTGCGATGGTTAACGATGCGTTTAGAGAGAATTTGCAGTCGGGTGGCTATGAGGGTGATAGGGTTGAAGAACCTAATTTAGAATCTCGAAGGTTTTTCGATATGTTAGACGCATCAAAGCAACCACTATACAGCGGTTATAGGGAAGGTCATTTACCGCTATCTTCTGCTAGTAGGTTGATGAACCTGAAGACTTATTATAATTTATCCGAAGAATTTGTGGATGCATTCGCCGAGTTCGTGAAAGATATTTTGCCAGAAGATAATATGGCCCCAGGATCATACTACGAGGTCCAAAAACTTGTTGCCGGTCTTGGTTTGCCCTACCAGGTTATAGATGTGTGCATCTACAACTGTATGATATACTGGAGAGAAGACGAGAACCGAAAAAATGTAAATTTTGCCAGAAACCACGGTTCTAGGATATAAGTGGCAGGGTGAAGATTCCATTCAAACGGATGTGGTATTTACCCTTAACGAAGAGGTTGAAGAGGCTGTACGAACCAGACCGCACAACTAAGGCTATGAGATGGCATGCAGAGCATAGTCAAGATAGAGATATCACACATCCTTCTGACGCGGAAGCGTGGAAACACTTTCAATCCGTATATCCAGATTTTGCTAATGAACGACGGAATGTATACATAGGCTTATCCAGTGATGGTTTCAACCCCTTTGGCTAGCATGGAAGACAATATTCATTGTGGCCGGTCATCGTAACACCTTACAATTTGCCTTCATCAATGTGCATGCGGCGAGAGTTCCTGTTTCTCTCAATTCTAGTTCTCGGGCCAGATCATCCAAGACGGTCACTCGATATATTCCTCCAACCATTGATCTGTGAGTTACAGATGTTGTGGGAGCATGGTGTTGAGGCATTTGATGTTTCAGTCCAGCAGAATTTCAACATGCGTGCGGTTCTTATGTGGACCATAAGCAATTTTCTAGCATACGGTATATTATCTGGATAGAAAACGCATGGAAGATTGGCTTGTCCTTATTGCCAAGACAATACTACAACATTCCAATTGCAGCACGGAAGGAAGACTTCATGGTTTGATTGTCATAGGTGTTTTTTACCGGCAAATCATCCATATCGTCGGTCTAAAAGACATTTCAGGAAGAATGTACATGTGTTATATGGTCCACCTCCTGAGATAAATGGTCGCAGCATATTGGAACAGTTACTTGATTTTGGTGCAGAGCAAACTCCTGAATGTGGGAGTAATGGCCATCACCCCGTCGACGGTTGTGGGGAATATCACAATTGGCACAAGAAAAGTATTTTCTGGGATTTGCCGTATTGGAAAGACCATCTATTGCGGCATAATGTAGATGTCATGCATGTTGAAAAGAATTTCTTTGACAACATCATGAACACCATCTTAAACGTCCCAGGAAAGACAAAAGACAACTAGAAGTCTAGATTTGACTTGCCATTGATTTGTTCGAGGGCATCTCTTCATGTTTTGGCTAATGGTAGATTGTCGATGCCTGCATACCGGTTAGACGCTGGTCATAAAGAAGTATTTTTTGAATGGTTCAAAAAATTTGTAAAATTTCCTGACGGCTACGCATCTAATCTACGTAATTGCGTGGATTCGACGGAAGAAAAGTTTATAGGAATGAAGAGTCATGATTGTCATGTCGTGATGCAGCGTCTTCTTTCATTTGTATTTACATATCTTCTTCCAGAACCAATCCACCAAGCAATTGGAGGTATATTTCGTACTCCCATTAGTTTCTTCTACCATAATATTACTATATATGTTCTTACTTGTTTACTTTTCGTTTATAGGAGTTGGTGCATTCGTTCGAGATTTATATTCAAGAACACTTACAATCCACGAGATACGTAACTTAGAGGCCAATATCCCGGTTCTCCTTTGTAATCTTGAGAAGATATTTCCACCATCTTTTTTGACATTATGGAACATCTTCCTATTCACCTCCCACGAGAAGCAGCCTTAGGAGGCCCTGTTCAATACCGATGGATGTATCCGTTCGAGCGTTACATGTTCCACCTGAAGAAAAAGGTTAAAAATTTGAGCAAGGTTAAGGGATCTATTGTTGCACAAAGCCTAAATGAGGAAGTCTCACACTTTGTCGAATATTACTTTCCATCGGAAGTTCGTACTAAGGCGAGACGTCCTGCCCGACATGATTATAAAGGTGAGAAAGCAGTCTATCCCGTGGTTGTTCCTGAGTTGTTTGCCCAAGTTGGTCGAGCAAGTGGAAATGGAAAGAAACGCAAACTATCAGCACAAGAGGTCACACATTTGCATACGTATATCCTCAGAAATTGTGACGAAATTTTGGAGTACGAAAGGTATATCGGTTCTTATACTAAATTTAAGGAATTATTTGCCTTTATCTACTAACGACTGTTATGTTACAGGATCTCCATGTCTCTAGCACATGATTACCATTCTGATAAGACAGATGCCGAACTTGCTGTCTTGAAAGATGAAAGAATTTCCGGGGTGGTTGAAATATTATGTAAGTTTAATATAATTACTTACTCTTACTTTTCCAGGTTTTCACGTTCATATGTTACTGATATCTTACTTATATAATTTTTAGGTTTGCGAAAGTTTAGCAAATAGTCAATCATTCTTGACATGGTTAGTGGAGTTTGTTCATGGTTTACGCAGCACCGCGACTTCATATCCCAAGTTTTGCACTAGGGGATATTCGTTCAGGATCCATGAGGAAAGACGTCAAAGGTCAACTTCGGACTATGGTATTTCGGCGCAATTAGGTGATACCATGTTCTATGGGATTTTAAAAGAAATCTTGGAAATCCACTATCCAGGAATGTTGGACTTGAGGTGCATTGTGTTTATGTGCGATTGGTATGATCCATCCAATGGTCGAGGGGTTCGAGTTGACCCTTTTGGTGTTATTTCGATAAATTCAAGCTGGAAATTACAGTATTACGATCCATTTATCCTTGCATCTCAAGCAGATCATGTATCAATACAATAATATGTTTACCTACGTACTAAAACTTAAGGTTTGTTGTTCATGTATATTAACAATATCCACTATTTATTAATAGGTTTGCTACATTCTATATCCTCGAGTTACCTATCGTACAAATCCTTGGATCACAGTAACTCCAATTAACCCGAGAGGAAAAATATATGGAGTTCCAGAACATGATGCCTTACAACCATCGAGAAGTATACAAATGTCACCTGTTGAGGAGATGGATAATATTGACCTTGTCGTTGATGTCACATATATCGGAGATGATCTAGTGCATTCGGACGAAGAGGAAACACGTGAAGAATTTGACGACGATTCAGACTCCATCCCTAGTGAAAGTGGATCAGGATATTCAGATTAATAATTTATGAATAAATGTGTGCTTATGAATGTTGTGTGAATAAATGTGTGATTCGGACTCCATCCCTAGTGAAAGTGGATCAGGAGATTCTGATTAATAATTTATGAATAAATGTGTGATTCAGGAGAAAAAATTTACAATATTTTGGCTTTGCTCATTAACAAATCCGATTGTGGAAGACAATCTGAGTATTACGACAGACAAATAAGAAAACAATAAAATTGCTGACCACCACGGATTCGAACTCGGGTTTGATATAGTTTTAAAGGAAGCATAACCATTTAATCTGGGGACGAATCTAGTATATCATTGACATTTAATAGTATATAAGCAATTCCGGTTACTAATTAACGATATATTTTGATTAAGCAACTCCAATAAAACATTACATTTAATGAAACATAAAATTTAAAACAACTTAATACACAAGTAGAGTAAAGACTTGCAAAAATTAAACACACAACGGTTATGGTACAAGTACATAATAGACAATATTTATTTACACACCATATGTCTGTATCCACTCTAAACTTACCATTGGTTAGAACCATTTAGTGATTTTCTTTCCCTTTTTTTTCTTTGGTGGAGAATCTAAAAATCGGTCGCACAATAAACTTTTGATTGCTTCAACATCTATATTTAAGTTTGGCTTTTCTGGGCTTTGGGCGAATTCAAAATCATAGTACTGATCCTTACAATCATTTGAAGTACTTCCACCGTAAGTATATGACGGTTCAGTGAATTGATATGGTTGGACGGCTTTGATAACCCGCTTCTAGTCAGGACATTCTGCCTGGTTATCGTATTTGTGATTAGGAAAACCAAACCCATCTTCATTTTTTGGAGTGCATGAATCATCTTCCCATGAGTATGTGGGTATATCTTTAGTGTATTTGTCGCACTGAGATGCCGATTCCCACGACAATTTTGGAATGTGGTGGATGTTTGGCGAGCACTGGTTGTCAGGCACTATTGTTGATGTGGAATCTTCTTTATGGATTGGTGAGCACGTATCAAATTCCCACGAGTAAGTGGGAATCTCTTGAGTGAATTCGTCGTAATGAGATTCGGTTTCCCACGAGTATTTTGGAATATAAAAAAAATTAGCCTCGGATGTTGTTTTTGCGTCTTCATTAGGAGAGCTAGAAGACATTTTTTGTGTTATTGAGAGGTGTAGAAGATATACACTCCATCAGGTGTATTTATAGTAGAACTTATATATATAAACCGTCGGTATTCCGTCCGTATTACCGACGGAACACCGACAGAATTCAGACTACACGATGTCGGCAAAGTTTGATTGGTCAGCTGTACTGACGGATTTTCGACGGAGCTATGTCGCCAGAATTATGTAACGGATTTCCGACGGTTTCCGATGTCGGCAAAGTTTGAGTGGTTAATAAATCAAGTGCAGTGGCCGATGGGATTGGTGGGGTGTTATGTCGGAGTGTTTTGACGGTTTTCGGAAGGAAATCCGACGGATATCCGTTCTACATAAGTTTGCACATTTTCTCATTCCTTCATAAAAAAATTTCAACACAAAATCATAACACAAAAAAATTCAATTGCGTAATGGCAAACATAGATCTATGGAATTACTATATGCAAAACCGAGCCCCCGGTCAAAACCCTCCAAACACAACTCTTGTTCCTTCAAGCCATCCTTACGATAACTTAAATGTTACTGATGCTCAACCGACAATTTCACTCCATCCAACTCAATAATCCCAGAACCAAACGCCCGTAATAGCGGGACCCAGCCAAGTCATACGGCGAGGCCTGTTTCGGAAGAGGTCTCATGATGTAAAGGTGCTGCGAGGTGAAAGTTCTCAGCCACGCCCAACACAAGATTTTATTCGTGAGGTCATTAATGAGGCACCACAGGACGACCAGGATTTTAGTAGTCCTCGGTGAACTTCTACTATCGATTACATAATCCGTGAAGGTATATATATATATATATATATATATATAATTACCGCTTTTACTTTAACAATAATGATTGTGGCTGACAAATACTAAATCTATCATTCATACATGTAGGTTCTTATAATAATCGGAACACACCATTCTGGACCCAGGTTGCAGAAATTCAATCCCCGCATTCACAATTTGTGAAAGTCAAAAAGGTTTACGTTTTCGACCAATTTTATTAACATTTACAGATACAATTTATCTGACAAGTTTATTCTATTTCATTATTAGATTGTGGCTATGCTCTCTAGTTTGACCCCCAATGACCAGGGAGATCTGCTAGTAACCTTTAAAGATCCTTCAGGAAAAATTGAGGGAACCATGCACCATAACATCTTCAAGAATGATGAGTACAGACTCACGTTGGTGTAGGTGCAATGGTCATCCTAAAGAATATTACCTTTTGCCATTTTAACAGGAACTCAAAGTACCTGAACATCACAGAGCGAAACATTGTTAAGGTAGATGTATATCACACGTTTCTAAATATGTCTGGGAAGGCTTAACTAAATTCATTTTTCACACAGATAATCGGTGCTAATTCGATGATTGCTGAATACCAACCAACGGAAGTATCTACCATCAATGAGGAAGATGAATTGACTACTGGGTACGAATATCCATTGTACGAGTTTATCCAGATAATGTTGTTGTGTGTAATATTTCCTATTTCCTATTTAATGTCATATTTTATTTGTAATGTCATAATTTTATATATAATATAAAAATATTAAAAATAATGTTTTGTTTATCGATGATTTTATATGTCATATTACGGATTTCCGACTGATTTTGTGTTCATGTAACCGACGGATTATGAAACCGATGGATTTCCGACAGGATAGGAATCCGTCGGTTTCCTTGGTCGTCGGACTTCCGTCGGATTCTTTGACCGTCGGAACTCTGTCAGTTTCATAATCCGTTGGAATACTGTCGGAATTATGTGCTCCGACGGCATTACGACAGAGTGTCAACGGATTCCGGTTATCCATGTTTAGTCGGAAATCCGTCGGTTTTTTCCGACGGATTTCCGACGGATTTTCATTTCCCTGTTTTCTTGTAGTGCGTCGGAGGTCAGTTGTCTGACAGAATTCCGACGGATTCCAAAACCGACTGATTTCCAACGACTAGTGTAACGACGGATATCCGATGGTCACGGAATTTGACGGATTTCCGACGGCCAAGGAAACCGACGGATTTCCGACGGCCAGTGAAACTGACGGTTTTCTGATGGCCTGTGAAACCGACGGTTTTCCGACGACCTGTGAAACCGACGGTTTTCCAACGGCCTAGGAAAGAGACGGAATTCAGACGGATTTATTAAACCGACGGATTTCTAATTATTTTAAAAAAAGATTATATTTTATTAAATATGTTAAATTAAATGAATTATTAAAAAAAAATTAAATTAAAAATCAAAATTAAATTAAAATTAAATTTAAATTGTTTTAAAACCAATTTAAAGTTTTGCATAAAAATTAAAAAGTCTTAAAACTCTATTGCGTCGATGACTACGGAAGAACTCGTTCATCTTCGCTTCCATCGTACGATATCGTTCGTCGGCCTCCGCCTTCTCTCTCTGGTGCCATTCCTTCGCCATCTCGTACCGGTCATCCAAAGAGCTAAGCCGCTGGGTCGGCTCGGCGTTTTGTGCTACCGAACTGCTATCACCATGAAAGCGAACCGACGAAACGGATGAGGAACTGTCTTCGGGGAGGCCGTAGACACGACCTTTGTTCTTAGGGGTAACCTACGAAAAAAATAAATCAATCAATTTCAAAACTTATTCGTATTAAAAGGTATTGTAATTGTGTTTAAAATTGACACATTTACTAACCTCGTAAGTGAACTCGTTGATCTTGTCGAATGGAACTTCGGTTGGCGGCGGAGTTCCATCGACGATTGGTTGCGATTGGAGGTACTGCTCCCCGAGCCTCTCAACGCTCTCCACGATTTCCCGAGCAATCGCATCTTGGATTTCACCAGTCTTTCTGTTAGTGTGCGCATCTTTGATCACATCAAGATGCGAAGGACGCACACTGGTCTTCTGAAACTGTTAGCATAGTCAAGTACGGAAAATGTTAGCGATAATTAAAAAATTTGAAAAATTTAGAAAATTACTTGTTGCTCTACACGTGATGCCTTGCTCGTTGCACCGAGGTTATGGGTCGCCGGTCCCTTCCCCTTGCGCTCGCTCTTCCGGTTAGTCGAGTTTTTTCCAGAGGTCGCTTGAGTGTCCTCCCGTTGCCAATGTGCAAGTAGTCCAACCCATAATTCTTCGTCGTTTTTCAGAACCTTAGGCACCTTCCCTTCTTTGAACCACGCGTCCTTCCACTCGTTCATCTTCTGTGAGTACTTTCTACTCGCCTTTTTGTCGAATTTACGTCGGACCATAGCCGTCAGCTGTGGGTCCCACGTAAACTCTTGCTGAAAAAAAAACAATACCGCAAATTGGAATGTAATATAAAAGATGAATTTTTAATTTAGAATATAAAATCATACCGTAAATTGCCGAAACCATGTGTCTTGGTCTGCCACCGGCATCGCAGTATAAGTGGGATTTGGTTTAGTTATCAAGCAATTGATCATTGCGTTGATAGAACTCGAAATACCGTTTCCCAAAAATTGGAACCTACACAATATTTTGTTAACTGTTTTATTAAGTTAATATAATCCTATAAATTTTTAGGTGGAAATTACCAGGTCGTTTTAGGTGGTAATTCCGGATCTAGGCGAGTCAACCTATCCCGACCGGGTTGCGACACAAACTCGTCAATGCTCATTGCCGTAGGAGCTGAGCCAGCTGTACCCATACGAGGAGTGTCGGGGATCTGCGACTGACTCGCAGTCCGACCTCCCCTAGGGGAAGCACCGGCTCCGCTAGCCTCATGAAATCGCCCATAATCCCTACGATTTCCAAAATTTTTACATAAGTTTTAAATTTTCTTATATATTTAAAATTAGTATGTCAATTATAAATTTAAAATTTACAATCTTTATTACGGATTTAGGGCTTTTGGGATTTTGGGAATTTGTGATTTTGAGATTTTGAGATTTCCGAATTTATGGATTTTAGGATTTATGGTAATTTGGGAAATTTGCGATTTTGGAATTTTGAGATTTGGGGAATTGGGGATTTTGGAATCTAGGAATCAAGAGATTTCGGGAATTTTGAGATTTTCGTTATAAAGGACTTTTTGCAATTTGGGATTTTGAGATTCTAGGATTTTGTGACTTAGGAATTTTGGGAAATTGGAATTTTTAAAATTTAGAATTTTATAGATTAATCATATTATAAATCTTTAAAAATCCCTTAAAACCACAAAAACTTATTAAAATCAAAATCATAAAATTTCAAAAATTCATCAAATTTTCATAATTTCGTAAATCTCAAAATCCCTAAATTGGTAAATTCCTAAAATTATCATAATACCTAAATCCATAAATCTCTAAATCCCTAAATTCCCAAAATTTCTAAATTAAGAAAATTGTCAAAATACCTAAATTCATAAATTCCTAACAACCTCATAATCCCTAAATCGCTTAATTCATAAATTCGTTAATTCCTAAATGCATAAGATTCTCATAAGCAATTACAAAATCATGTTGAACAATCATAATCAAATCAAAATTAATTCACTAACATACAATTTCAAGAACAATATTGCAAAACTTACATGTTGGGGTGAATTGGTGATTGTCTTAGAGAATGGGAATATAAACGTTGGAGGACCGGTGAAATCGGCGGCAAAGCGGCGGAGAATCAACCTGAAAACGGCGAAAAATAGAACGTAAACGTGAAGGTTAGGGTGAACTTGTCTGGGTTTGTGTGTGTACGTGAGGGAGTCCTTTTTTTAGGTGGCTGCCTCTCTCATTTAAAAGTAGGTTAAAATCGGAGCCTCTGGCGAGCACCCGGGGCGAGCAGGTGCTCGGGTATGAAAAATCGCCTTTTTGCTCCAAAATCATCTCGTTTGCTCCAATGAGCCCCAGTAACTCCAATCCATGCTCCAGAGCCTCCTAGAATCTGAGAAGACACAAAAAGAACTAGAAAGACACAAAATTAATTAAAAACCAAAATCCGTCAGAATTTATGACGGATTTCGGACGGAATTTGGTTTTTAATTAATTTTTTCTATCTCCGAATAGGAAAAATATAAAATTAATAATCCGTCAGAAATCCGTCCCGTCAGAAATTATGACGGATTTCTGACGGATTTTGGTTATTTATTAATTTTTTCTATCTCCGAATAGGAAAAATATAAAATTAATAATCCGTCAGAAATCCGTCAGATTTTAAGACGGATTTCTGACGGATTTTGGTTTTTTTATTAATTTTATCAATCTCGAGATAGGAAAAATAATAGAATTAATAATCCGTCAGTAATCCGTCATAATGTATGACGGATTTCTTACGGATCCTTAATTTCATTTATTTTCTATTCGTATATAGAAAAAATTGAAATAAAATTAAGAATCCGACGGATTTCCGTCAAAATTTATGAAGGATTTCTGACGGATTCTTAATTTAATATTTTAATTTCTAAGCTGGAATATTACATGAACACAAAATCAGTCGGAAATCCGTAATATGACATATAAAATCATCGATAAACAAAACATTGTTTTTAATATATTTATATTACATTACACATATAAAAATATGACATTAAATAGAAAATAGGAAATATTACACATAACAACATTATCCAGATAAACTCGTACAAAGGATAGTAGGAAAATATTAAAATCATGGACGGGTCGGATGTTTATTCATCATCTGAGTCTGGAACTGTTTCATATTCGTACCCAGTAGTTCCTTCATCTTCCTCATCGATGGTAGATACTTCCGTTGGTTGGTATTCAGCAATCATCGAATTAGCACCGATTATCTGTGTAAAAAATGAATTTAGTTAAGCCTTCCCAGAAATAGTTAGAAACGTATGATATACATCTACCTTAACAATGTTTCGCTCTGTGATGTTTAGGTACTTTGAGTTCCTGTTAAAACGGCAAACAGTAACATTCTTTAGGATGACCACCCCACCTACACCAGTGGTGAGTCTATACTCGTCATTCTTCAAGATGTTATGGTGCATGGTTCCCTCGATTTTTCCTGAAGGATCTTTTAAGGTTACTAGCAGATCTCCCTGGTCATAGCTCTTGTGTTCCTAAATTAGTTTTCATTTTCGTTTTTTTGTTTCTCTTAGTGAGTTTTGAAGAAGCAAAACAGACGGATCTCGTTGAGACACACGAGATACCACTGGTTATAATATGTAAGCAATACCTTATGCGGTTTAGTAATGGATTTCAAGTATATATGGATTGGTAACTTTTATTCTATGATAGATACCAAAAAATCAGAAGAAGAGGTTGAGGGAAAAGGAGGGAAAAATCAAGGACAAGGAAGCCGAAGCCGAAGCCTCTCGAGAGAAGAAGAAGTAGGAAGCCTCTCGAGAGAAGCAGAAACCTTCCTCTGGAGACAAGGAAGTCGAAGCCTCTGGAGAGAAGAACGAAGCCTTGACAGCCCCTGAAATCTTAGAGAAGGTGACAGTGTTAATTTTGAATATATATAAGTTTTACCTCAAATGGCTTTAAACAATCTTTCATATGTAACATGATTATTCTTCTTCGAGACAGCTTCATAGCGTTATGAAGGAGGTCCGTGAGGGTATACACGAATTGAGTCCTCGTACTCGAAGAAGGGTTCTTTTTGCCAAATTTGAAGTGCGTTGCCATTTTGCTGAAGCCAGAGAAAACGTTCTTGAACAACTTGGTAAATCTTGTCAAGAAAGCATTCTATATATTACGAGGATTCTAAAAGGATATTAAGGGAATTCATAATTTCAATTGAACAGAAAGGGAAAAGGAATTGAAAGATCATCAGGAAGCACATAACTACAAAACGAACAAAAATTAGATTAGATAGCCCATAAATGACAAAGATCATAACGTAAGATACTTACACCACATGTTCAGTTCGATGACGGAGCTCCCATTTCTTCTTTGGCATTATGGCTTGTGATACATCGATTTCATTCCATTTCTTTGGCACTACGGCTTTTGATACATTCGCTACATCTACATTTCTCCTCTTCAATGCATCCTAAGAACTTCTGCCATGACTACTTCTCTTAGGAGCACATTTGCCAGTAATATCTTCAATGTCATCAATGATAAATTTATCTTCATGAAACTCAACAATTGGCTCGCCAATTTGTTTAGGTAAAGAACATTCCTCTACCGAACTTATCATTGATGACATGTTTGCATCGCCATCAATGGAACTTGAAGAAAAAAACACAAAATATCAATTAAAATCTTTATAATTAATCAAATGTATTGATGGTTTTATTTTCACATATTTTAAATGGGATTATGATTGATCTATTCTAAGAAAATGACAACATGGATATGAAACCCAGAATTCCACGGATTTCGCCGAGAATAAAATGTTCTGCCGGTACACCGAGTAGACCCAAGCCGAGTTGCGATTCATGAGATCCTGTGTCTAACAATCCATAAGTGCAGCTCCAGACATTGAAAGGGCCATCGAGGAGACTCGGCGGACTCCTTTTACGGATCAGATCGTGAGTACCCCGATCAGGGATATCGAAAAGATCAAATTCCCAGAATTCTCTGGGAGTACCGACCGAAAAGCTCATGTTAGGGCATTTAGGCTGGCAATCACACGTGCCCACTTCTCTGAAGAGGAGAATGAGGCTGTACACTGCCGCCTGTTTGCAGAAACCCTAACACGACTAGCTCTCGAATGGTTCGCGGGGCTGGAGACCTGCTTGATTAGCAGCTTCGAGCACCTCATAGCTGCTTTCCTTAAGCAATACTCCGTGTTCATAGAAACAAGGGCCTCGGAAGCCAGCTTCTGGGTGATGACTCAGGGACTCACCGAGCCCTTACAGAGCTACATTACAAGATTTAAGGACGTTAAAGCCAGGATAGCCAACCTCAATGAGGCAGTGGCCGTAGGGGCACTTAAGAACGACTTATGGCACACGTCAAGGTTCTGCGAAGAACTGACCATCCAACTGACCATGGCGCTAGAAGACGCGCTGCATCGTGCAGCTCTCTATGCAATCCTCGAAGAGGAGAAAGCAGCTTTGGCCGAGAAATACAAGGAAGTTGCTAACCCCTCGGGGCAGCATCCCCCTCGAAAGATGCTAAGAAGGAGGGATACGACAAAGCTCAACAGGCCTTTGCAATTGACACAACAAAAGCCAAGAAACTAGAGTATGACGGGATCAAGTTCGGCACCTACCACAAAAAGAAGGGACACTCCACAGAGGAATGTTGCTATTTATTAGGCTTGAGGGTCTTCATCTCATTCAGCAGAGAGAGGGGGTTAATCTCATTCAGCATAGAGAGGGGGTTAATCTTTAGCAGCATACCCGGTGAGGTCGGCCTCATCCAGAGCAGGCCCCGCCGGCTTGTCGGGAAACTCGGCGCTACCCGCTGCCTTGTCAACGTCCATGGCCGCCCAAACGGAGTCATGCGAGATCTAGGGAAGTGGCAGCTTACAAAGAGAGAAGTTAGACACCTTAGCGGCTATAAAGTCATTCTCAAACTTCGGCTGCTCATCCTTCAGCTTTTCGCGCTCCTCCTCGATGGTCGTCTTCTGTTCGGCCAAGGCCTCCAGCAGCTGCAGGTTGGCATGGAGCTCTTGGAGGTGGATCTCCTTCTCAATCTCCCCCTCTTTCCTCTTGAACTTGTACTTGATAAGGAGAAGGACAACGTTGAACTCATCAGCCAGTTCCTTCCGACCGCTCCGCCTTGCCTCCCTAAGCTCCACATCTCGGGCCCCCCTCATGTCGTCCAACTGAACCTCCAGCCCCTTGTTCACCTCTCGTACGTCCTGCAAATGCTTGAGGTGCGACTCGCTTTCATCGGAGGCAAATGAGGCCTTCTCCTTGGCAGTACTAAGCTGTCTCTCCAAGTCTGCCACATGCTGCTAAAGCATTGGGACTTGTTGAGACTGGTCAAAGAGAAGTGCAGCCTTTCCCTGGAGTTCAGCAACCTCTGCCTTCGAGGCCTTGAGCTCGGCAACCATCTTCTCCATAACCTTCTGCATGTTTTTTACCTCTTCCTTGCACGAGACATCACGGAGACGAGAGTCGGTGTCGGCCACCAGTCGTTGGCTGTTTCCATTGCCTGAGAGAAATGAGATTAAGATGGAGTAGGGAGGTCTGACGGGATACGTCGATCAAAATAATTAAAGTCAAGAATATTAGAGCCTAACCTTCCCGAATGTCGTAGTGATGGCAATGTATCGATCGCACATGAGCAGCTCCTTAACCGGAGGGATATGACATCCGGCGGGCTTGCAATGGCGGAAGAGATGCGCCAGGCCCTCGGGGTCATCTGTCACGGGCGCCTCTCGAGTATACGAGTAGGTCTAGAAGAAAGGCTTGTGCGGAGGAGTGCCGCTTGACCTGCCAGCTTGCTGAGCCAGACCAAGGTGGCCTGGTCCACTCTGGGAGATCGGGATCTGGCTCTCTTTGACCGATGGGAGTTGTTGTAGGAGTTCCTAGAATAGGACTCAGCTCTGGCCGGAGGTAATGCAGGCGCCTGCTCCTCCAAGGCCATCGAAGCTGGCAGAGCTGGAGGTGGAGCTGTTGCGGTGGCTGGAGCCGCAAAAGGGGGCGCCTTAGTGGTGGCCTCGAGAGCCAACTGAACGGCTACTGCAACATCCCCGTATTTGGCAGGAACGATGTCGGTGCGGCGAAAGGTTGCACGGCGAGACATTTCCGAAATAGATTGAGAATGAGAAGATGAAGTTGCGTCTGGAACAGAGAGCTAGACCATTGTTACAGGGAAAATCAAACCTAAGTCCTTATCAGAAGTGAAGCGCTATCCTCGAAATCGGCCCTACGTTTGTAAACGAACGCTTACCTGAAGAACGAGAATGAGAGAGAGGTTTCTTTCTTTTGGAGCCGAGAGAATGAGATGGAGGAGGGATGATGGTTAGAGGATAAGGTCTGTAATTGATAACAAGAAGTGGATCCGGGCACGATGCTCTGACCTGTTCAAAAGAAGCGTACGCTGCCTTGATTCTGTCGAGAGAGAACGAGCTCCACTAGACAGGTCCACTACGTAGTCTGGCAAGTCGTGATGAGATGGCTTCGGACAGATCGGTTTCCTTTGGATTATCTGTCATATCACAAAGAAGAAAAGTGTTAGAAAGACAATGATGGTACGGGTGCTACTGTAAACACGCATGCAAGAAATCCTAACCAACAGAGCTAGCAAAACAAGTAGGGATGGAGTTGAATTCATCGACAGAGGAAACAGAGGAAGGGGTTATTTTGAAAAAGAAGTACTCCTTCAGCCAATCTGTGTCCTTGAGATGAGATGTCCTGGTAACGACATGCCGCCCTGCCTGGTTTGATAAGTAAAAGCGGTCGGGACACCTCGAGTTCCTCTTGGCTATGTATAGGTTGAGGAAGTCTCGAGTCGACATGTCCCAGCCGTCTTCGAAGCAACGGACAAAGGAACCGATGACATGACGGAGGAAGTTGGGGTTCATCTGCGGGAAGGCAAGTTCAAGAAACCCTAAGATGCAAATAATAAAGATGGGAATTGGGAACGTGAGCCTGAACAAGGCAAAATAGCTCAAGTGAGCGCAGCACCACCCATATCTGATGGTTTTTGGTGTTTCGCCGGCTATTGCCGGCGATAACTCGACACCAGCCAAAAATCCCAAGCTTGACTGGAGATCTGACAGATCCTGGGAAGACACAGACGGCCGTGAGTGATGCGTTGATCGAGATTAAGGTTTTGAAGAACTCATTTAATAAAATCAGAGGTGAAAAACCAAAAGTTTTGGGGGTGAAACTCTTGGTTATCACTACAAATTGAAAACTCGAAGTAGCGGACGAGAAAAAAGGTTCAGATCTGAAAGTTAAGCAGTAAAAACCGGGGACCTGGTCGAGAAAAATTGAGCTTAGCAAAGCTAGTTCAAAAATAAAGAAAGAGAAAAGGAGCTACTTTCTTACCTTGGAATGCGAGTACGATCAGGTAAGGATGGGGGGGAGATGAGTGAAGGGCGGTTATATACGGCCCATTAAGATCTGACCTTTGGAACGGTTGAGATCTTTCACCTCCCCTCCCCATTTCTTTTTGCTAGATGCGATCTCAGCCGATGATTCTAAATCTAATTTGTTGGGATAAGTGCAAGGCGTATATTCACCTACGGTGAATACGCAGAATATCTAAGGTAAGCGAAAAAGTCGCGCTTATGACGTCATCAGGAGTGAATCGACGTTTCAGCACTCCCAAATTTTTGTCTTTCCCATATTCCAGCCGTCGGATCAAAGATCTACGGTCCGGATGAGGAGTTAGATCCGCGTCTCGATGACGCTCATTAAATATTCATGACTAATATTTATGGGCTGGAAGACAACTATTGGGGTTGGATTTGTCACCCAAATCCGGCCCGCTGAAAAGCCCAAGTCAACGCCCTCTTTTGAGAAGAGTTGACCTTGTCCGATGGGCCTGCGGCCCAGAATTACTAAACAGGCCAAAGAATCGGTCAAAGCCCGAGTCAGCCCCGCAGGAGAATCAGTCAAACGCGCGGAGCTGACGAGCAGGAGCGAGTCAACAGGATGGTTGAGTCGAGCGAGCTGAGCGAGATTCGCGGAGAACGTGCCGAGATACGCGGAACCGCCCTGGAGAAGTGGAGCTGGACAGTTGAGCTGAGCTGAGCTATAAATAAGAAGGATCGGAGTAGATTTTAGCAACTTTTACACACGCGAGAGCTAGAACTACACACTTTGAGCTTGTAATTCGTTTTAGTTGAGACATATTTGTATATTCGATTCCGATCAATATAAATCCAGCTCCTCTTTACTCTTCTTTTAATCATTGAGCTTATAGACATTTCTTAGGACTATACTTTTCTTTCCCGAATTCACATACAAATTCTTTGTACGGAATTCAGCTTCCACGTCTACAAAAAAAAAAAGAAAAATTCTCGTTTTAGATAATTGGAAGGATGAAAAAGTTTAGAATTGTGAAAATTTGGTTATTTAACAAAGTATGTGTATGTAATTGTTAATAGTTTAAGATAAAGGGCTGTATGTGTAATTATTCTTAAATAAAAAGGAGCCCTAAATCCTCAAAGCGAGTTCTGCGCCCCCAAATTACAGACTATCTCTCTCTCTCTCTGGTATCAACCGATCTAAGAAAACAACTGCGAAGCAAATTCTCAAACGGTGTCAAGTAGGAGGGTTGTAATCTCTATGGTGCTAATTTAATCTACATGGTGTTGAGAAGTTGAAAATTCCGTTTTACCCTTAATGAATCTAGTTGTACTAGTTGTCCCAGTTGTTCTATTAGTTGTAGTTGTACTAGTTGTACCTCCCAGTTGTACCAGTTGTACCAGTTGTAGTTGTCCTAGTAGTCCGCAAAAAATCCCCCATTTGTACCAGTAGTACTGGTAGTACTACGCGGAAGGGGATTCGAACCTAGGTCGCGGGTCACACGCGGGTGCGCGGGCCACTGGGCTACCGTGTTTTTTCTCGTTATATTACCTTGTTAATTATATTTAACCACATATATTGACAAACCAAAAAAAAAAAATTTATTTTATGAGCACCATATGAGATTACACTCCCCCTTCTCAACACCATATGAGATTTTGACTCAACAACTGCGACGCTCTAAGTAAGTTATGGATCGAAGAAACTCTTTACTCATTTCGTTTAGATTCCTCTGAACTTTTGTGAATCTGTTTTTCTTGTTCCTGATGTTTCTCTTAGTGGATCCTGAAGAAGCCAAGCAGACGGATCCGGCCGAGTCAGATGGAAAACCTAATCAAACATGTAAAGCTTATCCTCTAACGTTTAATGATGATTTCACTATAATTTGGTATAGATTCGTGACTTTTATCCTGTGTGTGTTAGTAACCAAAAGTCAGAAGAAGAAGTTGAAGAAAAAGAAATTAGCGATGAAAGAGCAGCAAGCCTCTGGAGAGAAGCAAGCCTCCGGGGATGGAATTAGTGGCTCAAGTCGAGTCGTGACAATCCCTCAACTCATGGCGAAGGTGACAATGTTGATCTGAGAATATATACCATATTGCTTTAAACAATCATGACTGACGCATATGTGACATGATTCTTCTTCGTGACAGTATGAAACTTGTGTGAAGATGATCTGTGACAATGCAGATATTTTGAACCGTTTGGAAGGTCGTCAGCAAGAATTTATTGGTAAAGCCATACTTGAAATGCATTACAATTTGAGACAAACCTTAGCACGCACACTTGCAAAATGTGATGGTAAATCTTATTGCTACTTGTTGACAAAGCATTCTTCTATATATGACGTACGACATTAATGGAATCCATAAATTTCAAATGCAGATGACGAATTGGAACTTGAACAGAAAGGCAAAGGTCAGGAGCCGGGTCTTGTGGATCTATAACTTGGTCTTAGGCATAGTTTGTGTATGTGTGTGTTGAACCTAGAGTAAGTAAGTTGTTACTTAGCCCCCTCTTTTCCCTTGGCATTGGTGCTATTCCAGAGATAAATGGGCTTTTAAATGTTTCTTGTTTTACTGTTATGACTCTTTAAGGTTCTGGTTCTGTTTTTATTTTATTAAATCTAGACTATGGTTTTGTGTATTTAATTAGTTGGTTTCGAAAAACTCTCTCTTAATCGCAAGAGCTATGCTTATCACATGTTTATATATGCAAAAATAAAACCTTTTAAACTTGAACTTTTGTTTGATCATGTTCACAAGTTTTTGGTTTCTCTGTTATGTCTGTGTGTGAGAGTAGAGTATAAGTAACGAGTCAATACATTCTGAGACCTTCGCTTGTATTTGCACTGTATCACGCACCTGACGGATCTTGACTTGAGAAGAAGAGCTCGTGGACTAGACCTCTAACTTTCTTTCTTCTTTGGCTCTATGTATGGCTTATGGTTTTGATTCTGCTTTCATCTGAACCGGTTGACGAACACAATTCCTCGCTCTGTTTTTAAAACTTCACTATCAAACTCTGGATTCTTTGTTGGCTTCAATTCACCTGAGCTCCAAATCGCTTTTGTGCGACGTTTTTTGGATAGCACTCAAGTCATGGCAAAATTGAATCAACCCCCAACACCACCCAACCAAAATACTAGATAAGAATTAAAACAGACATTAGCTCTGTCCTCATGACCAATAAAATTCAAATTCCAGAGAGACCTACGATTTTCCAACCACTGATACCGCTAACATGGCGATTGGAAAGGCGATCAAACACCACACAAAATCATCTTCCTCCTCTCCAATTGCTACTCTGCTTTAATCCATTTAATTCCTTCTCCAATCGAAGTGCATTTTGTTAAATCCGAGTATTTGTTTGTCGCTGAGTATTTGTCAATTCTAACATGTATTGTTAGCTTTGAGTTAGTTTCCCGTGGTTATCGTGATCGTTTGATAACTTTCCGATGTTTGAAACAAATCATGGAAACATATATGAGGGGTGAGGGTTTCTACATTTCCATTGAGTTAACAAGTTCTGGCACCACTTGTGTCGAAAAGAAACCAACTGTGCAATTGAGTTAAGAAACCTGAGATAGGAGATCAATAAGGAATATAGAAATGAGGAAATTCTTGGAGAGATAAGGGTAGGGTGGATTGGATGCAAGGTGGAGTCGTGGATGATGATGATGGAAAAGAATGGTTTCATGACTAGGAATTGATGTATGCGTTTGAAGATGTGGGATTTCACCTAGAAGAGTTGAATGATGTCCCCTCGAGCCACTCTCAACAACTATGGATTGAAGAGCATAAGAAACGAAAACAAAATATGCAAAAAAATGAAAAGATTAATTTTCAAAAGGGATGAGATCGACGAGTTAGATGGAGTAAATGAGTTTCTAGACTTTTAAGTTTTAGGCATTGCCTTGACATCTTAATAAACAAGAAACCTTGATACCAAAGTAGGCTTCTTGACAGTAGAAGATATTATGTTGGAGATACATTGACGTGGAAACAAAAACAAAGCAAACACAAAGAACAACATATTCCTCTGGAAATGCATTGAAAGGCGATCACTGGGAAACATTTCAACGCCATGATTTTTCTCCATCGTCTAGAGCTGGATCAAGCCTGAGAATTGTTGTTCTGACTTACTCCTCTTAGCCTTTAAGTCGTCCCTCCAACTTATGAACCAAAGTCGTGTAAAAAAATGTTCTAATTTTTTAGATTTTCTTATAAATCTATTAATTACAGCTAAATCTAGGTGATGAAAATAGCAACTTAATGGACATTTAACAACAAAGACGATAAAATTTGTCTCACAACAAAACACTAAAAACTTGCAAACAAAATTATCCAGAAACTGCATGATTGAAACCCATAATAAGTATCAGAGGTATCCAAAAAGGAGGTAGAGAGAAGAAAGTCGAAGAAAATAAGAGAAAACAAAAAAAAAAAGGCTCAAACACAATTTCAAACCAAAGGAAAAAACCATAAGAGAAACGAAAGTCTCATCATTTGGCTCCCTTCTTGACTGCAGCCTTGGTCACCTTGCACCGGTTGGGTCCTTCTTGTCGACACTCTTGATAACACCAACAGCAACAGTCTGCCTCATGTCTCTCACTGCGAATCGTCCAAGTGGAGGGTACTCAGAGAAGGTCTCAACCACCATAGGCTTGGTCGGAGTCATCTTAACCATACCAGCGTCACCATTCTTCAAGAATTTGGGCTCCTTCTCTATCTCCTTACCAGAACGCCTGTCAATCTTGGTCAAGATCTCAGTGAACTTGACTGCAATGTGGGAGGTGTGACAATCAAGAACCGGGGCATAACCGTTACCGATCTGACCAGGGTGGTTCATGATGATGACCTGGGAGGTGAAGTTGGCTGCTCCCTTGGCAGGGTCGTCCTTGGAGTTAGAGGCAACATACCCACGCTTAAGATCCTTCACAGCAACATTCTTAACATTGAATCCCACATTGTCACCAGGAAGTGCCTCAACAAGAGACTCGTGGTGCATCTCAACAGACTTAACCTCAGTGGTTAACCCTGAAGGAGCAAAGGTCACAACCATACCAGGCTTGAGCATACCAGTCTCAACACGACCCACTGGCACCGTTCCAATACCACCAATCTTGTAGACATCCTGAAGTGGCAGACGAAGGGGCTTGTCTGATGGCCTCTTGGGCTCGTTGATAGCTTCAAGAGCCTCAAGGAGGGTTGGTCCCTTGTACCAGTCAAGGTTGGTGGACCTCTCAATCATGTTGTCTCCCTTGAAACCAGAGATGGGCACAAATGGGATTTTGTCAGGATTGTATCCGACCTTCTTCAGGTAGGAAGACACATCCTTAACAATTTCCTCGTATCTGCTCTTGGAGTACTTGGGGGTAGTAGCATCCATCTGTAAAAGAAACAAACAGTGAAACAGATATTAGCATCGCAACAAGAGATTCAGAATCACAATCAAAGAAGATAACAGAGAATCACAATCAAAGAAGATAACTGAGAATGTAATTCACCTTGTTACAACAGCAAATCATCTGCTTGACACCAAGGGTGAAAGCAAGAAGAGCGTGCTCACGGGTCTGTCCATCCTTGGAGGTACCAGCTTCAAAACCACCAGTGGTGGAGTCAATGATGAGGACAGCACAATCGGCCTGGGAGGTACCAGTAATCATGTTTTTGATGAAATCACGATGACCAGGAGCATCAATGACTGTGCAGTAGTACTTGGTGGTCTCAAACTTCCAGAGAGCAATATCAATGGTGATACCACGTTCACGCTCAGCCTTAAGTTTGTCCAAAACCCATGCGTACTTGAAAGACCTCTTGTTCATCTCAGCAGCTTCCTTCTCGAATCTCTCAATCACACGTTTGTCAATACCACCAAGCTTATAGATCAAGTGACCAGTGGTGGTCGATTTACCAGAATCGACATGGCCAATGACCACAATGTTGATGTGAAACTTCTCTTTACCCATAGCTGCAAATCAGAACAAACAAAAGCAAACACATCAACACATGTTCATCAACAATCGGCAATAGCTCAAAACAGTATAAAGCAAAGCTAAAAACCATACAGATCGTTTGATACTAATCCATTTATCATCATCTAAACAACAGAAAATCATCGAAGTAAAGATCTAACCACAAGACAACAAATCTACCGAATATAGCAACCATCATGAACCAAACGCATCACGAATCTTATTAATTTTATTTGTATAATTTATTCAGGTAAAGAATCTTTCGTCTGCGACCCAACCCGAATATGAATGCATATGCGACACTTAAGCACAAGGATCAAGACATTAGACTCATTTACTCTTTCAAATTCAGAATTCAACTACCTTCCTTACCTGCGGAAGAAATGCTGGAACTACAAACGGTGCTCGAACCCACTGCCGAAGTTGCCGAAGTACGCTCTCGTGGAAGGAAATACTTGTCGTCTTGGAAATACGATTCATCCAACTTCCGTAGGAAGTGTACATTTTCTAAAACATTACCAAGGCCATTCTGCATGACGTTGTCCATAGCTTTTAAATCAATTCTTCTTCCCTCAAATTCACCATGACTCAAGATAGAAGTATCAACTACAACTTCATGAACCTCTAAGGCTTGTTCCATTAACAAATCTTCACCTTTTTTTCTATTGTTTTCGGATTCCATTAACAAATCTTCAGCTTGTTTCCTCTTGTTTTCGGATTCCATTAACAAAGCTTCTGATCTTTCTGCTTGTTTCCTCATGTTTTCAGCTTGTTTCCTCGCTTCTTTTAACTCACTTTTTGCTGTTGCAGCTTCAGCATCTGACTTCTTAAGGGCATCATTCAGACTATCAATTTTTACTCTTTGAGCTTCTGCCTTTTTTTCACATCCAGCTTTGTAAGCTTCTTCAGCCTTTATTGTTTTAACTTCAGCAATCATAGCAGAATTGGCTCGGTAAGCTGCAATCTTCTTCTTGACATCCGGTTGTGATAAAACACAATTGAACAAACCTTCTTTCACGTCTTCAGCATCGGCTTTGATGCTCTCCTGAAAACCAGTGAAAAAAGTGTAAAACTATAAACACTTTAACACTATCCTCGAAAACCAAAACGATTGTAAAACTATAAACACTATTGAATAAAAAAATATCAAGAATTACTAACCATTAACTGTTACTTGGCTTTCCATACTTTTGTAACATCATTGTTACTTAGGTTTGTATTTTTGAGTTCAGAAAGCTCCTGCAAAAAAAAAAACAATACGTTATATAATAGAATTAACCGAATATGAAACATCAAACCACTAAATATCAAACACCAAACCACTAAAATATGAAATAAGAAAACACCACCTTTTTGGTTTTATTGAAAAGTAAATTGCAGGTTGTAATCTGTCCTCGTTTAAGCTTCTCCACAATCTTTTCTTCCAGAGGTAAAGATTCCAACAGAAGTTCATCTTCACCATTCAGCTTATACTCATTCACTACAACTTTGCTCACTTCACCTTTGCTCACTTTGGCGCTCACGGCTACACTTTTGCTCACACCTACAACTTTGCTCACTTTTACTTCACTTTTGTTCTTTGGCTTATGTTTTTCATTTGAATGAAAAAGATAGGCTTGAAACTTTTCAGCATCAATATCCATAATGAAAGAGTCAACAGCAGCCAAAATCTCATCACCTCCCTCCTTCATTTGAGATCGGATGTCATCTACAAGCTCAAACCTTTTCAAGGATTCGTAAGCATTGTGGAACATTACACCAAATTTCCGAAATTCTTTTTCTTCTGGTTTTTCAATCCTTTTGTTCTCCAAAAAAATACCACATTTCTCATGAAAAGATTTGACAAAGTTTTCAGATTTTGACTTGACATTATCCTATCAAAACAACATCAGTTACAACACATTAGTTAACAGAGATCATAACAGAGATCATTACAGTTACAACACAGAGATCAGAGATTTCTTATATTGATCACACAACAAGCACAAAGATCAGATCAGTTACAACACACAGAGATCACACAACAACACAGAGAACACAGAGATTTCTTATATTGATCACACAACACAACAAACACAGAGATCAGTTACACAAAGATTTCTTATATTGATCTGATCACACACATCATAACAACAAAAGAGATGTAACAATAACAATAACACAACATCACACAATAGAGATCATAACAACAAACAACAATCAAAACAATCAATAGAGAACATATGAAAATTATTTAGTAATTGACTGACCTTTATCTTCTGAATAGCAGAACGGATTAGTTGCCCATTTTGTTTTGAGCAAGTTCCTTTGTTATTTACAAAAGATTGGGTAATTATTGACTCCTAAACATAAAAAAATCGATCAATATAAATATAAGAAATCAATATTGTAAATTGATGATGAGTTACAATATTTACCTTCTCCATGAGTTGATTGACAGTTTTTATGTCAAAATTAGTTTGTAGAACCTTAATAACACTTTCATTAATCTTGGTTACTACATTCATTACTGCATGAAAAAAATCATATTAATTTTCATATTAGAGTATGAATAAATCATATTAGAGTATGAATAAATAATTTATCTTACATTCGCCAATAGGTATTTGAAGTATTTGATACTTCTCTTTCTCCTGTTCTTCTTCTTCTTCGTTGTTTACTAACAAGGACACACAATAAAATAAGAAAACAATGCTGATGCTTAAAAATCAGAAAACAAGAATAGACAAAAGGAATAAATTCTTAAAATCAGAAAACAATGCTGATGCTTACTTGCATTCTCGGGCAAGATCTCGTGAGATTCTTCAGGTACTGAGGCTTGAGAGAGTTCAGGGACTGAGGCTTCATGGACTGTCTGTGTGCTAGGAGTAAGCATGAACTCGTGAATGTTGATGGCAAGGTTTGATCGTCTCAATGTCTTTACAGGTTACTGAAATAATGTGAAGTATCCTATCCATCAAATTGGTCACAAAAGAGCATTGCTTGTAAGTATAACCATAGATACGCTTGTCTGTCAAGAGAAAGCTCTCAAGATTCTGAAGCCCTTGTCTCACAAAGTCTTTGCATCCTTGATCCAATGCATCACTCACTGATTTAACAAGAAGTTGCATAAAACCAACATCCAAATATTCATCATCTACTGAATCCATGGTCACTATACTCATTTTCACAAGAGTTTGGAAAGCCAAACTCCAATCTTCTGCATTGTAAGCACTAACCAACAGTTTGTCTGCCTTTTCACTGATTCTCTGCATAAACATCTCAATGGGAAGTGGAACTCGAGGCAATTCGACGATGATATGAAAAGCTTTACGGATTTCCTGTTCCGTTTCAGCAAAAGAGAGTATACAATCACTGAGCTGTTCCCAACCATCATTATCTTCTAAGGAGATAACATCAAAAGCAACCAAGGAGACGATTTTTCGAAGGATCTTCATGTGGGTTTCTTGGGTTTCTGGCATCTTCAAGCAGGAAATCAAAAGGGGTTTGATATGGATGAGCCCGACGAGAGAGAGATGGGCTTTGCGGTTACGGAGTAGGTCGAGGGTTGAAGAAAGGAGCTGGATGGATTGGGATCTGGTGGTTCGTTGGAAGAAGATTGGAAGATTTTGAGAAGCATTAGGGTTAAGCAATTTGGGAATTTGGAAGCGCAGAAATCGTAAAGAGCAAGAGCCGATTGGAATTCGGGGGTTTCTTCACGCATAGCGAGTTGATTGAGCAAATCCTCGAGTCTTTCGTGGCTTGGAGTATCAAGAAGATCTCTGGCTTTCGCAGCTTCTTCAAGACTCACTAGGAGAGACGAAGAGAAAACGCAGTAACAATTTCTTATCAGTCACAAAACTAGTGAAAAGCGAACGGATCCATCTTCGCGCGCCGCCGCAATTGTCAATCTAGGGTTGATACAACGACGGTGAGGAGAGAGAGCGTGTGTAATGGTCGGTTTGAGGATTTAGAATTAGTTTTCATACTATAAGAATACACATATTCTTTGGTCAAACAAAACAAAAATAAAATACACGTATTATTAACAAAGTTGTGTTATTCGTGCAGCCTAAAATAGTTTCTTACTAGTTAAATTTCTTGAACAAATCTTAATATATTCGTCAAAGCATACTCCACTATACTATACCCGTACGACGCATGATTCAAATCCGAATTATTAATGAGTAACAAAGCGATAGACATGTATCAAATTTGATAAATTTATGACAGTCATAAGTTTTTTTCCTAACATCTAGTCATATACATACATTCAACTACAATAATGATTCATCGTCAAGAAAAGCTTATATCTATGAAAATGGATGTTAATATAGTTAATTAAGCTTATTTTTTCACCAAAAAGAAAAAGATATTGGAAGAACATCAAAGCTCTATATTATTACATAAATACAAAAAAATATATCGTGTGATGGAACTAATATTCCGACTAATTTTTCCCAATGGAAAAAAAGCAAGATGTGTATTTCGTATTTCTGACCTTCGATTACAATTTTAGAAACTTTTCAACATAAAAACAATAACGACAAAGATAAAGTAAACAACTAAATTTGTATCAACAATGATCTAAAGCCTAATAATACACACAAACTTAAGGACTGGTTTAATTTAGTAGTGTGCTATGTTAATATCCAATATATATTTTCTAATGTCAACGAAAAAAAAGGTAGGATTGTAATCAAATCAAATTCACACACAAAGAAAATATGAGCAAAAAAAAAAAACATAAAAGAAAGTGAAGATACCTTAATATGGCCATCACCTAAGGGAGAAGTCAATGCATGTTCCACAACATGAAAATATATCCTGATTAAAACAGTTAAAAAACAAGGTACTTCAGTTCCAATCTTACCAAATGTTTCAAAATAGTGATATTGGGATTTATTCAATAAAAATCCAATTTAATTGTTTAGTCACAAAAGTTTGATATGTTTCATATTTTGATAAAGTAGTAAAGATTAAGCAGGAATGTAATCTAAAGCCTAATACACACAAATCCTAAATGAATAACTTGATTTTCTGTTGGAAAATCTAATATATATTTTCGGATGTAAAAAAAAAAAAAAAAAACGAGCAAACAATGAAAATCCATGTTACCTTTGAGATTGTTTCAAGCAAACAATGAAAACCCCCGATCATTATACTAAAAAATAAAATAAAAAACGTCCTATCTTACCAAATCCAAGTAGAAACAAGACATGGATCGGTAAGACATGGATCGGTCCATTAGGACGATCTTTGAGGCGGATACGGAACCGAGAACGTGACCACCGGAAAGGATGGGCCGCCGGGAGAGAATGGAAGTTGATAGCCATCGGCTCGGCTGGAAATTGAAAGGCGTTAGACAAACGTATACGTTTTTGTAAACTTGATGATAGCCATTCGGAAGGAGCGAAGAAAAATATGAAATGAAACTTATCAAGAGGAGAGAGGAGGAGGTTGTTTTGCAAAAGAATAGTATTTGATACTATAAGATTAGGATAGAGGTGAGATTGACGCGCATATCAAAATCTTGTAAATTTTATTTAAATATATGATTAACGATTGGGTCAACAAACTTTACTTAAAAAGAGGAGACAAAATTTATTCCCGTATTTTTTATTCATTTAATCGTTTTATATTTAAAATTAAGGGACCAGTTAACTTTATAAAATTAGATATTCTTGCCGACAATTAATGTCAGTGGGTAAAATGGCACCGTGACCACAGACCACGTGTTATGCAGTACTTTATAATTGTATTTTATTTTATTGTTGATAAAATATTAACTTTTATATTATTTTTAATTTGAGACTGCATTGATTAGGATGGTGTGCGATTTTGAATAAATTTTCAAACCAACTTTGTATGTTTTCTTGTTTTTTTTTTTTTTTAAATTTTATTGCGTTCTTTTTTTTTATCAGATGTTTTGGACAATCTCCTTAAGATTTATTGACTATACATACAATATATAGGGTACGTGAGTACAATATCTGGAACAAATGATTGTGATAATACAAAAATTGTGTAGCATGGAATCATTAAATCATTAAACTCAAAATTTCAATTGGGAAAGTGAATAATTATATTTTTATTTATATTATTCAAAGAGAAATTGTAACTCAAAGGTATCACAGATAGACGACAAAGTACAACTATTCCTAACACATTTGGAGTTACTTTCATTACTAGAGAAATCACAAAATTTTATTTGAAGGTTTTTATTTTCTTCATATTTTCATTGGTCACTAATAGTTGTATCTTGATAAATATCATGATAATTTATTAATATAGTTATGTACCAGTGTAAATTAGTGTAAATTATTCTTTTAATTGGTTAAATAAAAAAATAGCTCTCACAAATTTTAAACCAAGAAAATGCTTCATTCACATACAATTACAATAATATAAAAAGTTAAATGCTAACAACTTATAGATAGAAAATAGTATTTGTTTGCTTTTGCATAATTAGATGATTGAGTTTCTATATATTAAATGAGAAGTATTGGAGGCCATTTTTGCTTAGTTGTCAAAATAATTAAAATCATATAATTACTCTTACTATCCTAATAGCCATGTGTTAACAAAGTTAGCCCCAAAATGTCAAAGTATGTAGCATGAACAAAATGCTACTATTGCATGAACCTAAAGGTATATGGCATGTCTCATGTTGAATCGTTTTCAGCATTCATTATTATTCTATGGGATGAAATTAGGGTTTTCCGTCAGAATTCCGTCATTATTTCTGACGGAATACTGACGGAATCGCAATTAAAAGAATTAAAATTTAATAATACCGTCAGTATTCCGTCAGAAATAATGACGGAATTCTGACGGAAAACCCTAATTTCATCCCGCCTAAACACATCGATCTCATCGATAAAGCGGGAATAACTGACGGAATTCTGACGGATTTTAATAGTCCGTCATTATTCCATCAGAATGCCGTCGAATAGTTCTTTAAAAAGACACACTTCGTCTTCCCCGCAGTCACAACCAGTTTTCACCAAATTTTTTCCCCAAAATCGCTGACGTTGCCACCGTCTTCGCCGCCGTCTTCACCGCCGTTTGTCACCGGAATTGCGACCTCCCCTTTCCAAATCATAAACCTTCACCAAATCTACAAAACAATGTAAGTTTTTGTTGATTTTTAAAAATATAAACGGATTTGTGTTTGAAATTGTGTGTTCTTCAATTAGGAATGGGTAAATGTCGAATAAGAATCATACTTTAACATGATTTCGAAATTGATTATGAGATGTTTAGTTATTTAAGATTTAGGGATTTTGAAAATTTTATGAAATTAGGGATTTTGAAAATGGTATGAATTTAGGGATTTACCAAATTTTATTCTAATAAGTGTGTGTAATTTTAAAGTATTTATTGAGATTTATAATAGGATTAATATAAGAAAATCTATAAATTAAAAATTGTAACAAATTATGTTACGTTTAGAAAAATGTCACTTTTAAAAACATTTAACTGTAACAAAAAATGAAAAAACTTTAAAAAACAGTTAAATTTATAAATATGTTACTCTTAAAAAGATGTAACTTTTAAAAACATTTAACTTTAAAAAATTGAAAACACTTTTAAAAACTCATAAATTTATAAATATGTTACTCTTAAAAAGATGTAACTTTTAAATACATGTAACTTTAAACTCTTATTGGAATTTAAAGAAATTTATAAACTTTTACAAACATGTAACTATGTAATTTTTAAATATTTAAAATTATCTAAGTTTTAAAAACATTTAACTTTTAAAAAAATTTTAAAAAATTAAATTATGTAACACATCCAAAATCCCAAAATCTATATAATATATATATATATATATATATGATCAAAAAATCAAAAAACAACTATATCTTAAAAACCAATCCCAATCATAATATTAACTATATATTATACGTACAACATGCATGAATAGTAGAGCTAAACAAAAAATACAGTACACTCATTTTGTATCTATAACTTTGGATTTAGGATTTTCGAGTCGAACAAAACAGTTAATGAAAAATCCATTATATGTGAAAGTGATTGTAAATCCGTAGTAAAGATTGTAAATTTTAAAGCAATAATTGACATACTAATTTTAAATATGTAATAAAAATAAATGGTTATTTAAAAAAAATTTAAATCGTAGAGATTATCCCCTATTTCATGGTGGTACCGGAGGCGGTGAATCCAGTAGGGGAGGTGGGACTGCGAGTAATTCGCAGATCCCAACCACTCCTCTTATGGGTACAGCTGCCTCTGCTGCTCGTACGGCTATGACCATCGAGGAGTTTGTGTCGCAACCTGGTCGGGATAGGTTGACACGCCTTGACCCGGACTTACCTGACAACACGACCTGGTAATGACTACTTTTCAAAATTTAAATGATTATATAAGCTTAATAAAAATTGTTTAAAAATATGAAACAAAATACCGTGTAGGTTCCAATTTTCGGGAAACGGTATTGCGGGTTGTATCAACGAAATGGTCAACAACATGATAACTAAACCGTATCCCACATATGAGTCGATGCCGGCTGAAGACCAGGACACATGGTTTCGGCAATTTGCGGTAAATGTTTATATTCTTAAATAAATATACAATTTTTTTAAAAAAAATCCAATTGTCAATAAATCGAGTATTGGTTTTCTTTGCAGCAAGAATTTACGTGGGACCCCCAGCTGACTCCTATGGTCCGACGTTTTTTCGACAAAAAGGCGAGGAGAAAGTACTCGTCGAAAATAAACGAGTGGAAGAACAAGTGGATAAAAAAGGGGAAGGCGCCTAAGGTTATTAAAGACAACACAACATTATGGGATGGACTTGTTGCTATTGGCAACTGGAGGCCACTCAAGGGACCTCCGCCCAAAACTCGAGTAACCGGAAGAGCCAGTGGAATGGGAAGGGAGAGGCGACCCAATACCTCGGTGCAACGAGCAAGGCGACACGTGTTCAGCAACTGGTAATTTTCCTAATTTTTCAAATAATTTTACTTATCGCTAACATTTTCCGTACTTGAATATGCTAACAGTTTGAGAAGACCGGTGTGCGTCCGTCGAATGTTGATATCATCAGAGATGCCCACACCAACAGAAAAACGGGTGAAATCCAAGATGCGATTGCTCGGGAAATCGTGGAGAGCGTGGAGAAGGCCGGGCAGGAATACCTCCAGTCGCAACCGATCGTCGAAGGAACTCCGCCGCTAACCGAAGTTCCATTCGACAAGGTGAACGAGTTCACTTTCGAGGTTAGTAAACGTGTCAATTTTAAACACATGTAAAATACCTTTTAATACTAATACGTTTTGAATTTTAATTTTTTTTTTTTAGGTAACCCCTAAGAGCAGAGGTCGTGTCTACGGCCTCCCCGAAGACAGTTGCTCATCCGTTTCGTCGTATCGCTATCACGGTGGTAGCAGTTTGCTAGCACAAAACGCCCAACTGACCCAACGGGTTGTCTCTTTGGAGGAACGGATTGAGGAGGCGGAGGAACGGCGCAACAGGGATATGGAGGAGGTGGAGGCACGGCGTCTGAGAGAGAAGGCAGAGGCGGACGAACGATACAATCAGATGGAGCAGAAGATGAACGACTTCTTACGTCGTCAAGGACTTTAAATTTATATTGTAATTTAAATTTAATGTAAAACTTTAATTTATTTTTAAAACAATTTCTATTTAATTATAATTTTCTTTTTTTTAATTTAATTTTTTCTTACTAATTTATTTTTTTGCATTTATTTTATTAAAAATAATTTTTTTTTTAAAATAATGCCAAATCCGTCAGAATTCCGTCAGGACACCCTGACGGAATTCTGACGGCCAACGGATCACCGGAATCCGTCACGAAACCGTCGGAATTCCGTCAGTTACTTGAACCGTCAGAAAACCGTCGGAAGACTGGGCTCCGACGAAATTTCGACGGTTTCCTGACGGATTCCGGTAATCCGTTGGCCGTCAGAATTTCGTCAGGGTGTCCTGACGGAATTCTGACGGATTTGAAATTCTGACGAGATAGAACTGACGGATCAAATCCGTCAGAAATCCGTCGGAAAACCCCTGATTCTGACGGATTTATGACGGATTTTTCCGTCAGAAACTAAGATGTTTTCTTGTAGTGTTGGTTCAACTACCACATTTAAATCTCAATCTACTTAATTTACTTCTCTATTTGCTTATATGCTAAAAGCCAAGCTGTATTTAGCATTGAAAGGCGTTAGACAAACGTATACGTTTTTGTAAGTTAATAGTCATTCGAGCCCAAGGGAAACGAAAGAGAGAAGAAAAATATGAAACGAAACTTATCAACAGGAGACGATGAGGTTGTTTTACAAAAGAATAATAAGATTATTAGGTTAGAGGTAAAATTACGTGCATATCAAAAAAATTTTAATTTATTTAACGATTGGGTCAACAAACTTTACTTACCCTTGCTATACAAGACTTCTTTAAAATTGTTTTGGCATTTAAAAAAAGACATCTAGTAATATTTGTTTTAATCAGAAACTTTATCATGAAATATATCAGCAAAAGTTTTGATTGCTAATATCTGGAACAAATGATTGTGATAATACAAAAATTGTGTAGCTTGGAATCATTGCTGAATAATTATATTTTTATTTATATTATTCACTTTTAGTTAAAGAGAAATTGCAAGTCATATAGCAAAGGAATCACACCTACGTGACACAAATTACAACTATTCCTAACATATTCCTCTTTTTTCTCGGTTTCTCATTTTGAGTTACTTTCATTACTAGAGACATAAAATTTTATTTAAGGTTTTTATTTTCTTCATATTTTCATTGGTCACTAATATTTGTATCTTGATAAATATCATGATAATTTAGAAATATAGTTATATATACCAATTCTTTAACTCGTTAAATAAAAAAAATAGCACTCAGAAATTGTAAACCAAGAAACTGTTTCATTCACAAACAAATACAATAATATAAAAGTTAAATGCTAATATAGATAGAAAATATTTGTTTACGTTTGCATAATTAGATGATTGACTTTTCAAAATACCATCAACTAATTATAACTAAATTTAGGAAATTTATCCATCATTAATTCTTAATTTTTAAGTATGGATATGTTTAATTCAAAATTGTAAAAATAGGAAACCTTTTATTAATTCTCCAATCTTTGGAAATATAAGCAATAATAATCAAGAAACTTGTTTATTCGTTGATTTTTCCCAAGGGTAGGAATCCATTATTTAAACTTGTTTGGAGTACTAATTTAGTTTTTTTTTGGCAAAAAACAACATTTTCAACCTTCACCTTTTAGTTAACTATCTGTTTATTACCTATGATGTCCATAAAAGTGTGGGAAGATATAAGAAGAATATGACAATGATATCACTAATATGATACGCCAATTAACGTGTCTTGTGAGTTGGTAGGCACCATGTGTTAAGCACCATGTGTTAAGCACTATGTGATGTGAATCTCTTTTCATTTTTTTTATAGATCAAGCACCATGTGTTAACACAGTTAGCCCCAAAACGTAGGCAAAATGTCAAAGTATGTAGCATGAACAAAATGCTACTATTGCATGAACCTAAAGGTATATGGCATGTCTCATGTTGAATCGTTTTCAGCATTCATTATTATTCTAAGGCATTTCATTTTTTTTTTTTCACAATCTTACTTCATTCATTAACCTTTCCACAATACAAAGTGTGAGGGAATTAGACATCCTCTAAACATATTATCCTATCCCCGAGTTGGTTCCTCGGCGTTCGTCAGAATCTAGATAGAGAAGAGTGGATCGATCCATGTAGAGGTAGTGGTTAAGAGGGGGGGATGGGTGGAGCCACGGCTAAAAGAAGGGTCATGAGAGGCAGCGGGGTCTCTGGCGGTGGAGGAAGTAGCCACCTCCGGGATGGGCCGAAACGCCACAATCCTTTTGAGATGGGCCAAGCCCACTCTTTTGAGACCTCGCGCCGGAGGATAATCGACCTTGGGGAGGAGAGGTGGAAGCACGTCCTCCGGGACGCAAAGTTACAGCGGCTAAGCGCGAAGTTTCCAGCCGGTTGTAGACGCGGCGGAGGGTGGTCATGGCCTTGTCGCAGCTTCGGATGGGATCTATCTCCCACTAGGGGAGATAACTGGTAACAAGCTCCAATGAGAGAGCAAACTGTCCACAACAACAAAACGAGGCCGCAACCTTGCTTTGACGGCATGGGACCGGAGAAGCTAGCCATTGCTGCCTCCAAGCTTGGGTCTGGAAGACTAGGGGACGGTGGGGACGAGTCCGTATCCCGTTTAGCTGACGTCATTGAGCCGAGATGGGGTGAGGACGATACGGTGAAGAAACTTCGCCGGCGGCTACCTCGGTAAGCGTGCTTGGGAGAGTTCCTCTAGGGCAGGCATTTCATGTTTATAACTCAAAAGTTTCTATGAGTTTATATGTGGTTAATCTCTATAGTCCATCGAATGGTTTGACACAATTTCCTTGTATATAACCTCCATCCAATGGTTTGACACAAGTTGCCTTGTATAGCTCAAAGGATCAAATAAAGCTTGGCATGCCGCATATGGCATATCATATGCCGCATATGGACGCAGAGGACTTGGGTGGCCGAAAAGAATGTTTGTTTTAACTGTTTGTTATGAGAATTTGATTGATGATAAGGTGTAAGGGATTCAAATAGCTTTGATGATAAGGGATTGGTATTTGAATCCTAGATTGTAGTTTATCTAGATTTTTATCTAGATTTTTATTTTCCTAGTGGTAAAGTTTAGTTTGCAAGAAAATTTGATATGCAAAAGCTATGGCTTACAAGAAATGAAATGTAACATCTAAGAAAAAACAAACAAATGACTATAATATCTATATAGAAACATATAAAATATTTCAAATAATGATAGTTTGGTCAACATACCTTAGTGAAGAAAGAGGAACACTAACTTCAAATCTTGAATTGATATATGTCATATATGGATCACTATTTGGAAGGGTCCTTGCAGATAGGAAAGCTAACTTGCAAATCTGCAAAGCCCTCGTTCCTAAAAATCGCACATACACATACACATCCTTTGATACATCTATTGTTTTCAAAAAAAAAAAAAAATATTGAATTGTCAAACTTTATTCCAATTTCTATCCATTGGTTTATATAGAAACATATAAAATATTTCAAATAATGATAGTTTGGTACGATACCTTAGTGAAGAAAGAGGAACACTAACTTCAAATCTTGAATTGATATATGTCATATATGGATCACTCTTTGGAAAGGTCCTTGCAGATAGGAAAGCTAACATGCAAATCTGCAAAGCCCTTGTTCCTAAGAATCGCACATACACATACACATCCTTTGATACATCTATTGTTTTCAAAAAAAAAAAAAAATATTGAATTGTCAAACTTTATTCCAATTTCTATCCATTGGTTTATATAGAAACATATAAAATATTTCAAATAATGATAGTTTGGTACGATACCTTAGTGAAGAAAGAGGAACACTAACTTCAAATCTTGAATTGATATATGTCATATATGGATCACTCTTTGGAAAGGTCCTTGCAGATAGGAAAGCTAACATGCAAATCTGCAAAGCCCTTGTTCCTAAGAATCGCACATACACATACACATCCTTTGATACATCTATTGTTTTCAAAAAAAAAAAAAAATATTGAATTGTCAAACTTTATTCCAATTTCTATCCATTGGTTTATATAGAAACATATAAAATATTTCAAATAATGATAGTTTGGTACGATACCTTAGTGAAGGAGGAATTCAAATCTTGAATTGAATGGTTAGACTATATATGTTGTAAGGATTTGATACACTTGAAAGGAATCGACTTTCCTGTCAAACACAAACGATCAAACCAAGGAACAGAGTATACAACTAGAAGAATGCAATGGATTATCCACAGGAACACTACCAATGGATTATCCACAAAAACCAGAGCAAGTAACCGAATGAAAAAAAAATAGAGCCGTTTGTGTTGTAATAAGAGCTTAGAGAGTTTGAAGAGAGAAGAGAGTGTTGTTATCAAATGTAAATGCAAGAACACACCACACTTAACGAGTTCACTCCCATTAACAAGGGTAGCTACTTCTCGCCGAGTCTTATACTCGGAATCCACTAGATTTGATAGAGTTTACAATATGAAATCTTAGTGTTTCACCCTAATACCCTTCACTAGTACTTAGAGCACATTCAAGCTATTTCCTATGCCTTAGAGAAATTGTAAACAAGCTAATACTAATACAAGTTTCTCTCTTTACTCTATCAATCCGTTAGCCCTCTCTTATCTCCTCTTAGTGTCCTTTATATATGAGGACACTTCTCATCTCAGGTTGTGACCTAAAGCAAACGCAGCCGCACCATTTCAGACGCCAATGATTGCGGTTCCCTTTTACTTTATCTGTACCATGAAGAACAATCAAGTCGTTGCACATTTGATGACACAAATGGACAAACTTGTACGTTGCCCTTTCAAGCATTGTAGCTGTTTTCCATCATGTGCCATCAAAAGGATAATCTTACCTTTAGTAAACTTACTTTCACCTTTAGTAAAACTTGATAACTTTCGGCTTGATTAACTTTGAGGGTTGAAACTTGGTCAGCAAGTATTTCATTTCTTCACAAATCTCCACCTGAAATTCATGATGACCATACCCACTTCATGAGTGTTGCTTGAGAGAGAGAGAGAGTACCTTTAAATCTAGTTCCAGGATTCCAGACTCGGTTTCTCTGAGTTTTATTACTCAGACTTGACCTGAAGCAAGTTCAACGCGGCTTGAAACTTACTTATTGCCAAGGTCTTTGTGAAGATGTCAGCTAGATTCTTCTCAGTTGAGATCTTCATTACATCAACATCACCTCTTGCTATCACTTCTCTGATATAGTGATACTTGACATCAATGTGCTTAGTCCTTTCGTGATGCACATTGTTCTTGGAGAGTGCAATAGCACTTTGAGAATCGCAAAAGATCTCCACATTCTTTTGCTCATATCCGAATTCCTTCAATAAGCCCTTTAACCACACAACTTCTTTTACAACCTCAGTTAGTGCCATATATTCGGATTCAGTGGTAGATAAAGCCACCACTCTCTGCAGTTCTGATTTCCAGCTTATGGTGTTTCCACCAAGTGTGAACACCAATCTAGTAATTGATCTTCTCTTGTCCAAATCAGCAGCAAAATCAGCATCACAGTACCCAGTGGCTTTAAACTCTTGACTCTTCTTGTAAACAAGCTTGGTTTTCACTGTTTCCTTGATGTATCTCAGAATCCATTGGACTCCAAGCCAATGATCACCAACGGGTTGACTCATAAACCGGCTTACAACTCTTACAGGGTATGCAAGATCTGGTCTCGTACCTATCATTGCATACATTATACTGCCCACAACATTTGAATAAGGAACTGACTTCATGTAGTCTGCATCTTTAGCAATCTGTTTCAGAGATGCAGAGCACATCCTCATGTGAGCAGCGAGGGGAGTCAAAGTGTGCTTCGAATCCATCATATTGTAGGTTTGAAGGATTTTGTTCAGATATCTTTCTTGTGACAAAGTGAGAGTACCTGCAGCTCTGTCTCTAGTGATCTCCATTCCTAGGATCATCTTGGCTGCTCCAAGATCCTTCATCTCGAATTTCTTACTGAGATCCAACTTGAGCTGAGCTATGGCCTCTTTGTCTTTTGCAGCCACAAGCATGTCATCCACATAGATTAGCATATACATCAAAGAACCATCCTTTTGCTCCTTTACATAGGCACAACTATCGTAGTGGCTTCTTACAAAACCAATCTCAGTCATGTAGGAATCAAACTTCTCATTCCATTGCCTTGGAGCTTGTTTCAATCCATAAAGCGACTTGTTTAGAAGACATACCTCATCTTCTTGAAACATTGACTCATATCCTTCAGGAGGAACCATGTAAATCTTCTCTTGTAACTCACCATGGAGGAATGTTGTTTTAACATCTAGCTGTTCCAACTCCAAATTTTCTTGAGCTACAATTGAAAGCAGGATCCTTATAGACACATGCTTAACAACTGGAGAGAAAACTTTATTATAGTCAATTCCTTCTCTCTGGGCCCTTTAGCCACAAGCCTTGCTTTAAATCTTGGTTCTTCAACACCAGGAATACCAAGTTTATACTTGTAAATCCATTTACTTCCAATGACCCTCTGATTCATTGGTTTCTTTACCACAATCCAGGTGTGATTCTTCTCAAGAGATCTCATTTCCTCATCCATTCCATGTTTCCAGTTATCCCAACTTGAGTCTCTTCTTGCTTCTCTGTAGTCTGCAGGCTCAACCTCTCCACCGTCTTCTGCAGTGTAAAGAGCCTCTGCAAAATACTCTTCATCATCAAACCTGGTTGGGGCTCTTACTTCCCTTCTTACTCTGTCTCTTGCCAGATGATAGCTAATAGGAGAATGATAAGTATCATCTCCAGAGACATCATCTTCATGAGGGGTGTGTGGTGATGCTATATGTGGAGCTACAGGTCTAGGACTTGCAGAGATAATACTTGTATTTATCTGCGGTTCCTGACTTGTGATGAGATCTCCACTTGAAACTAATCCATCCTCTGCATCAAGATCTAGATCAAGATATGACTCTTGATGAGAGTTACCTTCACTTTCAGAGCCTTCTCTTCTGGCCTTCTCATCTTTGTAAGTTGCATTTTCTTGAAACACTACATTTTGGCTGATCACACACTTCTTTTCTTCTAGCAACCAGAGTTTATATCCTTTGATTCCACTAGGATACCCTAGAAGAATCCCCTTCTTTGCTCTGGGACTGAGCTTTCCATCTGTGTGAGCAAAAGCCACACAACCAAACCTCCTTAGATAACTGTACCCAGGAGTTTTACCGAACCATCTCTTGTCTGGTATATCAAAGTTTATAACAGATGATGGAGTCTTGTTTATGAGGATGGTAGCAGTGTGTGTAGCTTCTGCCCAAAACCTTTTTGGGAGACCAGAATCACACAACATGCTCCTTACTTTCTCCATGATAGTTTTGTTCATACGTTCTGCAACACCATTTTGTTGTGGTGTATATGCACATGTTCTGTGTCTTTGAATACCCCTTTATCCACATAATTCATCAAAGATGCGGTTGTAGAACTCAAGACCATTGTCAGTTCTCAGTGTCTTCAGCTTCTTCTCACTTTGGTTCTCCACCAGAGACAACCACTCAACAAATTTCTCAAAGGCCTCATCCTTAGTCTTCAGAAAGTAGCCCCAAACTTTTCTTGTATAATCATCAATGAAGGAGATGAAATACTGGTACTTCCCAAGAGAGTATGGCACTGATAGTGCTCCCCACAAGTCAGAATGAACATATTCAAGTTTCTCCTTAGTATCATGGTGAGCCAGTGTAAAACCAACTCTTCTAGCTCAGCCATAGATACATTCTTCACAGGTTTCTAAGACAGACACTTTCTTCTTGTCTAAGAGACCTTTCTTCAGTAAAATGTTCATATTCTTTTGACTCATGTGCCCCACTCTTCTGTGCCATAGCACTGTATCATCCTCTTTCCTTTGAGCTACAAGAGACTCTTCTCTTGCAGGTTTCCATTGAAGTATGTATAGAGTATCATATCTTCTTCCTGTAAGAATGACTTGTTCACCAGCTCTAATACTCAATACGCCATTTTCTGATTCAAATTTGTATCCAGCTTTCTCAAAGGTTCCCAAAGATAGGAGATTTCTGTCCATCTCAGGGATGTATCTCACATTTGTGAGAAGCACACTTAAACCAGCTTCATTTCTAAGCCTGACCAAACCAACTCCTTTTACCTTTGACATAGTCTTGTTACCCATTCTCACAGATCCACCAGCATCTTCATTTAACTCTTCAAACCACTCACGCTTGTGAGTCATATGGTAGCTGTAACCAATATCCATTATCCACTCATCCTCAAGATTTACATCAGTAGAAGATAGAGCTTCAGACACATATAGACCAGTGGCCTCTGCAAGATTACCATTTCCATTTGAGTTTTCTCCTCTGATACCTCTAGTCTCCCTTTGTCTAGCTTGAGCTTTGTTCCTGTTTGGACAAGTATTCTTAAAATGTCACTCTTCTCCACAGATCCAACAACCTTTCTTGCTTTTAGACTTAGACCTTGGTCTTTGAGACTTTGAACCTTTATCTCTATACTCAAGCCTTCCTCTCATGTCATTTTTCTCCTTGACATACAAGCCTTCAGCCTGACCCTTGATACTCTTCTTATTAGACCCAAACTCAAGCTCCTTTGAGTATATTACGAAAACAACTTCGTCTAATGAGAGTGTGGTTCTCCCTGAACCATATCTGAGAGTATCTCTTAGCTGGTCAAATGGCTTAGGTAGAGACATTAGTAACAGTATCGCCTGATCTTCATCAACTATCAAAACATTGGTGTTTTCCAAATCATTTATAATATGGAGAAACTCGTCAATGTTGCTCTCAATTGATAGACTTTCAGACATCTTGAAACCATAGAGTTTTTGTTTCAGGTAGATCCTGTTTGGAAGAGCTTTTGACATGTATAGCTTGTCTAAAGCCTTTATCATAACAGCTGCAGTATGCTCCTTCTTGATCTTCCTCAGAACTCTATCGGTAACACTTAGTACAATGGTGCTCCTTGCTTTCCTCCTCTTCTCTTCTAAGATCTCTTCTTTCTTTTCTGTTTCTTCTACCACTGTTCCAGCTGCATCAGTGATTATAACGGTCTTCTTTTGAGACTCATCTGTTCTCAGAGCAACACTCAGGCCAAGAATGTCAAGCTGAGCCATGAGCTTTTCTTTCCACATCGTATAATCACCTCGCCCATCAAACTTCTCTACTTCTATCCTTGCCGAAGACATGTTCCTGTGTTAAGAACAATAAGGAACCAGATTCAAGGAACCTGGCTCTGATATCACTTTGTAATTATTTGATATACTTGAAAGGAGTCGACTTTCCTGTCAAACACAAACCATCAAACCAAGGAACAGAGTATACAACCAAAAGAATGCAATGGATTATCCACAGGAACACTACCAATGGATTATCCACAAAAACCAGAGCAAGTAACCGAATGAAAAAAACAAAGTCGTTTGTGTTGTAATAAGAGCTTAGAGAGTTTGAAGAGAGAAGAGAGTGTTGTTATCAAATGTAAATGCAAGAACACACCACACTTAACGAGTTCACTCTCATTAACAAGGGTAGCTACTTCTCGCCGAGTCTTATACTCGGAATCCACTAGATTTGATAGAGTTTACAATAGGAAATCTTAGTGTTTCACCCTAATACCCTTCACTAGTACTTAGAGCACACTCAAGCTATTTCCTATGCCTTAAAGAAATTGTAAACAAACTTATACTAATACAAGTTTCTCTCTTTACTTTATCAATCCGTTAGCCCTCTCTTATCTCTTCTTAGTGTCCTTTATATATGAGGACACTTCTCATCTCATGTTCTGACCTAAAGCAAACGCAGCCGCACCATTTCAGACGCCAATGATTGCGGTTCCCTTTTGCTTTATCCGTACCATGAAGAACAATCAAGTCGTTGCGCATTTGATGACACAAATGGACAAACTTGTACGTTGCCCTTTCAAGCCTTGTAGCTGTTTTCCATCATGTGCCTTCAAAAGGATAATCTTACCTTTAGTAAACTTACTTTCACCTTTAGTAAAACTTGATAAATTTCGGCTTGATTAACTTTGAGGGTTGAGACTTGGTCAATAAGTATTTCATTTCTTCACATATGTGATATATGGATCACTCTTTTGGAAGGGTCCTTGCAGATAGGAAAGCTAACTTGCAAATCTGCAAAGCCCGCGTTCAATCGCACTATACATCTATTGGTTTCAAAAAAAAAAATATATTGAATTCAAGTTAAACTTAATTCCAGTTTCTATCACTTGGTTTGTATCTATATAGAAACGTATAAATTATTTCAAATAATGATACTTTGGTGAACATACCTTAGTAATACTAACTTCAAATCTTGAATTGCATGGTTATACTATATATGTCATATATGGATCACTCTTTGGAAGGGTCCTTGCAGATAGGAAAGGTAACTTGCAAATATGCAAAGTCCGCATTCATGAGAATCGCACATACACATCCTTTGAAAATCATACATCTATTGTTTTCAAAAAAAAAAAAAAAAAAAAAAAAATATTGAATTGTTCAAACTTTAAACATATAAAATATTTCAAATAATGATACTTTGGTTAAGATACATTAGTGAGGAGAGAGGACACTAACTTTAAATCTTGAATTGCATGGCTAGACTATATATGTCATGTTGCATATAGGAAAGCAGCTAACTTGCAAATCTCCAAAGCCCCGGTTCGTGAGAATAGCACATAAACATACACATATACACATGCTTTGAGAATCATATATCTGTTGTTTTAAAAAAAAAACAAAAAAAGAAATATTGAATTGTGAAGTCAAACTTTTTTCCAATTTGTATCACTACGTTTGTATCTATATAGAAACATATAAAATATTTCAAATAATGATAGTTTGGTGAAGATACCTTAGTGAAGAAAGACGAATTGCAAATCTTGAATTGGATGGCTAGACTATATATGTGATATATGGATCACTCTTTCGAAGGTCCTTGCACATAGGAAAGCTAACCTGCAAATATGGGTTCCTTGAGAATAGCACATACACATACATATACTTTCAGAATAATACATCTATTGTTTTTTTTAAAAAAAGAAAAGAAATATTGAATTGTCAAGTCATACTTTAAACATATAAAATATTTCAAATAATGATAGTTTGGTGAAGATACCTTAGTGAAGAAAGACGAACACTAACTTCAAATCTTGAATTGCATTGCTAGACTATATATGTGATATATGGATAACTCTTTGGAAGGTCCTCCTTGCAGATAAGAAAGCTAACTTGCAAATATGCAAAGACCCGGTTCCTTGAGAATCACATACACATCCTTTTAGAATAATACATCTATTGTTTTCGAAAAAAAAAAAAATATTGAATTGTGAAGTCAAACTTTATCAATCTTTGGAAGAGATTGAGAATTGCACATAAACATACACATACTTTGAGAATCATATTACACATATGTCCATATTTTGCACATTTTTCTTTGCACAAGGTCCATATTTCAACTGAGTCGGGCTTGGTACAGTTAAAAACAATAACGACAAAGATAAAGTAAACAACTAAATCCCTTTGGATTGTAATCAAATCCAATTCACACAGAAAGAAAATATAAGCAAAAAAAAAACATAAGAGAAGTAAAGTGAGGATACCTTAATATGGCCATCACCGAGAAAGTCTTTAAGGGATAAGTCAATACATCTCTAATGTTCAACAAATGCCAATGTATCTTCTCCTGAAATTGTTTCAAACAAAAGTCAACTACATGAAAATATATAGTGATTATTAGACCATCGGCAGATGTCTCTTAAATAAACAAATATTAAAAATACACTCTCTCTTCTTTTTACTCAATTTTATACGTTCTTTTTTATTTTTTTACTCAACTTTATACCTTCTCTTTCATCTTTTTACTCAACTTTTATTAATTTTATATTTAAACACACCCTATTATTTCAACCAAAAACATTTTCTTTCTTTTTTTTACTCAAATTTTAATAATTTTATATTTAAAGACACCCACATAAAATGTGCAATGCTGATGCTCTTACATTAAAACAATTAAAAAACAAGGTACTTTGAGTTCCTATCTTACCAAATGTTTCGAAATAGTGAAATTGGGATTTTATTCAATAAAAATCCAATTTAATTGTTTAGTCACAAAATTTTCATATGTTTCATATTTTGATAAAATAGTAAAGATTAAGGAGGAATATAATCTAGGTCTTCACCACCAACGGAACATAAACCACAATGTAACCATAAATAGATCTAAAGCCTAATACACAATCCTAAATGACTTAACTTGATTTTCTCTTGGAAAATCTAATATATATTTTCAGATGTCAAAAAAAGAAAAAGAGCAAACAATAGATCTCTTGGTGGTGATAACCTAGCTTGATTTTCTGTAAGGCAGGATTTGAGTTAATAGATATCTAATATCCACCAATTCAATCCATCTTCCCTTGAGATTGTTTCAAGGGAAACAATGAAAATCCCCCGATCATTATTCTAAAAAAAATAAGAAAGGTATTTCACTCCTATCTTACCAAATCCAAAGGACTAAGCAAGAATTATAGTAGAGAGAGACCAATACATGGATGGGCCATTATTGCGGCCAATACATGGATCGGAGGACGTGACCACCGGAATAGAAGTTGATAGCCATCGGCTCGGCTGGAAACTGAAAGGTGTTACACAAACGTATACGTTTTTGTAAGTTGATGATAGCCATTCAGAGGCTAAGGGAAACGAAAGAGGAAAGAAGTATATGACATGAAACTTATCAAGAGGAGAGGAGAAGGTTGTTTTACAAAAGAGTATTAGGTTAGAGGTGAGTTTCATGCGTATATCAAAATCCTGTTTAAATATTATTAACGATTAGGTAAAAAAAAAAGAGGAGACAAATTTTAGGGTTAATTTGGCAAATAGCCATAAAAAAAAATATTTAAAATGGTGACCAAATACCCTAGATCTAAAGGCTAGGATTTAGCCACATATGTTTGTTTTGGTTAGATTTTAAAATAATTTTTTTTCTTTGGTTATTTGGCCCAATTTTTCTAAATTTTCTTCCCAAAAAAAGAGATTTTTATTCATTTTATTCTTAAAATTAAATACCAGTTAACTCTATAAAATTAGAACAGCTAACCGAGAAAGGATACCGAAATCTTGAGGGACTTGACCGGTTAATCGGTTGCTTGTGAAAGAGATCCATTCAATGTTACTACAATTGAAGAACTCGTGGTATTTCTCCGGTCAGTTGATTGTTGTTGAGTATCAAATCTTTGAGATATTTTTTTGCTAAAAATCTTTGAGATTTTGTTGTTTTCCGACCTCCGGCGGGATTTTTCCGGCGAGATTGTTGTACCAAGCTATGAATTGCTTCGAAGGTTTCCGATCTCCAGTGGGATAGTACGGTTGAGATAATTGAGACTAAGATCAGTAGTACGAAGCTCTGGACAATGAGATATCGCCGGAGGAATCTCTCCGGTGACTAGATTATCCGGGAGTCTTAACTCTTCCAAAGAAGCTGCTCGGGGACATAAATCCGGTGGAATCACACCGGAGAATCGATTGGAGCTAAAATCAGCGATTCTTAAGCTCTTACAAGCAGAGAGTGAAGTCGGAAACTCACCGGATATTAGATCGTTGCTTAGGAGCAAGATTTGAAAAGCGATCCAAAGTTCTTGAGGATATTGTCGGGGAACGGACCAGAGATGTTGTTATTGGAAAGATCAATAATCTGTAGCCAAGAGCAAGAAGACAAGGAATCAGGGATCACTAGTGATGTTGTTGTAAGATATCCGGAGGTTTTGTAATGTCCGGCAAGTATCTCCGATATCCGATGGAATCCAACCGGTGAGTCGATTATGCGAAAGATCCAAACTTTGTAAGGTATTTAGTTCGCGGAACGATTTGGGAATCTGGCCATCAAAGTTGTTGTAAGAAAGATTCAAGCTTTTGAGCAGTTGGTAAGTGAGTCGGGTATATAGCCGGAGATACTGTTCCCGGAGAAGTCTAGATACGACAAGGAGACGCAAGAAGAGGGAGGAATAGTTAAACCGGAGATTAAACCGGTTATGTATTGAAACACACAAATCTTAATAAGAAATAACTCTTCTTATTAATCTCAATCTCAAGGAAATAACTCAAACCTCAAGTTCATACAATCTCAAGCAATACCATAACTCGGTATTTATAAGCTTGACTCAAAAACTTAAAATAGAAAAACTACTAAGAAAAGGAAACTTAACATTAGTTTAATAGCTTTCTATTTTTCAAGCTATTTCAAAGCTTACACCAACATTCTCCCCCTTAAGCTTGAAATTGTCTTCTCTTACATCTTGAATTCCAATGAGACTTCTCATCTCTTTGAACTTGAATCTTGCTAGTGCCTTGGTTAGGATATCTGCCTTTTGCTCATTGCTAGAAACATGTTCCACCTCCACTTGCTCATTTTCAACACATTCCCTTATGAAGTGATATCTTGTGTGAATGAGTTTGCTTCGTCCATGGAAAACTGGATTCTTGGTGAGTGCAATCGCAGATTTATTGTCAACTCGTATTGTCACTTTCTTGCTTGTCTTTCCAATGATTTCTCCTAGAAGATCTTGAAGCCAAATTGCTTGTTTAGCAGCCTTCGTGGCTGCCATGAACTCAGCTTCACAAGAAGATAATGCAACTGTTTCTTGCTTTTGAGAACACCAAGTGATTGGACAACCTTCAAGATAAAAAATATGACCTGTTGTGCTCTTCCCATCATCTATGTCAACATTGTGTGAGCTATCACTATAACCCACAAGACTTGTTTCATCCGTATGCTTAAAGAAAAGACCAAGAGAGGTTGTTCCACGCAAATACCTCAATACTTGCTTCAAAGCTGCTCCATGAGACTCCTTAGGCTCTTGCATGTATCTGCTCAACACTCTGACACTGTAAGACAAATCTGGGCGTGTGTGTAGCAAGTATCGAAGACAGCCAATGCTCCTTCTATATTCCTTTTCATCAATACCTTTCTCCTTTTGAGACTTAGGACAGTTTTAGGTTGAAATCCATCGGCACATGTGTCAAGTTACAGCCGTCCATTCCCGTTTCACTTAATATCTTTTGTGCATATCTCTCTTGTTTCAAACTGATGCCTCCCTTTTGCTGATGCACTTCAATACCAAGATAATACGTGAGTTTTCCAAGGTTGCTCATCTCAAACTTGGCCGCCATTTCTTCTTTAAATTCAAGGATTGCCTTTAATCGAGATCCTCTCACAAGCAAATCATCAACATACACAGCCACAATAAGGAGATTTTCTTCATCTTTCTTCTGATATAGTGATGGTTCCTTTGAGCATCTGAAAAACTTCATTTCCTTGAGAATCTTGTTCAGCTTGGCATTCCAAGCTCTAGGTGCTTGCTTTAAACCGTAGAAAGCTTTTTTCAATTTATAAACCTTGTCTTCACTTCCCGTGAGTTCAAAACCTTCTGGCTGTGTAACATAGACTTCTTCCTTTAGTTCTCCATGTAAAAACGCGGTCTTCACATCAAGATGATGAATTTCCCAATTTCTTGAGGCTGCTAGAGCTATGATGAATCAGACGGTTTCTATGCGAGCCACAGGAGCAAAAACCTCATCAAAAGGCAATCGAAGAAAAATTTTACTTTCGCTCAACGCCATTATCATCTTCTACCTCACAATCTAAGCTTTTCAAGCCTATCTCCCTCGACCCTCTTTGAATCACTCATCGACGAATTTCCTATTCGAATTCAGGTATTGATTGAGTTTTTGTTTCATCTAATATAGTGGGTTTTGGATTTGTCTTCCATGTTTTTGAATAGAACACGATAAATGCGGAGAAGAAATTTGATTGTGACGAATGTAACCACATTGGTTTTTTTAGGGTGTTGAATTTGAATCTTTATATGTGTTTCGAGACTTGAGAATTTGATTAATCGGGTGTTTATGGACAAATTCGAGCATCTTTAATTCCTTTCCCATGCCAAAATGTGAAACATTCTAGTCCATTAAACAATTACAGCGAATTTATTTTATGGACAAATTCTGAGAATACTTGTGACTCCTTGCACCCACATGTGAAACGGTTTGAGCAATTGAAGACTTTGTTGGGTTCAGATAGAGACATCCTTGAAATGATAAGAAAGCTCTTTAGAAATTGCAGACTGAAAACTATGATTTATTCAACAAGAAACTGTTGTTGCTGCTTTAGTGGTATGTAAAGTAAACGTAAGGTCATTGTCTAACATAACGTGCTTTCTTCTATTGCAGGTTCATTGCGCAAAATGATGTCACTTGTCTTCTCACAAGTCTTTATGAGTGGCACTAGGCTTCTCGCAAGCCTTTATGAGTATCTGAAAATTTTTATTCATGATGAACACTTGGGAATCCCAAACAAAAAGATGGGCAAGAGTATTATTCCTCACAATTAATGATGAACAACTTACAACTGTTGTATTTTTGTGGATCCAACTCTGTTTTTTTTTTTTTAATTAGAGTCGTCATATATGGTGCTATTAATTTCTGGATCTCTACTTTCATTCTCCCAAGAGGATGTTTGAAGAAGATGGAATCTTTGTGCTCAAGATTCCTTTGGAATGGCGGCATTGATCATAGTGTGGGGGCAAAAGTATCCTGGAGACAGGTCTGTCTTCCAAAGTCTGAAGGAGGATTGGGTTTGAGAAGGCTTGTCCCTTGGAACCAAACTCTATGCCTAAGACTGATTTGGATCTTGCTTTCTAACAACAATTCACTTTGGTCTCAGTGGCAAAAAGCTCAAAACATGAGAGAAGTCTCATTCTGGGAAATTGCGGAAGCTACAACAAACTCATGGACTTGGAAATCTATTCTTCGGCTTCGTCCCATGGCTAAAAGATTCATAAGATGCAAAGTGGGCAATGGGCAAAAGACTAGTTTCTGGTACGATCAATGGACTCCTCTTGGAATGCTTATAAATTTCGTTGGCAATGAGGGTCCAAGAGCCACAGGTATACCATTATCTGCTTCTGTTGCGGATGCTTGTGATAATCAGGGTTGGAAATTAAGAGCGCCAAGATCTGAACAAGGTCTTAGGCTACACATCCACTTGACCACAATCCCTTTACCAGGTATTAGTGGGGAGGAGGATTATACGGGCTGGTTTGTTAATGATGTAGATTGCAAGGGTTTCAACACAACAAAGACTTGGGAAATAATCAGACCTTCTGAGGACAAGAAGGAATGGGTTCATGTGATTTGGTTCAAGGGTTATGTTCCCAAGTTTGCTTTCAACATGTGGGTGGCTAATCTTGATAGACTGCCTACAAGAGAGAGGCTCCTGGCTTGGGGAATTGCTGATTCTAGTGAGTGTTGCCTATGCTTAACATTTCCAGAATCGAGAGCTCACCTCTTTCTGCAATGCAACTACTCGGCTCAGATTTGGACCATGATATTTTCTAGGACTGCTCTCTCTCATCAACCGTTCACTTCTTGGAATGAGTTGCTTTCTTGGATCAGAAATAGCACCTCAAAGGTTATCTCTCTGCTTCGGAAACTCATAGCTCATGCAGCGATATATCATATTTGGAGACAGCGTAACAATGTCTTGCATAATCACATGTTCACTCCTCCACATATCACTTTCAAAACCATGGATCGAGAAATTCGAAACACCATCTCTGCCCGAAGACATAGAAAGTATTGGTGTGAGCTAATGCAACTATGGATTCGGTGGCCGAAGGCTATCTCAAATTTTTCCCAATCTTATTGTAACCTTGTTTATTTTTTTTGCCCTGGTTGCTCTACCTAAAGGTTCTACAGTTTTGTAAAACCAAACAATTTCATTTCTAATGATATTTACTCTTTAGCAAAAAAAAAAAAAAATAGTAGTTTCTCTACTTACTACACACACACACTTCTAGTCCTTACCTCTAGAGACTAGACTAGTTTTACAAGCAAGGTTCTTACACAAAAACCTAGTTTTACAAGCAAGGTATGGACTAGACTATGTTGGAAATAAAAACTTTACAAAGTAGAAGCTTTTATTACTTAAAACTTTTTCTTGAAACAACTTAGAACAACTTTCTTGTTTGTTCTTATTATGTTATTGTTATCTTGATATCTTGTTATGTTACAAATGAGTAGGGGTGGAGAGCTATTTATAGCCTCCCAAAAATCTCTTACAAAAGTCTAGATTATTCTACACTAATCTCTTTACTTCCTAACTAGATAAGTTTCTAGATTCTTCTATAATCCTCTAGATTATTATCTTACCATCTTACAACTCTCTAGACTTTTCTCCACTAATTTATATATTATCTTATCTCATAGTATTCTCTAGAATCTCAAATGAGGTGATGAGATTATATGATGTTTCTAGAATATTCTAGAGTACTTGGGTAAGCATTGGTTTTGGCTCAAAATCAAATTTACTTTTCAACAGACTAGACTAGTTTCATTTGCTGATTCATCTTGTTCGATATTGTGGTCTCACACTAATCTGGTTCTAGTCCTAGGAAAACTAGGGGTCCTATATGATTTCTTTTCTTCTGGTTCTTTTTGTAGGATAATTACATTAAAAATCCAAAAACTCACTTAAATTACATTGATCTACAAAATTTTCATTCCAATGACTATAAAAGGTATTGGATTTATCTCGTTATACTGTGCTAAGTCACTCTATTGGTGTTGGTGAACTCAAATTTGTAATTCTGAGGTAATGCCATTTGGAGGAATGTTCAAGTTTGATAGGATGCATGAACTGTGTCAAGCTTTGAACTTTCTTGTATCTTCTATAAGTATCATCACACTGTAGTATGAATGTTTCTGACCAGCTGTGAGATTATGGATCAGACACAAACAACACAATGGGCTTTGGCAAAAAGGCCCATCCGAAACCAGAAAGAAAGAAAGATCAATTGGGCCTGGTTCATGGTAAAGCCCACACGTTTGCTGTTTCGGTTTGATGCAACAAACAGATTAAGGACATAAAGCTATATAAGGAGTACAAGTGCTTGGAGCATAGATCAATCAGATTAGAATCATCCTCTTTAAGTCTTCTTATTCTTGTTCCTTAAGCTTCTACTCTTATCTCCTTGTAAAACCCTAGAACGTGTAAACGCCGATGATAAGGCGTGTGTAATCCGAGATCTTTGAACATAGTGGAGTTTGGGAGGAAAGACTCCCACGAGACGTACCAGTCGTTGGCTGGGAACTCGTTAAATCGGTTGTGTTCGTTACTTTGAGTCCGATCAAATCCTGCGATCAAAACCAAAGAGAGTATTCGGTTTCGTATTCCGCAAGTAATTACTCTACACCAGCTGCCGAGATCTGTCTTGCAGCATTTGAAGCTTTAGCTGCACTAATGAATGCATTTGTTTCCTTGTGCTCAGCTAGAGCTTTCAACCTTTTAGAAAACGATAACACGTTATGGTTGATGGTGAATTTTGGTTCCGGCTTTCCTCCATAACATTAAAGGGCTTACCTGGAAGGTAATGCATATTATTATTTGACGAGTGGAATTATCCTTATTTCAAGATTTTCTTATTATTAGTGGCTTTTTGCTTTCGAATGGCTAAAAGAAATTTCTGACCCTTTTCTACTTGATTCAGTGGCTTTTTGCTTTCGAATGGCTAAAAGAAATTTCTGACCCTTTTCTACTTGATTCAGTGGCTTTGTGTGGAGTCTCTATTATCAATCATGCATATTCTTGATGCCAGACGTATTCCAGGGGAGAAACCGTCTTTCTTCTCACATGATGCAGTCATAAGCATATTTTATGATATTGTAGAGAGGTAGGATATCATGAGTGTTAACTTTTAGGAAAAACATCGACTTTCAGATATTGTTTTAATCTTCATTAAGATTGAATGAACAAGATAATACAGCTTATATACAATCGTTCTATCAATTAAACCAAGTATAATGTATAAACCAATACTAACCAATACTAAACCGAATCTATATACTCGCAGAGAGCTTCAGGTGGTCGTGGCAAAGAACCATAAAGGATTGTAGTTGGTGAGACAAAACGACCAGGAATAGCCACAAGCATACATCGAACAAAGCCACAGACTTGGCTTTGTTTGTGCATTGAAACCAGATGCAACATCGCCTGCATTAGCAGCGTATAACCTTCTAACCAGCAAGTAACAGCTCCACAAACACATTCTTGACACAAGCAAAAGGAGGCTTGATTCCACATAGAAGGCAAGTGAATGAAGAAGCATTGTAGAGCTGAGTTTGACAAACTCTGCTTTAATAGCAACTCTTGTGTTGCAGTCAATACAAACACTTCAGCAACAGAGATCGTTGCTCTGCCAAATCCAATAAGAACTACTAGTGACATTTTCTTCTTTAAGAAAAGCAACAAATCACCAAATAAAGTCCAGAACTCTGTCACTGATCTGGCTTCGATGGATTGTAGGCAACGGTTGTGCAACAAAAAAAAGCGAGCAGGTGAACATACAAGATGCAGAACATGAGCAGAAAACAGCCTCGGCGAGAACTTTCAAACTGAACTCATTGGGTGAGGGATACAACCATGTCGGAAATTCTTCTTTTGAAGAACAAAGGATGCTTGAAACAAGTTGGCAGGACAGAAACAACCCAACGAAAAATAACAGTGATCAAGTGTTATCTCCATCTTCTTGAAATGTCCATTACGCCACTGAAACTCATGTCTTGAGCGCAAGAAACAAACCATATCAACAGACCACAACTCATGAAAAGTTTCCAGCAGTTGATACAAGCTATTAAGCTCCTTAAATCCATGTTTGAGGCGCTTCAAAAACAGAATGACGCACAAGCATTCTCTAAGATTGTGTGAACCATCTAACACAATCAATCTCTTATCAACAGAGACCAACAACTCTTCAAAACAACCAATTAAAGTCTTCATAAACCGACTTAAACTTGTGAACTTGCAAGGCTGAAAATTCACAATCATACTATCTTCATTGCACTCTCTTGAGTACAACTCCAAATCATGTGTTCTGAACCAGAAAACAAGATGTTCCAGCAACAAAATTAACCATCCGTTATCAATTACATACCCTATGATCTGCTCTACACTTTCTAACAGTAGCTCCCCCTTTCTATGAGCATATCGAGCATCCAAATAGTGCCAAATAGCAACATCAACAACAATGTACTCTCTATATGCCAGAGGTCGAGAGTCTAACTTCTTACTGAGCAAGAGCATGATCCAAGAATGTGCTATAGTAATGAATGAACCAAAGTCCAAATGACTCTCCGGTGGTCTCGGTAAAGATCCGAATAGCAGCTGCTGCAAATCATCGACTAAAGATTCTTCTGGGATAACAAAAAAACTCAGCTAAACCAAGCATCGATGAATACAAATTCATCACGGAATCCATCACGAAACCAGAAATCAGATGAGGTACAAGAAGAAAGGCAACACCACATGAGGTATTGCTTCGAGGTACAAACGATCGATTCGATCGAGAAGAAGAATCTGGAATTAAACTCAGATTCACTAAACAGCAAAAGGACCAACACGGATCCAGAAAAAGGATCAACTCTGATCCGAAATAGTCGCGTCCGACTGTTATACACCGATCAACACTGACCGAGAAGTCGCAAATTCTTCAATATCAATGGATGAGTGAAACCGATCATGATCTGCAGAATCGGCCGGTAAAAGAAGCAATCTATGCTTGATTGAGTTGAAGAAGATGACAAACTGAACGAAATCGAAGAACAAGCTTCGTCGAACAGAAAAAAAAATAAAAACAATCGATTTTGTTGATCGAATCAGCTCATAAGCAAAGAGATCGACCTTGGATTCTGTAGATTCGTGGTGGCAGTGCGATTACTTCCAAGAGATCGTTGAAGATGAAGCTCGATTCTACAGAAATCGATGAACAAGAAGAAACTGAAACTGAGATCGGAAAAGTTCACCGATCTAAGAAAGAAACCGATCAATCAAATTGGAATTGAGAAGAGAATCAGAAATCAAACGAAAAACTGGAGAATTTTGAGCAACAATCAGAGATTTGCGGAAGAATTGAATGAAGATTGGGGGAAAAATTGCTCTGATACCATTTCAGATATTGTTTTAATCTTCGTTAAGATCGAATGAACAAGATAATACAGCTTATATACAATCGTTCTATCAACTAAACCAAGTATAATGTATAAACCAATATTAACCAATACTAAACCGAATCTAAATACTCTAATATAGGGATTTTATAAGATTTTGGTTTTCTTTTAAAATTCCCTGTTATTCAATCTAGAGTTTTGAAAAATCATATCAAATCTACTATTATTCAAACACGAACAATTTTTTAGAGAAAAAATGGTTAATGGGATTTTAAGAGATTTTGCTTATGATTTTAGATGAAAATAAAGCCACAAAAGTTCACACCTCAAGAGGTGTTATTTGGAGAGAGTTAACCGGAACTTTAGAATTTAAAAATTCCAACTAAAAAAACATGCAAAAATCTTCTTCTTCTTCTCGTCTCCCTCACTTCGAAATTCTCTAGTCTCCTTCTGAGTTTTATTCAAAAGAAGTATAATTTTGGACTGATGGTTTAGAAAATACAACTATGGGCTTTTCGTTTATTTTTTTTAGGGTTAATCTGGTTACTGAACTTATATGTATATCATCTATACACGATCTTTAGCAGTCGTCTCATATCAAATTTCAAAGGAGATGAGTTTACCCAATTACTATTGATACTTCAAAGTTCATCTCCTTTTCTGTCAAAGTGAGCTAGCGTACGTTTTCGATTTACTTTTGTTTATTTTCATGTTTCGTTTCAATTTTTTTTTCCATGTGTTTGGATGATATTTGCCTTTGACTAGTGTTCATATAATTTTGAGTTTATGATTCATTGATTTATCATTTTTTTTGCTAAATTGTAAATATTTCATTAGAAATGAATAAGGTTTAGGATTACAAAGTTAATCATGATCCTAGAGAATGCATCCACGGCAAAAAAAATTAAAACATGGCACTACAAGAAAACAGGGCGCATTCCGACGGCCAAACCCGTCCGTACGCCGTCGGAAAAGGACGTATTCCGACGGTTTCCGACAGGAACATGCCGTCGTTTCTATCACGTCGGAAAAACAAAAACCGTCGGGAATCCGTCGCTTTTTTGCGACGTAATTCGGACGGTATTATGTCGGAGACCCAAAGGATACGGAATTCCGACGGGTTTTGGTTTTCCGGCGATGAAAGACGGAATTCCGACGGTCGTTGGTTTTCCGGCGATGAAAGACGGAATTCCGATGGTTGATGAATTCCGGCGATGAAAGACGGAATTCCGACGGTTTCGGTTTGCCGGCCATAAAAGACGGTATTCCGACGGTTTCCGTTTTCCGGCCATAACAGACGGAATTCCGACGGTTTCCGTTTTCTGGCCATAACAGACGGAATTCCGACGGTTTAAATAATTTTTTAAAAAAAATTAAAAATTATTTAATTTAATAATATAATATATTAATATTTTAAATAAAAATGAAAAGTAAAAACTAATAAAAATAAAATATATTAAAATTTAAAATTACAAACTAATAAAATTAAAATGTATTTTAAAGTTTTACAATCAAATTTAAAACTCTCCAAATCCTATTCCGGTCTAGGCGGCCCGGTACCGAAGAATCTCTGCATTTGCTGTTCCATTGCTTTCATTCGTGCATCGGCCTCCGCCTTATCTCTCGCTCTCGCTTCCTCGGCCTCCTCCTTATCCTTCTTCCTCTGTTCCGCCATTTCCCTAAGCTGGTCGTGCAGCTCTCGGTTTTCCGCCTCCAACCTCCTATCACGAGCATATCGAACCGACGAAACAGACGAGCTACTCTCCTCAGGGAGGCCGTAAACACGGCCTCTGGTCTTGGGAGTCACCTACAAAATTTTTTTTTAAAATTTCATAACTTGTATTAAAAGTAATGTTTAAATTCCATTAAATGTGAGACGGTTACTAACCTCGTAGGTGAAGTGGTTGGTCATCTCGACAGGAACTTTGGTTGGCGCCGGAGTTCCTTCCACGATTGGAGGAACTCCTCCTCCCTCCTCTGCACAGCTTCCACGATTTCACGAGCAATCGGGTCTTCAATTTCACCGGTCTTCTTGTTGGTGTGCGAAAACTTGATCATATCGAGGTTGGAAGGATAGACACCGGTCTCCTCCATCTGTTACCATATACAATTACGTTACAGAATTCAAAAAATTTATGAAATATTAAATTACTTACTATTTTCAGAGCAGCTGAAGTCTTGCTAATTGTGCCGAGGTTGTGGGTTGCTTTTCCCTTCCCTTTTCGGTTGCTGTTGCGGTTAGTCGAGTGTTTCTCGGAGTCCGTCTTGGTTGCCTCTAATTCCCAGTGTCGAAGAAGTCCAGTCCACATCTCAGAGGGTTTATATTTAAAAACCTTAGCCACATTCCCTTCTTTGTACCACTTGTCTTTCCACTCGTTCATCTTCAACGAGAACTTCCTCGCCGCCTTTTTGTCGAATTCCTTTCGGACCTTGGATGTGAGGACTGGGTCCCACGTAAAATCTTGCTGCAAAAAAAAAAACATTCCCGCATTAGTAATTAAATTAAGCGTCATATAGGAAATACAATTGAAACAAATAAAATAAACTCTTACCGCAAATTGTCGGAACCAAGTGTCCCGGTCCTCTGGAGGCATATCGTTGTATGTGGGGTAAGGTTTATTGAGCATGGAGTTCATCATTTCGTTGATGGAACCCGTAATATCGTTTTGTGAGAATTGGAACCTATTAAATTGTTTATTAAATATTTATGTAAAATTATTAAATCCACAACATATTAAAATAAGACTTACCATGTCGTGTTAGGTGGCAAGTCTGGATCCAGACGCGTCAACCTATCACGCCCAGGTTGCGCCACAACCTGCTCGATGGTCAACGAGGTGGGGGCTGAGTGGGCTGTAGGCATGGGCTGAGACGGGAATGGGGTCTCCTCGGGGAACTCGGTCTCACTCGGAGTCCGACCTCCCCTACTGGAACTCGCACCTCCTCTAGAGTTATGAAAATCCTCATAATTTGCCCTACGATTTCCATATTTTTAAGATTTAGATATTTTGGGATTTATGAAATTTGGAATGTATAAGATTTTGTGAGTTGAAGATTTTGGAATGTAGTTAATTGGAATTTTCAGATTATGGTATTTAAGGATATTGGAGATTAGGGTTTTATGGAATTTATGGGTTTTATATCATTGAAATAAGTAGGGTTTTTTTAAATATTGTTTATTCAGAAATCGAAGTTTATGGAATTAGGTTTTGTTGGGAAATTGATATGTATAAATTTAAATTTGTAAAAGTTTAAATTGTTTTATTAATGTTATTTAAAATTGTAAGAATTTTAATAGATTTTCAAAAACATTTGTATATATATATAGGATATATATAAATTTAGAGGATTTAAAATTTTAAATTAATAGAAAAATTTGATACATTTTAAAATTTATCAAATTTTAAATTTAGAGGATTTAAAGTTTTAAATTTACTTATTTTTAGATAATGATAAAATTATGAAGGTTTAAAGTCTTTTATTAATGTTATAAAAAATTTAAATTATACGGATTTAAAAAGATTACCTTCAAATATTTTATATAAGATATTTAGAAAATTACAATTTATATATTAATTATATATTATATTATAAAAAATCCCTAAAACTCACATAACACAAATGAAAATCTAATTATTAAAATTAGTAAACTCCAAAAATTATCAAATTTCAAAAATTTAATAACAAAATCACTAGAAACCTAATTTAATAAATTCATAAACCCTAAAATGATTATTTACTTAATTTGTTAATTCCTAATTCATTAAAAAATTTCTTAAAATTAATTTTAGAAACTTTTTTAAACACTCTACAATTCCTAAAGAACAATTTTGGATCTATTAATTCTCATGAAAAATTTCTTGACATTCTACAATTTCGGATCTATAAAGCACCATGAACAATTACGGATCTATTAATCACCATGAACAATTTCGGATCCAGAACAACAATTAAAAATCATGAAGAACAATTTTGAAGGAAAACTTACATAGTTTTTGCTTTAGTGAAAGATGGAGATGATTGACGAGGGATGAGAATAATCGGCGGTGGAACGGCGTCCAAACGGCGGAGAATCGGCGGTGGAACGGAGGAGAGTTTGAGAATTTTTTTTTTTTTTTTACAGATCTGAGATCGGGGAAGACGAAGACTGTGGATTTAACAAGGGGTCCGAGGGCAATCAGACGGTAGTCCGACGGCAATTAAAAAAACCGACGGTTTTCCCGCTTTGACGAAGATTACGAAGTCTTTTTGGCGGCTGGCAAATTAGGGTTTCCGTCGGTCGACCGTCTGAATTTAAGACGGAAAACCGACGGTAACTCATTTAAATTAATTACTTGTATATTTTTGTACATATTTTCCCATCAAAATATTTTGTTTATTTCCAAAATTTTAAGGGTTTGAGAGTTCAGGAGTTATGGAAAATGGAATTTAAAGGAATTTGGGATTTAAAAATTATGTGATTTATATATTTTGGATTTAGGGATATATATATATGGTTAGTGGAAATTACTGGTTTTACTTTGGAAATTAGAAATTAAAGGAATTAACTTATACGATATTTTGTTATGTAAGGACATAAGGATTGAAGGATCCCATGTAAGATTTTGGTAATTATAGAATTTATGCAATGTGGGATTCTGGTGTTTTCTAATTTATGCACTTTGTGAATTCATACGGATTTCCCCGTTTAGAAGATGGTCACGAATTTGTTTGGTTTTTTTAACTTAGTACAAGGTTATAAGTCAACATACTATTTTTCAAATAAATGTTATTTTGCAAACATTAACGACCAATTAATTTAAAAAACTCTTATAATAATTATTAAAAACCTTATAATCAACTTTAAAACCATTTCATATAATTTAAAATCATAAAAATTCCCAAAACCGTCGGAGTTCCGTCTTAAGTTTGAGACGGAACTCCGACGGTTTTAGTGAATTAATTTATCTAAATTTGTCGATAAAATTTAAATTAATAGAAAACCCCAAACCGTCGGATTTCCGTCTCAAATGAAGTCTTCCTGTCGTGCTGCAATTGGAAAGCTGCAGTATTGTCTTGGCAATAAGGACATGCCAATCGTCCATGCGTTGACCATCCAGATAACATACCGTATGCAGGAAAATCGCTTATGGTCCACATAAGAACCGCACGCATGGTGAAATTCTGCTTCACTGAAACATCATAAGTCAGAACACCATGCTCCCATAACATCTGCAACTCACAGATCAATGGTTGGAGGAATATATCGAGCGACCGTCTTGGATGCTCTGGCCCGGGAACTAGAATTGAGAGAAACAAGAACTCTCGCCGCATGCACATAGATGGAGGCAAATTGTAAGGTGTCACGATGACCGGCCACAATGAATATTTCCTTCCATGCTAGCCAAACGGGTTGAAACCATCAGTGGATAAGCCTATGTATACATTCCGTCGTTCACCGGCAAAATCTGGATACACTGATTGAAAGTGTTTCCACGCTTCCGCGTCAGAAGGATGCGTGATATCTCCATCTTGACTATGCTCTGCATGCCATCTCATAGCCGTTGCTGTGCGGTTTGATTCGTACAGCCTCTTCAACCTCTCCGTTAAGGGTAAATACCACATCCGTTTGAATGGAATCTTCACCCTGCCACTTGTATCCTGAAACCGTGGTTTGCGGCAAAATTTACATTTATTTCGGTTCTCGTCTTCTCTCCAGTATATCATACAGTTGTCGATGCAGACATCTATAACCTGGTAGGGCAAACCAAGACCAACAACAAGTTTTTGTATCTCGTAGTATGATCCGGGGGCCAGATTATCTTCTGGCAAAATATCTTTCACGAACTCGGCGACTGCATCCACACATTCTTCGGACAAATTGTAATCAGTCTTTATGTTCATCATCCTAGTAGCAGACGATAACGGTGAATGGCCATCCCTACAACCGCTGTATAGTGGTTGCTTTGATGCGTCTAACAAATCGAAAAACCTTCGAGATTCTAAATTAGGCTCTTCACCCCTATCACCCTCATACCCACCCGACTGCATATTAATATTATTCTCTCTATACGCATCATTAACCATCGCAACCGTACGTACCCCAACATCTACTTCCGCTGTAGGTTCCCCTACGCTATCAGGAAAATAAGGTTCATTGCTACTAGTACTACCATATTCATAATTCCTTTCTCCATGTAAATACCAAACCTTATATCCTGGTCTAAAACCATATCTATATAAGTGATTCCAAACATTATGGACAGCAACATTAATTCTATTACAGCAATTAGAACAAGGACATTTGATATCCTGACCTTTTTTTGCTGCTTCTATATTACTGGGTAAATTCATGAACTCCCATAATCCTTGAGCGTACTCGTCCCTTAATAAGTCCGACCCCTCATTCGTCATTGGCCCGTCCATCCATGCCCGAAAATATGAACTCATTTTTATAGTTTTTTTTTCTCGAAATTTTGTTTTGATGGAATGAACCATTCTGCAGACTTATGTAGAGTAGATTTCTCTCAATGTGCCGTCGGAATACCGTCAATAGGTCCGACATATGACCCAACCCCATCCCATCGGCCACCGCAGACGATATATAAACCACTCAAACTTTGCCGACATCGTAAACCGTCGGAAAACCGTCTGATTTTCGTCCTACATTCCGACAGATATTGGCTGTCGGAAATAATTCCGATCAATCAGACGTCGCCGACATCGGAAAGTTTGACTTCCGTCTCTAAGCCGTCGGTGGATCGTCGGCAATTTCCGACAAAAACTGTTCCGTCTCAATTCCGTCGGAAAATGCCGACGGAATAGAGACGGAACATTGTTTGTCGGGAACCCGTCGGCACGCCGTCGGATTTGGCAGACAGAATGCCGACGGCCAAAACCTTGCCGTCGGAATTGACGGTGTTTTCTTGTAGTGTGGATACATAGTTCATTACGTTTTTCAGCTCAACATAGACCCGAAGGTTAATGGATCAAATCGAAGTGATGAAGATTTAGAATGTTCGACCAAGATGAGGCAGTGAAAGCCAAGGGCAAGACACGAAGACTGCAAAGACCAAACCCATAGGCGATAGAAACCGTTCAAGAGAGGACCAAACCAAGGGGTGTCAACGGAAAGACTTCAATGACCTCGATCACCGACTCCTCCGCCAAGTGAGAGCGACTAGAAGCAATTCCATGAGCGAGACCCAAGAAGAAACCTCAAACCCTAAACAATGAAACGGCACAAGCTTCCCTACCAAAAATGTTGGCTAGTACAAGCTTCACAATTCTTTTTTTTTTTTTATAAAGATGCATATCACAATTCATCACGTATAGTTTTCTAGCTTTGGTAAGCACTTATTTGTTTATAATTCGTTGTTTCAAATTTGGTTTGGTTTAGTGGTTTAGTTTTTTTGTCGTGTTTTTTGTTTTTAAGCATATTGTATGGTTTGATTTAATCAAAACCTTTTATCTAGCTATAATGATGTTTTTGAGTTTTGTTGTTCTAAAGACAAAATCGTAATACCTCTTTAATTTCTTAAATCTCAAATTCCCAGCCAACTACATCGGTTGCTCTTCTTGTTGTTGATGGAAGGAGATTTAAATCAAGCTTTACAAGCGATGTCGATTGAGGAGGATGAGGCAATTGACTTACCGACTGATGAAAATTTTAATGTTTTGGTAGTAAGTGCGAGGAGTTTGATTGGTCGACTCTTGAATCCTGACAGTCAGAATATGGCTCGGATGTTGAGAAACATGCCCAAGATTTGGAAGATCTATGAGCGAGTGAGGGGAATAGCTCTTACGAAGGAGAGGTTTCAATTCATCTTTGAGTTGGAAACAGATTTACTCACGGTTATGAAGATTAGAATCACAAGATTCCTGGGAACTATTTAACTTTGCGAACAATTGATACTATTGCTCATAGAATTGGGCAAGTGAAGGAAATTGCATATGACCCTACAAAACCATTGCTTCAAGACTACATCAGAGTTTTGGTTCTGCTGGATTTAGAGCAACCCGTGAGAGAGACAAAGACAGTTAATCTCCCCACAGGAGGCACAGCGGTGGTGGAGATTGAATATGAGCGTATCCGTAAGAAGTGTTTTCATTGTTTCCGGCTAACACATGAAAAACAGAGGTGTCCTCTCCTTAAGGGTTAGAGGAACAGAGCAAATTCTGTGGATCCAAGGCAGTTTCGTCTAGGTGGTTCAGTGAGACAACATCATGTTGATTTGGCGGATCAAATCATGCCTCTGCTTGCTCCGTCGGTTCCTCCTGGTTTCGACCCACGACCGACGCTGGTGGTCCCAGAGGTTTTCAATAGTTCTCTTTTTTTTTTTCCGAATGATGTTATATTAAGGAATTAAAGAATTTAGTTGAATCTATTTGCAAAAATGACATGCGCTAACTTGAAATTATGATTAAAACATTTGATTATCGCAATAGAATAGATGTTACTATCATAATAGACTATTCAATTAAAACGATACATGTTCTCATATATCAAATTTTAAAAAAAAATTATGGTTATTATCTTTAATGTTGATGGATACATTTAAAAAGAATTGTGTGTAAAAAATCAATTATTTTGTCTATAATTTTTCACAAGTTTTGGATAGATACCTAAAAAAACAATCCTAAAAATTGTTAATGCAATAACTAAAGCTAACGATAAGCTCTACCAAGATACAACTTTAAGTCAAACAAAAATCATTAAAGCCATGTTTTAGTACATTATCATAGTTATATATGTATAATTATATAATTATTAATTTATACTATTATTGGGACCATATTTTACATTAGAGTTTCAAAAAAAATTATTATCCTATCATCTTATCGAATTTCGTGAATTTTTACATTGGTCCGACTCGGAACCGGAGAATTTTATTACTTTATAGAGATTATTAATTTAAAGAGTATTAATTTATAGAGGTTTTACTGTACTTATCACATCAATGTTTCGTTTATTTATCATAAAAAATGTTATAATTTGTAAATAAAAAAAGAAATAACGTTTTTATATACCCACACGATATATAAGATATACCCACACGATAAAAAGAAATAACGTTTTCATAAAAAATGTTATAATTTGTAAATAAAAAAAGAAATAACGTTTTTAATTAGATAAAGTCTTTCATTTTTTCAGGATTTGTATTTAGCATTAATTTGTCTAACAATCCAACTTCTTGTTCCAATATATCAAATATTTTGGTTTGGTTTAACTATCTGTAAACAAACTAAGTTTTGGTTTAATATTCAAAACTTTATGTAGAAATAGAATATTTTCATTATTTGGTCTAACGTTTCAAAAAAATTGGTTTAACTCTATGTAATATTTGAAAACAGAGAGTACTAATCTCATTTCCTTTGTTTGGCTTCGGTATTTCAATTTTTTTCGGTTTAGGTTTCTGTTTCACGATTGAAAAATAAAAAGCTAAACCGGTTTAGGTTTCTGTTTCAGAGAGTTGTACAAGTAACGAAATGTCAGAAACAACAATAGACATCTTGGTTTCTTGTACTTGAGTGTTGACAAAGGTAAAATCTGAGCTATATAGAATACTGGCAACAGGCAAGTAAACTCATCTTATGTACATTATTCTTTAAGAATAAAGTTTCAGAAGTCAGAGTAAGTAAAGCTTTGATTCTTGAGGTACAAGCTAACATTTTAGACCATTCCCTTCCCATTGTACTTAAACCCTAATCTTCATGTTGGTTTAGCCAATTAAGCTCATTGTTCAAGAGTTCTTTAAACAGATCACTCACTCCTCTCTCGAGTCGAAAATTAATCCTCCACAACACAACCTTACTCTCTCCATTTTCATGCCTTTGATTGCATAGTCTCCAAAGCATACCCTTAACGAATTTGTATTCGCTTGTACATCTCTGAAAGCTCTCCTCACAAGTCCAACATCCATTCCTCTTTCCACAAGCCCTCTAACTGAATCTATCATCTTATACGCAATCTCCTTAACCGATTCAGCGATATCTAACGAGTGAATAACCGAACAGAAGGCACTAGTAAATGCCAAGACCCATCCACTGTTATCTACCAATACCTCACTTGGAGGAGGGTTTAGCCTTGAGCTTAATCTCAGGGCGAAGATTCTCCATCACAGGAATCACACGCTTCTTCGTCAAGCGTCATTGTTAAGCATTGGAAGATATAAACCGCTCTCTGAAACTCTGTTTTGCTTTTCGATACAATGTAATCCCGTAGACGAAACCATGTCTCCTCTTGGACATTCATCATCTCATACGCAACATGGTACACAACCTCACCAACGATTCTGAACATACTCTCAGACATCCCTTCTTTCGTAAGGCAAGGGACGAGCAATGGCTGGAGTTTTCTCATCACTGAAACATCACTTTCCGGTTTCTCTAAAGTTTGATCAGACAATAAGAGGTTTAGCCGTCTGATTGCCATATCTTTGGCCTCCTCTTCAGAACCAGGCAACACAAAGCTTCTTATGATGTCAAGCAACGATAAGGCGTTCAATTGTTCGAAACATAAATGATGTTGCTAAGAGTAACAAACCGGATATATATATGGTTCTAATTTTTTCTTTAATTCAGCATACTGAGGCATTTTGTAACTATATATGTACTCTTTATGATATGTCTCGTATAGTAAATAGTTATTTGAATGTAATCAATGCAATAAAACCAACCCAAAATATATATATATATATATATCATGAGCATTTTTGTGAATCATACTTTGTTAAATCATTCACAAATTTCTCCCCATGTTACAAAGATGTTTTACATTGGTTCTGATCTAGCTAACGCAAATGATGTTGCCATTTATGCTGAATTTTTTAGCACATAATTTTGTTTACATATCTCCGCAAAAGGTTGATATAAAAAAATGCAAAGGGTAAAAGGAAATAGAGATGTGTTTACTCAAAAATTATAGTCTGAATGATGTACTTATTCAATAAAAAGGAAATGGCTTTATATAGCCTTACAACATTAACTCTCAATCAAGAGCAAGATATGAAACGGAAACAAATAACAACAATAAAGCTAGGCATAATTAGCTCCTAAAATAGAGCTAACAATTATTAGACAATTGACCAACATTAAAGACCAACAAAGAAACGCATTCAGACTTTAAACTTCCAACAAAATCCTCCCCTTAAAGTGACATACTCCTCAAGTGTCAGTTTAATCCTCCAATCTTCTAACTCCAAGTAACCTCCTGAGCTTTTCAAACTGATCCAACTTAATAGGCTTCGTCATGATATCAGCAACTTGTTCATTTGTTCGACAAAAACACAACTTTATAACCCCATCATTCACAAGATTTCGCAAGTAATGATACCTTACATCGATGTGCTTCGTCCTTCGATGCATAACCGGATTCTTTGACAGTTTGATAGCAGAACTGTTGTCACACATAATGTTAACACACCCATCAGTAAGAACACTCAGCTCCTGTAACATACCCTTCAACCAAACACAGTGACAAGCAGAAGAAGTTGCTGCGACATACTCCGCTTCGGTGGAAGATAGAGTCACAATACTCTGCTTCCTTGAGCTCCAACAAACAGCTCCACCATTCAACAAGAAAACATACCCAGAAGTCTTTTCCTATCCTCGTCTCTAGCGTAATCGCTGTCTGTGTACTAGAGCAGATTCAGATTCGACGACCTCTTATAGAAAACTCCAAAATCCAATGTGCCCTTCAAGGATCAGCCATAAAACGAGCTATTAGACACACCACAAACATTAAATCAGGTCTTGTTACCGTAAGATACATTAAGCTCCCCACAAGCTGCTTGTAGAGCGTCGAATCGACTCCATTCTTTCCCGCTTTTGAGACAACAGTGCCTGGAACAATCGGATTCTTGACTGAATTGCAATCCCACATCTTGAATCTCTCCAAAACCTCCTTAGCATACTTCCTTTGGCAAAGATGAATCCCATCGCCATTCTGATGAACCTCTACTCCAAGGAAAATTTTCATTTTTCCCATATCAGTCATCTCAAATTCCCTTTTCATCGATGATTTGAATTCTGCACACAATGATTCATCATCTCCCGTGAAAATTAAATCATCGACATAGAGACTAACCACCAGAATGTGTTTCTCTGTTTTCTTAAAAAACAGAGTATGATCATAATTGCTCTTGTCGAACCCTTCCTTTCGAAAATAGCTTTCAATTCGACTGAACCAGGCTCGTGATGCCTGTTTCAAACCGTAAAGAGCCTTTTTCAGTCGATATACCTTATCTTCCTCCCCTGCTTTAATAAATCCTTCAGGCTGATCGACATACACTTCTTCCTTGAGCTCACCGTATAAGAAAGCGCTCTTCACATCAAGCTGAAAAACACACCAACCTTTCTGAGATGCGACTGCTAGGAGGCTCCTTATTGTGTCCCATCGAGCAACTGGTGCAAAAACTTCAGTATAATCAACCCCAGCAGTCTGAGAGTATCCCTTCGCAACCAAACGAGCTTTATATTTTTTTGCTTCTCCCTCTTCATTCAACTTGGTTTTGTAAACCCATTTTACACCAATCTTCTTTGCTTGCAATGACAGTTTCACTAGCTCCCAAGTGTGATTCTTCTCAATGGAAAGAATCTCCGGCTTCATTGCTTCTTTCCATTTTCCTTCTTTTGCAGCATCAAGGTAATGAACCGGATCATCACTGCTTGCGTAAAAAGCAAAATTTATCAAAGCATCATCATTCTCTTCACTTTCTTCTCCTCCAATCACGTAATCCTGCATCCATTCTGGTCGTCTTCTCAATCTCTTAGATTGCTCTCCGGTTTCGATTTCTTGATTAGGGTTGGGAGTCTCTTCTGGTTCTGTGTTTTGATGTTCAGCGTTTTGAACCGGTTCAGCTTCAAATGCCGGTTCAATGTTAATTTCCGGTTCAGCTTCATCATCGCTTTCTTCTTCTTCAATAATTCCATCGTCTCCCCAAACGAGTTCCTTTTGCTCTGCTTTACTCAGCTTCCAATCCCACTTAGCATCATCTTCGAAAATCACGTCCCTGCTAATGGTGATTTTCTTTGTGATTGGATCATACAGCCTATAAGCCTTGGATTCTTCACTGACTCCGAGAAGGATACATCTATGGCTTCGGTCATCAAGCTTTATCCTTTTCTGAACCGGAATGTGAACATGACCAATCGATCCAAAAACCCTGAAATAGCTGATTGTTGGCTTCTTTCCCGTCCATCTTTCTTCAGGAACCATATCCTTTATAGCTTTAGTCACGTTTCGATTCAGAATATAGACTGTCCATCTTGCAGCATCAGGCCAGAAAATTCTTGGGAGATCCTTTTCTGACAGTAGACAACGAACCATATTCATTATAGTTCGATTCCTCCTTTCTGCTACTCCGTTTTGTTGTGGAGTGTAAGCTGCAGTCAATTGTCTCTTTATGCCATGGTCTTTGCAGAACTGATTGAAGTTGTCGGATGTAAACTCTCCTCCCCTATCAGAACGCAGCCCTTGAATTTCAGTCTTGGCCTCCTTCTCCACCAAACTTTTGAAAACTTTGAAGGTTTCAAAAGCTTCTGATTTCTCTGTAAGAAAATATATCCATGTTTTTCGTGTGAAATCATCAATGAGAACCATCAGATACCTTTTTCCGCTTTAAGAGGCTGGAGTGATTGGTCCACACAAGTCTGTATGAATCAGTTCCAGTCTTTTTGTTGCTCTCCACTTGCTCTTCTTTGGAAACTTTCCTCTCTGCTGCTTTCCCACATTGCATACAGTGCACACCTTTTCTTCGTTTTTCAGGTTTGGTAATCCTTTCACCATTCCTTTCTTCTGAATAGTTTGGATGGACTTGTTGTTGAGATGTCCAAATCTTCTATGCCATAGTGTTCCCAAATCTTCTTCTTCCATCTTGAGACATGTCTCAGAAACCGATTTGTTCTTGGCATAAACCAGAAACATTCGATTTTTCGTCATCTGCATCTCCATGATCAGCCCTCTTTGTGGATGAAACACCCTGCACTTCCCATACTCGATGATGAATTTCAACTGCTTCTCCTGCAGTTGCCCAATACTCAGCAGATTGCTAGTGAGTTGAGGAACATAGTACACATCAGTTATGCCTTGTATGATGCCCTCAACCTCAAGCCTGACCTTCCTTTTTCCTTCAACCATCATCTTTGAACTATTTTCCAGACAAACAGAATGTTTAAAGCTTTCATCCAATTCCACAAACCATGACTTCTCTCCTGTCATATGATTGGAACACCCAGAATCCAAAAACCAAACCTCTTCTTTTCCTTCAGCTTTGTTCATGTCTGCATGAGCCATCAACAGTAGCTCTTCCTCTTCATCAAACTCAACAAAGTTTGCCTTCTCAGTGCACTCATACGAGTAGTGTCCCCGTTTTCCACAGGTGAAGCAGTTTATGGACGATCGATCTATATAAGATCTGCCTCTTCCACGTCCTCTGAAACTGCTTCTTCCTCTTCCTCTCCAATTTCCTCTTCCTCGAGCACCTCTTGACTCGTTCTCAATCTGCAAGGCCTGTTCTTCACTCTTTTTCTCAGTCACCTTGTCCTCATGAATTTGCAAAGAAGCTTGCAATTCATCCACAGAGAGTTCATCGATGTCCTTCGATTCTTCGATGGAGCACACCACGAAGTTGAAGTTCTCAGTGAGACTCCGAAGAATCTTCTCCACAATCGCCACATCGTTCAAGCTCTCTCCACAATTCCTCATATCATTAGCTATCTCCATGACTCTCCCGAAATACGCTTCGATCTTCTCTCCAATCTTCATCTCCAGGATTTCGAAAGATTTTCGCAACCTTTGAAGCTGTGCTCGTTTTACTCTAGCCGTTCCATGATGTTTGATTTTCATGGAATCCCACAACTGCTTGGCCGTATCCTTCTGGACAATAGTCTTCAAAATGGCTTTATCGATCGATTGGAAGAGATAGTTCTTGGCTTTGAGATCTTTGAGCTTCGCCTCATCGAACGCCTTTTGTTGTGCAACGGAAGGGTTTGCGACAAGCTCTCCAATTCCAGATTCAACTACGCACCAGTACTCTTTGGACCTCAGAAGATTCTCCATGACAAGGCTCCAATGATCATAATCCCCGTCAAACTTTGGAACTGCCGGCATCGAGTAATTTCCAGCTTCCGACATCTCTCCGACTTCTTAATTTCGTGAACCTTGCTCTGATACCAAATAAAAGGAAATAGAGATGTGTTTACTCAAAAATTATAGTCTGAATGATGTACTTATTCAATAAAAAGGAAATGGCTTTATATAGCCTTACAACATTAACTCTCAATCAAGAGCAAGATATGAAACGGAAACAAATAACAACAATAAAGCTAGGCATAATTAGCTCCTAAAATAGAGCTAACAATTATTAGACAATTGACCAACATTAAAGACCAACAAAGAAACGCATTCAGACTTTAAACTTCCAACAAAGGGTTCCGTTGAAATATGTAATCACTTACCATTTCGAATCGGGCTTAAATTCTATTTTTCTTATGTTATGTGAATGCACTACAAGAAATTACTTATAACACGTCGGTTTAGGAAACTCGGGAGTACTCATGTGTTTAAGAAATTACTTATAGCATGTGTTTCATTTATGGAACTCGGGAGTACTCCTGACACAAAGAAGTTATGTATTTCCTTCACTATATCGTTCCCAATAGTGTTCCAACTAGAGTGGAAAAAACTAGCGGATAAGCCATCGGAACCTGGAGCTTTGTCCGCATGGATCTGATGGCCCCTCACCGTTGCTTGTTCGTCGTTCATGCTCCTGCTTCCATCTGAACTTACCGTTCCGGCTAGGAATCTCGCCGAGGATACCAGGTTCAAGCTTCTCCATTTCAAGCCTCTTTTCCCGTTTGTTTTCCTTCTCCCCTACGATGATTGCTATGCGGCTGGTCATGACGGTTTCGAAGACATCTCTTCGATCTGCACCGATTAATCAACGAGAGCCCCTTTGGATCTCCTTGACTAGGGTTGCTCTAAATCTGTCGAGAAAGATGATTTTGCAACCACCTGATCTACCGGACCCGCCGGATTCTCAAGACTTTCAGTCTTCGATTTCAATCCATGCTCCACCAAGTGCACATCTATATGGATTTGCTCCTTCTGCATATTGGTCCTTGAAATACACTTGTTTCCCCGTGTTGCGACTTCCTACTGCTTTGTGCAGGCTGTGGTGTTGGATCTACTCACAGATTCAGACCCTTATTCATGCTCCGATTGATGCGTCAACGTCTTTCGTCGAGCCGTTAATCGTTGAGATCCGAGCCAATTCTATTGGTTTTGGTGCTTCTTCGATTCTCCTAGACCTCATAAGGAGTAATACTTAGGTACACTCTTCGGGTGTACCTAAGAATCCACCACTCTCCCAAAAAATCAATTTTTAGTGGATTTGTAGTTAAAACTTTTAGGTTTGGGTTAACTAGTCCCAAATTAGGGTATAGTTTTGGAGTTTAGGGTTTGAGTTTGGGGTTTAGGATTTAGGGTTTAGGGAATAGTTAACCCAAAATAAATTATAAACCCCAAACTCAAACCCTAAACTCCAAAACTATAATTTGGGAACCCAAATTATAGTTTTGGAGTTTAGAGTTTGAGTTTGGGGTTTATAATTTATTTTGGGTTAACTATTCCCAAATTAGGGTATAGTTTTGGAGTTTAGGGTTTGAGTTTGGGGTTTATAATTTATTTTGGATTAACTATTCCCAAATTAGGGTATAGTTTTGGAGTTTAGGGTTTGAGTTTGGGGTTTATAATTTATTTTAGATTAACTATTCCCTAAACCCTAAACCCTAAACCCCAAACTCAAACCCTAAACTCCAAAACTATACCCTAATTTGAGATTAGTTAACCCAAACCTAAAAGTTTTAACTACAAATCCACTAAAAATTGATTTTTTGGGAGAGTGGTGGATTCTTAGGTACACCCCGGGAGTGTACCTAAGTATTACTCCCTGATAAGTCCCTTTCCTTATGCTTTGATATACTTATGGTCCTTACTCTTTGCTTCAATCTGGGTTTGGTTATTCAACGAGTGGTTAGGACTGAGTTTAGTGGAACCGAGACTCTTTATTGTCATCATCCCGATTATCTCGTTTGAGTTTAGCACTCGATGTGTTTCGTTTTTACCTCATCTTGAGGATTCCACAAGCATGTGTCTTTGTGCTTGATATAGTTCCCATCTTAGGATGATCAACTACTGCTTTATGCAAGCTTTATTCTCTCGTCTTAGTACGATCAATTACTGCTTTATGCAGGCTTTATTCTCTGGTTCTTGAGAATATTATCCGAGTGCTTACTCTAGAATTTTGAGATTGTTTTCTATCTACTTGTTTCAGGTTGGAGTCTTAGTAGATGATATCTCTATCTTCCCCGTGAATTGGGGTTTCTAGACCACTCATTGTTCACAATTCTTCTATATGGAGATTGTTCGTCTCCCGATTCCACCAGCTGTGTGTGGATTTGATGTAGGTAGTAACTTAGTAAAGAGTTCAGAGACTTTGTGTCATGCTCAATTCAAAGGCGCAACAACTTGGTTTCTCACCTTCGGTGTTGTCTTTGCCGATCTTGCGATTGTTAATTGTGCACTTGCTGCTGTTTCAATCGTGGACTTTAGATCACTTTATGTGTTCTCTAATGTCCAAGGCTATGTATCTCCTTCCGTTTTCGATGTGGAGATCTTAGGAATGCTCCACAACGTTAGCCGCTCAAGGGATCTTTTAGCCTCTATCTATCCATTGTTTTCTACATTTTTAGCTAATCCTTTGGCCATGTTGGTCCTATTATTATGTAGTGCGAACAATTTCTCCATCTTTGGAGGTTAAGCTAATCGATTAAAATTGTGACCAAAAAAAAAAGATGTACTTTTTATGATATGTCCCGTATAGTGCATAGTTATTTATTTGACTGTAATGTAATGCAATAAAACAAAACCGAAATGGATATGAAATTTACCAATCCAAATATATATCATGAGCAGTTTTGTATATATAATAGAGAACTAGTGATGTGTAAAGTTTTAACCCAAAATAATATCCGCAAGTGCACAGACAATCGCAGTAATATAAAGGGTATCGAATCCACAGAGACCAAGGTTACACTATGAAATTATAGATTCTAATTTAAAGCTAAGATAAAATATGGTTTTGATTGAAATGAAACAATGAAGAAATAGCAAATAAACGATGATAAATTCAATTAAAAACAAGCACTAGATCAAGGTCATTCGCCGGTGATTCGAACTAAGAACTGAGCAACTATTCAGGATTCAATTTAAGCGTGGTCTAGAACTCAAACATAAATGTAATATTGCCCCACTGTCGTGATGCATCAATATCTTTATCTAACAACCTAAATGCCTAAACTGTCGTTTGAATTCAGAGATGTTGACAAGCATTAACGGATTGGTTCAATTTGTTCACAATTGATGGTAACAATCAACTGTCGTTGGTTACACACCAATTGCTCACCAATGGTTTATCTAGCAACCTAGAGCACTGTCGTGAATAAGTTAAACTTGAAATAATAGACTAGGCGGCCACGCTAGCCTAAGCATTACGAATCCCAATTGATGAAGACATATGATAATCTATCCTATTTGGCTCAGTCACTAATCAATCCTAAATCACCATTGAAATCCCCTAATCTAGTTAATGGACTACTCGAGCATGATGGAATCAAACACAACAAAGATGCAAGGAGAATTCATGATGATGATGATATTGAAAGAGATAGGGTTTAGAATTCTTCTCAATAAATGTTGTGGAATGATCCTCAAATTGCAAGCAAATCCAAAACGTGAACAGTAATCGCGAACACTGAATCGTGAACACTGATTCGTGAACAGTAATCGTGAACAGTGATTCGTGAATCTCCAAAGGAGAAAAGGAATTTTTCTAAAAAAGAAGAAGATGTTTCAGAGGTGGCTGCCTCTCTTATTTATAATAAAAATTAGGACAACTTGGTTCTGGGTGACCGACCGGTCGGTCTGGTTCCGGACCGGTCGGTCCGTCTTCAGGCGTCTCAAGATCTTTAAGTCTTCGTGTCTGGGATCGGTCGGTCTTCTCATCAGGACCGGTCAGTCCGGATTCCAGGGAGCTTCGACTTCGGGACTTCGGGTGTGGACCGGTCGGTCCACTGGATCAGATCGACCGGTACCGGTCGGTCTTGTTCCGATCTTTGCATCTTCTCATCGGGACCGGTCGGTCCCGTGGTTGGATCAACCGGTCCTGTTTCTGGGGAGCTTCAAATCTGCGAGTCTTCGGGCGAGCAGGTGCTCGCTCCAGACCGAGCAGGTGCTCGGTTATGAAAAACGCATTTTTACTCCAATTCATGAGTTTCTTGAATCGGGACCGGTCGGTCTGGTAATGGGACCGGTTGGTCTCAATTCCAGTGAGTTTTGGCTTCGTGCATCCAACCGAGTAGGTGCTCGGATCGGTGCGAGCAGGTGCTCGGTTATGAAAAACGCCATCTTTTCTCCAGATTCGTCCATTTTGCTCCAATGACCCCCAATGACCCTAATCCATGCTTCAGAGCCTCCTAGAGCCTGAGAAAGACACAAAAAGAACTAGAAAGACTCGAAAAACAATAATAAACAATAAGTAAAAGAGGCCAAAATCCTAATATATCAACTCCCCCGGACTTAGACATTTGTTTGTCCTCAAACAAAACAAGATCAAGGACAGAAGAATGTCTGAAGATCACATGGAATTCACTCGCTTGTTGGAAAAATCTTTGGACTTCATACTTTCATCACTTGGCCTTAGAACATGTACCACGATCTAACCTTATTCACTCACAACTTAGCAAAACCTCGGAATCCTCAATATCATCTCTTAATCAATTAATGAAAGTGAGAGTATAGTGATCTTACCCAAGGGGAATCGTTTCAAGGGGTGCTGACTTCTCCTAACCAAGACCCTCTTCTGTATACTCTTTTTCTCAACTTTTTATTATTATTATTTTTTTTTTTTATGGGACGAATCTAATGAGGTCACAAAAGAGATACGGGTTTACGCATCATCCCCTGGTTCACTTTGAAACTGTTAGTTTCCCTTACAACATGCTTTCCGTGAGGTCACAAAAGAGATACGGGTTTACGCATCATCCCTTGGGTTACTTGGACATGTTGCTTTGAATTTCTCCCCCTTTATTTATTTATTTATTTTTTTTTTTATAAGGGGAGAATTTAAATGTTAAATGATTCAAAAGTTAGAGAGGAAAGAGTATACTTGTTGGAAAGTTGCGGTGTCTAATATGGTTGGAAAAAGTCTTGCCCAATGAACATCAAACCCCTGAGAAAGAAATTAAAGATCAAGATTAAATACCAAATAAGAATTTGAGATGATATTGGATCAGCCTAATTTCTGATAAGTGTGAGCTTTGGGGGAAATTTCTGGAATAACCGTGGGAGCACCCTGCACAAGCAGGTGCTCGGCAGAGATGTGGGGTGCTCGAAACAAAACTTTGGCCAAGCTGTGAATCATACAAGTAATCCCTAGTCCTAAAATAATTTCCAATAGATCAAGTTCATAATTCCATTTCCAAACAACCTCTTATTGACTTGATAACTCAAAAGTAGACACAATAACAAGACCGCTAACTCCCCCGGACTTAAATCACACCGTCTCCGGTGTGAAAAAGTTCAAGAGATTGGCGACTCAATAAAAACAAAACACGGATAATACAATGATGGTAAAAGGGTAGAAAAGATATCACTGCGTAGAAGCCTCCGCGTCGTCGTCGAGCAGGTGCTCGATGCCTTGCGAGCAGGTGCTCGACTAGGGGGCTAGGCTGGGGACCGACCGATCCCAATACTGGACCGACCGGTCCCATTTCCAGGGACTCCTTCTGGTCTGTTGAAATCGGTGGATCGACCGGTCTGTCCTGCGGACCGACCGGTCTGGGCTTCTGGGCGGACCCCTTTTTTTTTTTTTTTTTCAAAACCTGAAAACTCAAAACTTAAAACCAAAGTTAGTAGAAAAAGAAATCAAATTGAAAAAGGTTAGAAAACGTACCGGTGGGTTGCCTCCCACCAAGCGCTTGTTTTAAGTCGTAAGCTCGACTTTGTAGACCATCTAGGCTCAAGGAGGGTCAAACTCACCTCCTTTAGTGTTTAGCAACACTATGTCCTCATGTGGTCTCACCTTCTTGATTGTGAACGGACCGGGCCATATCTTGTCTTTAATCCTTCGGAACCTGAATAACCATCTGAGCCATGCTGGGAGGGTCTTCAACTCAAGCTTTGGAGCTTTCAGCTTACTCCAAGAACCATGAACAGTAGATTTTTCGGGGGCAGGTGCTCGCATTTCGGGAGCAGGTGCTCGCTGGGGTGCTGGCTGACTCTCAATTTTTGTGCCCTCTCCCAGACTCAGAAACTCATCCCCCTTATCCACTTGGATGTTAGAATCCAGCAACTTAGTGAATCCTTGGGTGTCTTCACTCAGAAAATAGTGTTCACCCTCGGTGAAGCCCAAACGCTTAGCCACAGAATATGGCATCAAATTAACGCTGCTTCCCAAGTCACACAATGAACAAGCAAATGTGGAAGGCCCTATCTTCACGGAAATCACAAACCTTCCTAGATCACCTTTCTTTGTTAGCACCTTATTCTGAAGTACGGCACTACACTCCTTAGAAACCGTCTTCACACTCTCCTCTTCAACAAACTTACCAGCAACCAATTCCTTCGTGTACCTCTCGGGTGATGGTATCATTTTCACGGCATCAACCAAAGGGAGCTTCACCGTTAAATCTTCTAGCACCTCCTTACACTCAACATCCTCCAAATCCTTCCTAGATTCCTTGGGGGGTACTGGGTAAAGCACCCTTGGTATATAGACTCGCTCAGGGTAAGGCACCCTTGGTACATAAACTCGCTCAGGCGAAGTTTCTGAAATTTTCGTGGAAGCACTCTGTGCGAACAGGTGCTCGGCAGTAGGGAGAAAGTGCTCGGAAATTTTTTTCGCAGCATCGACTTGGACAGAATCCTGAGGTGTCCCTGAGCTTGAACCAATCTCCTTATGCGTATCCTTCTCAGAAAAATCACTCTCTTGAGCATGGTGCTCGGTAGTCTTCTCCTTAGCCCTCACGTGGAAGTTTGTGATCGTAGGCGGTACCAACAACTGTCCACTCCTCAACTCAATAGCATTTACCTGATATTACTTCCTAGGATTAGCCTCACCATGTCCTGGAAGAGACCCAGCTGGTCTCTTAATAGCTTTGGCAGTTTGAGCTACTTGAGTATCCAATTTCTTCACATGCGCGGTAACAGCCTCGTACTTCGCATTCAGATCATTGTACATGTGATCTACCTTGGCACTAATCTCAGTGGACGCCTTCTGCTGGTTAACCATCAGTTGTTGCATGAGACTCTTCAACTCATCCTGAGATGTAGGCGCGGAAGTAGCTTGTTGTGGCGCAGCAAATTGTGGTTGGTTCCCTCCTTGGTAATGATTTTGATTCTAGTTAGGGATGAACTGATTCCCTTGAGCGTTGCTGGAGTAGAACTTCTGAAATCCTTGACCATGTGGGCTCTGATAATTGGGGTTGAACCCATGGTTTTGGTATCCTTGACCACTCACAAAGTTAACCTCTTGTACTTCAGCAACTTCATAATCTTCAAACTCTTGAGAAATAGGAGCAGCCCCATTTTCTTCCACAAACCTTACCGGTCTTTGGCTCTCGCGTAGAAGCAGGTTTACCTTCGCCGTCAGCTCATCTATCTTCCGAGTATCCACATTATTGACTATCTTGGACCTAACATACTCAGGAGCCCTGTTGTTAGAGCTTGAAGCAAGGTTCTCAATCAGCTCAAAAGCACCATCTCTAGTCTTGGTCATGAAGTTTCCATTACTCGCAGCGTTGAGAGCATTCCGATAATCCCATTCAACTCCATCATAGAAAATCCCCAAAATTTGTTCATCCTTGAAACCATGATGAGGACACTCTCTACGGTACTCCTTCAATCTCTCCCAAGCTTCACAGAAAGCTTCTCCATAATGTTGTTGAAAAGACGAGATCTTGCTCCTCAAAGATGTTGTCTTGGACTTAGTGTAGAAATGGTCCAAGAACGCAGCTCGAACCTCATCCCATGTCTTCAAAGAACCAGCAGGTAAGGACTTCAACCATCTAAGAGCCTTGTCCGAGAGTGAGAACGGGAACAGCTTGCACTTCAAGAACTCACTCGATACTCCATTAGACCCCGTAGTGCTGCAGATTTCTTCGAAATTCTCGATATGATCCATAGGTTAATCCATGGAATAAGTGTTGCTTCACCAATGAGATCATCTGAGGTTTGATCTCATAATCTTGCCTCTGAATTGTTGGAGAAACAATAGCCGATCGGTTCCGATAAAACGCATGGGGATTATCCGAATCCCCTATACCAGCTGTACTAGTGGAGCTCGTGGTTGATTTCTTTGCAACACTGCAATCTGATCCCTCAATAGCTGTAACTGAGTGTTCATCTCTTCCTGATCAGCCATAGCAAAAACAAATAAAAAAAACAAAATTAGCAAAAATTCTTAGACTATGAATAAAATCAAATCTCAAAGGTAACGCAATTGGTCTCCGGCAACGGTGCCAAAAACTTGATGTGTAAAGTTTTAACCCAAAATAATATCCGCAAGTGCACAGACAATCGCAGTAATATAAAGGGTATCGAATCCACAGAGACCAAGGTTACACTATGAAATTATAGATTCTAATTTAAAGCTAAGATAAAATATGGTTTTGATTGAAATGAAACAATGAAGAAATAGCAAATAAACGATGATAAATTCAATTAAAAACAAGCACTAGATCAAGGTCATTCGCCGGTGATTTCGAACTAAGGACTGAGCAACTATTCAGGATTCAATTTAAGCGTGGTCTAGAACTCAAACATAAATGTAATATTGCCCCACTGTCGTGATGCATCAATATCTTTATCTAACAACCTAAATGCTTAAACTGTCGTTTGAATTCAGAGATGTTGACAAGCATTAACGGATTGGTTCAATTTGTTCACAATTGATGGTAACAATCAACTGTCGTTGGTTACACACCAATTGCTCACCAATGGTTTATCTAGCAACCTAGAGCACTGTCGTGAATAAGTTAAACTTGAAATAATAGACTAGGCGGCCACGCTAGCCTAAGCATTACGAATCCCAATTGATGAAGACATATGATAATCTATCCTATTTGGCTCAGTCACTAATCAATCCTAAATCACTATTGAAATCCTCTAATCTAGTTAATGGACTACTCGAGCATGATGGAATCAAACACAACAAAGATGCAAGGAGAATTCATGATGATGATGATATTGAAAGAGATAGGGTTTAGAATTCTTCTCAATAAATGTTGTGGAATGATCCTCAAATTGCAAGCAAATCCAAAACGTGAACAGTAATCGCGAACACTGAATCGTGAACACTGATTCGTGAACAGTAATCGTGAACAGTGATTCGTGAATCTCCAAAGAAGAAAAGGAATTTTTCTAAAAAAGAAGAAGATGTTTCAGAGGTGGCTGCCTTTCTTATTTATAATAAAAATTAGGACAACTTGGTTCTGGGTGACCGACCGGTCGGTCTGGTTCCGGACCGGTCGGTCCGTCTTCAGGCGTCTCAAGATCTTCAAGTCTTCGTGTCTGGGACCGGTCGGTCTTCTCATCAGGACCGGTCGGTCCGGTTCCAGGGAGCTTCGGCTTCGGGACTTCGGGTGTGGACCGGTCGGTCCACTGGATCGGATCGACCGGTACCGGTCGGTCTTGTTCCGATCTTCGCATCTTCTCATCGGGACCGGTCGGTCCCGTGGTTGGATCGACCAGTCCTGTTTCCGGGGAGCTTCAAATCTGCGAGTCTTCGGGCGAGCAGGTGCTCGGTTATGAAAAACGCATTTTTATTCCAATTCATGAGTTTCTGGAATCGGGACCGGTCGGTCTGGTAATGGGACCGGTCGGTCTCAATTCCAGTGAGTTTTGGCTTCGTGCATCCAAGCGACCAGGTGCTCGGATCGGTGCGAGCAGGTGCTCGGTTATGAAAAACGCCATCTTTTCTCCAGATTCGTCCATTTTGCTCCAATGACCCCCAATAACTCTAATCCATGCTCCAGAGCCTCCTAGAGCCTGAGAAAGACACAAAAAAAACTAGAAAGACTCGAAAAACAATAATAAACAATAAGTAAAAGAGGCCAAAATCCTAATATATCAACTAGTCTTAAAACTACAAATCTGTTTGAATGTTATGGAATCGAAAAACCTTAATTGGGAAATTTCTCGTGGAATGGTTACGGTGCAGGAAGAGGAAGATTTCGCTGCTGTTTCGTTCACAGATTGTCCGAATGAGCAGTAGAGCTCAATGAATACGATACCGAATGCTAAAAGGAACTTGCGGGTAATTTGGGGTCGACTCTTTAAGACGAATGCTAAAGACAACTCCATGAGCGACCAATGAATATATAACAACATATGAAGCAAATTCATGAATGGTGACATGAATTAAGCTTACGGGTAAAAAAAAAGCGTGTGAAATGGTACGATGAAAGTGTAAATCTTGCGAAAAATACAACGTACGGATTGTGAGTAAAGGAGACAGTATAATAATTGACTCGTAATAACATGTGATAGATAGAAGATATATGTTTAATTGGTGAAAGAAAAAAAAGGAGTTACGATTTATTTGAAAACTATAAAAGGAAAAACAAAAAAAACGGTTTGTAATACACATTTTTTATAAGAGAAATTTAAAAAAATGCCACTTGGAAAGTGGCATTTTTCAAAAATGCTACATTTTTACAAACTTTGCAAAAATACCATTTTTTCAAAATTATTTTTTCATTATGTAATTTATGTTTGGGTTAACTATGTTGTATTAGGGTTTAGTTTTGAGTGTTTAGGGGATTTTAGAAGTCAAAACATTTATTAGGGTTTGGAATTTTAAGATATAGGCTTTATAAATCTATAATTAGTGGCATTTTTGCAAATGGACACCCTTAAATGACATTCTTGCAAATGTGCATACAAAAAGTGGCATTTTTGCAATTGTCCCTTTATATAATAGGTTTAGAAGAATAAAATGGAATAATAAATATTTTACAAAAGTAAAACCGAATAATTAAACAAGGGTAATTAGTCACAAAGATTGTTTTTGGCTATAAATACAGGAGTGACGTCTTGGGCAAGACAGAGAACAAAAAAATGCTTCGTTTGTGGAAATCGGCTTCCAGAGTAGCGATGAGCAGAACGATGAAGATGAATTTTTCATCGGGCCCGGTCACCAAACCATGGTGAGTCTCATTATTTTCTACATTTTTAAAACTATAGATTTGTGCAAGTCTCGTCAATCTAGTGTCAAAAGTTTGGTTCTTTTTAACATTTGATAAGGTTTAGTGTCGAAAGTTTGGTTCTTTTTAACATTTGATAAGGTTTAGTGTCGAAAGTTTGGTTCTTTCCAACATTTGATAAGGTTTAGCGTAGAAAGTTTGCAACTTTTCGACATTTGATAAAGTTTGGTGTTGAAAGTCTGTTTCTTTCCAACATTTGATAAGGTTTAGTGTAGAAAGTTTGGTTTTTTTCGACATTTGATAAGGTTTAGTGTAGAAATTTTGCAACTTTTCAATATTTGAAGCTTTTTCATAATGTTTCTTTTCCTGAAACTTGTTCACTCCAAGCAAAGTCGACATTTTTAAAGCTTAGTTCATCATTTTGTAGATAAAAGGCTTGATCTTCTTTTGGCAAAAAGGAATAAGAAAAAAGTATCGATCAATGTATAAAGTCTCTATTTTTTGCATAAAGTTTCTACCTTTGATCGATTTTCTTATAGCTTAGTCCATTTTGTAGCTCTTTTGTGTAAAGTTTCGAAATTTTCACAAAGTTTGTATCTTTTCGTGAAATTTGTTTTTGTTGATCCGGTTCTGAGTTTTGTTGGATTTGATCCTTACTCCTTAGGTCACGTCCTGAAACTCAGCAATTGGAAGAATGTTGTCACTACGAGGAAGAGAGGATTGGCAAACAGTTGGAAGAGTGGCAGTACTGGGAGATGGAGCAGTGTGGTAAAATCACAAACGACTATGACCTTGATTTTCTGGAAGCGAAGTTGAAATTCTTGACAGACGAGCAGCTGCTCGCGGAGGAACGGGCCAAGAAAGCTAGGTATCTTGTTGTTGCCTCCACCAAGGCAGCAGTAGATATTTGCAGGGACGAAGTTGCAGCGTATGCTAAGCATCGTGGAATTGAGATAGAGAAACTTGATGTGGAAGGGAGATGGTTGGAGCACCTCGGAGACCCTCACATCCCAAGAGAAGAGTGGTTGAGAGTTTGGAATTTCAGAGACATCTACTGGACCCGCATCGCCAGAGATCTCAAGGAATGAATGAATGGATGAGTGATCTCATCGCATCAGTTTTTTATATTTGAATAAATAGATTTGTGGAACAATTCCAGATCTAATAGTACTTTATGAATGATGAGTATGAGTCTTTGTGGTTGAATAATTGATCTCTGAACTAATTCCAGATCAAAATTGTTTGCTTGTTTTTATGAATTTAAGGTTTTTTCTAGTTTTAATCCCTATGCATATATGTAAAAAAGTGTTATTTTCGTACGTTTTCTGTACCGTAAAATAGTAATCTAAAGTGTCAATTAGAAAATCTCTTAAATCCCTTAAATACTACATCGCCGGAATCTTTTATCCTTTGGGAATTTTCTAATTGGGAATTTTCTAATTTGGTTTTTCTTAGGAATTTAATAATGATATAAATAGAGGAGTATAATTACATATCAACCGTCGATATTTGAACGGTTCGATTCGTTTAATGTCATTTGACGCGGATCGATGACGTCAGCACCATTTCATTAATTAATAAAAAAAAAAATTACGGTGCTGACGTCATCGATCCGCGCAAATGTTTAATCTTTTACTCTCTTCGCTGTTATAGTAAAAGCGTAAACGTTCATTATCATGTCACGTCGATTCGTTTAATGTCATTTGACGCGGATCGATGACGTTAGCACCATTTTTTTTTTTAACTCTTCGCTGTTATAGTAAGAGGATAAAAATATAAGTTTGTAGTAGCTATTGTGTTATACATTCATATGGCCTTGGTCTCATTCCAACAGTTTTTTTTTTGTAACAACCAAAGATTCCATTAATCTTAATCAAACGATCCGGTTACAAGGGCATACAATGTCAAAATAAAACTAAAAAGGGTAGATTCTAATCTTATGGAAAGAAAAGAAGTGTCATGACCCATGAGGTTTGGAAACCATTGAACCTAAAGCTAACGTTTTTATTCACAAGAGTATCTTGGAAACTGAGAGAGGTACCACACTCAGCGAGTACAGTTTAATATGTTTTACTAACAAGAAGTTATGGTTAAACATATAATTTACTAACAAGAAGTTATGGTTAAGCAAATACCTTAGACTCTTAGTGGTGTTTTAGTGTAAAGCATATCCACGAAAGAAAGTATAGTCCTAAATAAATTCAACGGTCACTGTAAGAAATCATGGCATAGGTTACATTTCTTAAGGACTTGGGCCCAAAGCAACAAAACAAAGAAAATGCACAACAAAAGGTGATAAGAAAAGAAACGAGGGTAATTCTCAAAAATACCACCAAAAATACCACAAAAAAAGTTTTTGTTCCAAAAATACCATTTTTTTCAAAAGTTCCAAAAATACCACAAATTTTAAATTAACTTTAAATATTTAAAACTAAACCCTAAACCCCAAATCTAAATCCTATCCCCAAAAGCTATACCCTAATTATGTATTAGTTAACGCAAACCCAAAAAAATTAATTCGAAACTCTTTAAAATCAGTTTTTGAGTTTGTGGTATTTTTGGAACTTTTAAAAATTAATAGTATTTTTGGAATAAAAACTTTTTGATGGTATTTTTGGAACAAAAACATTTTTTTATGGTATTTTAGGGAATTTCTCAAGAAACGATGTTAGGAATCAACAGGGTTACAATTAAATTCCTTTAGTTGAAGTAGAATCCATGATAAGAAAAATTATAAACTTTAGAAATAGAAGTAGTCATTCGTTGGACTAGTTGATAATATTTTTGTCTTAGAAATAATGTTGTCATGCAGAAAAGTGAAATTTATTTGATGAAATAATTAGATACTAGAATTATCACCTTCTTTTTTTTATATACTTTTTTATTTGTTTAAAAAACTGTCACGAATCACAATAGTGTTATTTATGAAATTTGTCCATGCTCCCGTAAATTTTCATCTTTCTATTTGATTTACTACCATCAATTTCCCGTTCCAATGAGCCAAAGATGGAGTTTGTTGAAGCACGTTTTTGTGAGAAGATAGGATTTACTTTCTTTCGGACTTTTGCAATCCAATTATCTTATTATGGATAACTGATCCTTCAACGAAGTGTCCTATAGGTGAATCTCTTTCTTTTTATGGGTTTTTGAGTTTAATGAAACAAACTGCTTTTAATGTGTAATCAGACACTGAGAAGGAAGAGACCACTGACCTGGACTCTTTGTCTGATGATAACTTTGAAACTCATAATGAAGTTGAGCATAAGGTTTGAATCCTTGTGTACATAATACATCTTCAATTGTGATCTTGAAGGAAGTCTCAGATTTCTTGCTTTGTTCGCATTTCTGGGAAAGTCAAGTCCAGTGTCTGTTCTTGAGCCTCTCTTTACAGATGATGAGCTTAGCTTAAATAGGTTCAAGTTCTCTTCAGGTAATGACTAAAACTTAGACTTAGTTTTTCTGACCTTTTTTTCAGTGACTCAAAATTAGATAAAAATAATACATATTCTATCGTATTAGTATATGCTTATATAGACACTCGAAACCAGTTAAACTCTATGTGCGGAAAAGGCAAGGAACATATATTCAAATGTCGTAAACAGAGAAGAGTTTTAATTCACTGATCTCTCTGATTCGAAGAGATTATGGACCTGGTCTTGAATAATATTATTCTAGACAATATAGACGTGGTAAAAGTGCAAAAAAGCGAAGCCAAGACTCAAGTATATTTAAAGTATAAATTTTACAAACATGCCACCTGGGGTGGTGGCGCAGTTGGCTAGCGCGTAGGTCTCATAGCTACTGAGTGATCCTGAGGTCGAGAGTTCGAGCCTCTCTCACCCCAATTTCTTTTATTCCAAAAACCTCGTGTTTTTCTCTTCCTTTTATGTTTTGTGAGAGCCCATATCTACACAATGAGGCCAAAATTATGGTTTCTCTCCATTAAACGAGACCGCTTATTGTATTTTCAGAAATGGGTCTTGTAAGCCCACTAGATTGGAAGGTTTTTTCTTCATTAATGACGAAGTGGATCATCAGTCATGTCATGGTCATGAATGCGTCACCAAGCAATTATTCGAGATAAGTTTGTACAATGATAAGGCATGAAGATATTGGTACCCATCTATATCATTTGAAATCCACATACATCACTAAAACGATATGGTTTATTTTGCTCATTCATTCCTTTGTCATTGTTTCTTAGACTTCAATTGTCTCACATGTTCCCTAAGTTTTCATTCGTATAATTCGTCCCTACATATATAACATTTATGTATAATACACAACCGAACATTTTTGTTCAATTTGATCGTTTTGAAATCTTTCAATTTTGAGTCACTCAAAATTTCATCTTTGAGTAACAATAATTAATGATTGGGTTTGTGTAAATAGAAAGGGTTTAGATTTATAGTGATCCACATGCAATGGCATGTGTGCACATGAGGAACTTCAGAGCGAGTGATAATAATGTGGTAATGCCTTTTATAACATTTGACGTGAAAGAGAAAAGAGAGAGAGAGAGATAGTAGACCCACCAATGTTTAAAAGAAGTCACATGGAATTTCTTGTTAATTAAATGTTTTTACTATTCATTCCATATTTATTCCATTGAGAATTTCGCAAAAGCTCCTTTTTTCCTTTGATATATATGGTCCATCTCCATCTCTCCAATTTATCATTTCTGATTTATACTTCCTTTGTTGATAATCTTTTTTGTTTGTTTCAAGTTTAGATACTGTGATACGACTATGGTAGATCATATTACCTTAAGCGACTTTTTTCTTCTTTTAACATTTTTAGTTTTGGAATGTTGAAATTTTGAAAATTTTATTACAATCTTTTTTATATATATATGAAAAATCAGTGGTGATGAATAGTGTACCCAATAATTAGTAGAATGATGGAATAGTAAAATAGTGGAAACATTTAAAAAATGAAGAAAATTTATGTTGAATGATTACAAAACCGTTACAACTAATTTCTATATATATATTTTTATTGTTGTCTTTATTATGTATGTCACATATAGCTTACAATTAGCAATTTTATTGTTTTATACGTATGTCACATATAGCGGAATCTCTTGTCGAAATCTGGGTATGAAATATGGTTCGGTATAACTAATTTAACAAATTAAATTTTATAAAGAATCACAATAGGAGGGGACAAAGTTGGATAACCATCAACTTCTCGAAAATGAGATATCAACTTTGAGTTACAAAACTTGGAATCAAGTTTTTACCAAAAAAAAAAAAAAAACTTGGAATCAAGTGGACAATAATACGAAACCTGTGGTCTGACCGCTTTTGATTCTAATCTTATGATACATCGAACAGTTTCACTATTGGTAACTCTGATCTTGTCGCCATTAACAAAAAAATATCCATCTTGTCTTTTCCACTTAAATAATTATATATATTCCTCCGCAAACTGTAATATTTAGCGACGGCAGTGTAATTTAATGTATGTTTTAAAAATATTTGTTTGAATTTTCTCTATTAGACTCTTTTTTTGTTTTCTTATAATTCTTTTAGATGAATTTTGTATCGAATATCGTAAGCAATTCTGATGTGTGTACTTTATTAAGGCTAAGTTAGTCGATGAATTAGGTATAAGTTTCTGTCAAGAGGTTTGTAAATGACAAAATGAAATACCTCATCCATTAATTTTAAGGTGTCAAATGATTTTTATTTAGTGCAATTGAGATTTTTTGTCGGTGTCCAATATTCATATACTTTGGATTATAAATTTAATGAATTTAAACTTTCTTATTATCGTAGTTTAAAAAGTCCCTTACTGTCTTTGAATTAATTTTTTCAGTTGTTTTTCACCTCAATTGTTAATAAGTCTGGGCTTGAACTACGTGTCATGGGCTGATGAAATTAGCTAAGTGAGTTGTCTCTGTAAATCTTATTATATAAAAGATAGTTCTTATAATTGTAATTCAGGTGATCGCGACACGTGTTAAGTAGTCGTTTAAATTGTGACACATATCAATTATTTAAATATATAAATTTTTCCAATACCAAAATTGTTAGTTACTCAAAAAGGAAGAAATTAAAATGGAAAATAAACAATATATAAAGGAGAGTTCTTATAATTTTAACTCACGAGATTGCGACATGTGTTAAGTAGTCGTTTAGATTGTGACACATGTCAATTATTTAAATATGTAAATTTTCTAATACCAAAATTGTTAGTTACTCAAAAAGAAAGAAATTAATATGGAAAATAAACAAGGATAAAATAAAGCCGTAATTATTTACTATAAATCAATTAATCATCGCATCGCGAGAGGTTTAAATCTAGTTACTAATAAAATAGTGTGGGTTTGTATTGATTATAATAACCGACTTTTCAGCTGTTAGAAAAAGAAGAAAAAAAACCGACTTTTTGGTGTAAGTATTTTAAAACTGTTTCGTGTATCTTTTGACGAGGTAATGTCATGTAGTAATAATAAACCTGGGACGTGCATGTAATAAGCATAACTGTGAACAATTTATCACAACGCGCAAAAGTGTTTCCCATACCGTAGTGTCAACAAGATCTACCAGTCACACACATATCTATGCAACCATATGCATTAGGGCTGGGAAAAATAACCGGAACCGAAAAACCGAACCGAAACCGAATCGTAATTATCCAAACCGAAACCGAACTGAACTTCAAAGAATACCCGATGTATATTTTTTTTTAGACCAAAAGAACCGGAACCGAACCGATACAAAACCGAGAACCGAATGGGTATCCGAAATATCCGAAACATAAATTAATCCACAAATATGTATGCGAGTATATTTTACAATTTTTCTTTGTTATATGTTTACATTTAATTTGGTTAGTTTAAATATTGTTATCTATTAGTAGGTAGTTCGGATAAAAATAGTTAATATAAATGTATTGTTTTATTTTTTATTAAAAACAAATACTATTTTCCGGATAATTTAGAGTATTTTGGATAAAAAATACTCGGAACCAAACCGAAACCGAAATTAGTACTTTAAGATTTGTTTCATTACAACGTCTGTCATTCTTTTAAGACTTTGATATTTCACAACTTGTTTCGTTATTTTCGTATTTTGAATGTTTGAGTTGAAACTTATAAAATTTATCACAGGTTTAAACTCTTTAATTTTGTTTATTTAATATCATTGTCTTGTAAACTCTCAAATCTTGTGTTACTTTATAGAAAGATCTCTCTAGATTAATTTAAAGTTGAAGCCATAGTACTACTAATTAACCGAAACCGACCCGATACCGATTAGAACCGATCTGATACCGATCCGAAATTCTAATGGTTCTTATATGGATACAAAACCCCAATATCCAAAATACCCGGAACCGAATGGAACCGATCCGAAACCTAACCGTACATTCGATTGCCCGGTCCTAATATGCATCTTACTATATTCAGTACACTTGACCAACTTCGTATTTTATAAATATCCCGTAATTAATGAAAAAGGTAAAAGAAAAAGACAAAAAAATACTACGTCTCGAGCGATGGGCGACATTTTCTTTTTAACCAAAAAATCATATTTTCCTTATAAACGTGTAAACATATATTACCTTAACTATTAACACTATAATTGCTACAATATAATCTCATGAGAACCAAAAACGCGTTAAAAGCACCATTTTATGTTCACGTATATGATTTTATAATCCCATTGACGTTTGAAGAAACGTCTTGCCATCCTACATCAGAAAGCCCTACAAAATATGCCGACAAAATAATTATATAATAATGGAAAGAAACCAAAATATAACAAAGTAATATAGTAAAACGACAAATTCGAAAAGAGCTTGTAAATATACCAAAAAAGAAGGATAATAAAAAGTTTCGTAAATTGATCCGACAGCTTATATGAATTGGCAATACGTTACATAGCGAAGTTGCATTCGTAAAACCCTTGACTTTTGTGCCCAACTACGGTTATAGACTTATAGTTATGAATTACTATGACACGCCTCTTTGTTAGTTCTAGTTGTATTGTAGTAAAAATGAACTAATCTTCTCAATTTTATTCAATTTATCATAAATTAGAGTATTTCATGAACCAAATCGTAAATTGAATATTAACTTTGATAATGAAATATTACAGACAACTCGGAAAATTTTGATGTTGAATATTATATTAAACCGAGAGAAACGAAAACAGCAAACAAATGCAAAAATTGAACATACATTGTTTGATGATTCAAGTTTTAGATTTGTTTTCAATTTATTATAATTAGTGTTTATATCAATAGTATTAGGTTCTATCTTTTTGTACTACTAAAAATAGATGATAGTTCAAAAAGTAACTGATGACTCGTTATAAATGTCACTCATACAATTTTACCAATTCAATTAACTTTGATAACCTAACTTATTTAGTATATAAGCTTCAAAAACATAACTATAATTCGAACTCATAGAAACTCGATTTGAGCTGAGTCAATGTGACCTAACACGCCTAGTCCTAGGCTCCTAGTTACTAGTTACTAATACTAGTACTATTATATCATAGATAATTCTGTATCAGGCCCACTTGTGCTACAATAAACCTAATCCGTGTTAAAATATATTGGTGATACACTAATGATACTTCTAATATCGAGTAAGAAGAAGCGTAGTGAGGTTAGGAAATAGGGCACTGACATTAATGGAAGGACTACTACTCAACGTTAACCTATAATCAAAACTTCTAGATCCACTATATGTCGGATTTAATATTATTTAATTATAAAATTCCTTCAAGTCAAATGTTGGGTTTAGATCCACACGGTTATGCAATTGTAATGTTGGAAACTATTGACTTATTAATCATTTGTTATTGGTCCTAACAAAGACAGACAATCAACTACCAAAATTGTTTCGTGTGATATAAAATATGTAATCTCTATAAGTTGAAATTTGGAGGGATGCACGAGTTAGTCGTAAAATATTTGACTATAAAGTTTATAGTTACTATTTATAATAGTTTTCACGCGATTTACGCAAAACCTAACAAGGTTAGACTAGTGTGTTATTATCTGTTTTTGTCGTGATTAGACTAGTCACTAGTGTATTATATTTTCCCTTTTTACGGGTAAAAAGTAACTTGCCGTTATAATCCAAATGTATGTACTATAATACAGTAATAACATCTGGACCAGAATTTATTTCTTTTCAATTATTGTTTTGCTTAGCTTCTTGTACATAACTTTTGTAACGTTTGTACCGTTTTGTTTTATTCTCGAGTTGTCATCTTACACCTCTCTACATTGTAGGTCTTCACAAAATTATTTTGAAATACTTAAGAAATCAGCTAAATTAAAAACCATTTATTTAGATCAAAGATGTTTAATACTAATGTATTACACTTTTAAAAAGTATATATATATTGACAACGACTACAAAATTCCTCGGTGTCATTGGACATTGGCTTCCTCAAAATTTAAACTATGTCGACGGTGTCTAATCCCAGCTTATAATTTTTAAGCACAGAAAAATAAGTCGCATGTGACGACTTTGATCACATCAAATATAATATCTTTTTTTGCGAAAAAAATATATCTTTTTCGTAGATCACGAAAATTTCTTCTTTTGGTGGAAAGAAAAAATAAAGCTTCACCAACAATTGACCGGTCGGTACGTTAACATTTAGCTCTATCAACTCTTTGTTCTAAGGCTGTGATTGGGAACAGTGGGGCGGGACGGATTTGTGACGGTGCGGGAGAAATATCACAAATATCACCAATCATGCAAATTATGGTTTGCGGGACGGACTACGCTAGTGAACCGCACTTATCCAAAAGAAAAAAAAAACTTTTTTTGGTTGTTCAATTTTTTTCCCTTCCCGCACTTGCATGGAACCAATGCAAATATGGTGTGGTTCATAGTGCGTTTCTCATCTTCATTACTTGTTTATTATTGTTATTTAATTAAAAACATTAAAATTTTGCATGCATATGTTAGTTTTATTGGTGTATGTAACTCTAACGCAAAACAATGGGTTGATCAAGTATTTGATAGTATTTTTATTATATTATAGTTGATTTTGTTTTTATGTTGTATTCTATTTTTAAATGTTTTAATGTATTAACATTGTTACTTAATTAAAAACATTTCTTTAATAATTCAAACTATGTAGCTGTCAAAAAAGTATGTTTTCTAATAATATTTATATAATATATATATATTAAAATTATTATTATTTTTTCTTAAATTATATCTACAATATATTTTTCAAACCGCTTATACTATTTTTCACCAATCAAACATTATTATGTTCCGTTTTTTTACACAAACCGCACTTGTTCCGCAAATACATTTTTTCAGTTTGATCCGCAGTTGTGCCGTACCGCACCGCACAACTTTTTGATCCGCACCGCTCAATTTTATGTCACCATTCGAAGCATTAAATCAATCATCACCACAAGTTTCAATTTTCCTAATAATCAAAGATAGGATTTTCAAGTTATAGGACCCGTTTTCTATTTTGATTGATATTTTATTTTGTTTTCACAATGACAAAAGTGTCAACATAATATTATCCTGATAAAATTAGGATTTTTCCACTGATAAAAAACGTTAAATATGTATACATGCTTAAATATATATATATATATATATATATATATATATATATATAATTCTCTAAAACGTCATTGTACTATATTTCGACCTATGGCTAGAAAGTACATGTGTACATTCCAAAATTAAATACGACACGGTTATCACGTTCTTTTAGATTTATACGCACATAAAACCAAAATGTGGTATATGTGCATAGTCCACGCAAACAAAATTCTGATGAATTACAGTTTGACAAAGAAAACCTACAAAATACATTTATTTTTTATTTTTTATATAACCTATCGGCTAATCTGGTTGGTTCCAGTATGAACACACCAAAGTGCTACGAAGGGACCACCACAGTGTTTGACCCGAGTTTGTAGTGCATTTCGATTAGTGCCCAGGAATAATCAAGCCGCCTGCATTTCTGACTACTAAAAAAACTAATTGGGCCAATGCTCAACTGACAGACTTCCTAACAGATGTTAATAACAGCGAGTGGGGATAATCGAACTTGGGTTACTGGGAAAATACACTTAAAAATAAATTTCCAAACCTCTCAAGTTTTGTTTTTCTCTCTTTTGCCTTCGTTTTGCGTGAACATATATATATATATATATATATATATAGAAACATATGATAAATCTTCGCATATTTTCCGTTCAATATGCAATAGCTAAACAACACATGTGATCTAAAATTATAACGATCCGTGAAGTTTTCTTTGTCATGGTCTCGCTACGCACAAGAACTCGAATACTGTGCATTTAAACTTATCCACGTTTATTCTAATTCTTGTACCCAAACATCTTTGTGTGATCCTCTGTATACGGGTGTACGGGTCCAGACACCGTCGTATCCGCCACGTCAGAATTAAGTAGCCACCGACATAGAACCGCGATTCAATTTGGGACCCACGATTCTCCGTTTTATTTTACAAACAACAAAATTATAATTTATTTTCTTCGGAATTTTGTTATCTTATGGCGATTCCATTGATCCAATAAATTCTGTTCAGACATAAGAACGCAAAAAACTAATCCAATTCTTGAAACAATAACCAATCTTTATCGTCTTAGTATATATATATATATATGGACGTTGAAGAACAAACAAATACACACACTACCATGGGCGATGGATACGGCAATAGGAGGCGATCAATTGTGTTATTAATTAACTTCTGATTTTTCTGGCTGATTAAGAAACCTACTTTAACGTTTAAATCGCATTTATTAGCTCTGAATGTGAATGATACTCCTATTTATCAGTCTAATACTCCAGTCTAATGTGTGTTTGTTACTATTATTTTCCGTGCTAATAAATTACCAGTGTATTTTCCATCATACTGTATGTTAGTATTATTTTCCGTGCTAATAAATTACCAGTGTATTTTCCATCATATGGTATGTGATTTAGATATGATTTTATTGTATCGTATCACGTAAAAAAAATTGCATTTCTTTCATGTACATCTCGGTTTACCCAAAAACTCAGAAGCATGTTTAATCTTGATAATATTTGTGTGTGTGTTAAAGTGTATGTTTATTTATATTTTTGCGTTTGTTTGTTTTGTTATTAGAATCATACATTTCCTCAAACACAAAAAACTTATAGATATTGAAGGGTACCTGGTGTTTGTTTGCATATTGGAATTTTGTGGAGCAACCTGATCCCCATCTCTATCACGAGATGTAATTGACAATCGTCTACCAAAAAATAAATTAATTTTACTTTTTTCCGTTATATAGTAGAATCTCATACCGAATCCAGATTAGTCCCCCAAAATTCATAGAAATTTCGATTCTTTTACCATTGATATTGTCTACGGATGACTAAAAATGATTGAAATCGCAGTGATATGGTTCAAATTCTTTTTAAGGAAGAAAGACACTCGTATGGAATATTCTAGCCAATACATACTATTTAAATATTAATAGGTTTTTTTTTTTGATAAATCATGGGAGTTCCGAACATTTGGTTCACAATCTCCTCGGTATCTAGAAACATTTTTTAGATATTCCACAGACAATCTTTGGATATTTTGATTTAAAGAATAACTTTTTCTACCAAAAAGAGTTTGAATCCATGACAAAAAAAAAACCAACTTCTTTGTGTTACCACTAAACCACCACATCTTTGATTTATTTTTTAAGAGTTAATCAAAGAAGGAAAGAAAAACAAATTTCGGGAGAGTCATAGACTCATAACAATGTTTTGGTGTTTTTGGCTTTTTATATTCTTCTGTTTTAAAGTGAATACGCATGATTTATACGTACCTTTTATATTACATCTTACAATAACGTCCATATTTTACGTGGCTTTTATATTCCTACGTACGTTGTTTTATCATGTGATACTTGTCCAAATCATTCGTTGTATCTTTCAATATAACGAGTACAAACATATACTACAAAATTGCAAACACGTCACCATTTTCTTCCACTTTGTATACGAACATGCAAATTTAATAACCCACTAAATAAATAATATGCATGAGCCGTGAAACTACTCACTCGTCGTAAATTAAATATAAGATATTTGAAGTGAAAGATATATAGAATGTTGCAAGATCAAATAAAAGAAGAGGATATATTGTGAGTGGGATATAAAAAAGAATACGAACTTTGCCTCGTATTAACCCAATTTTAACCTTAGCACTACAAGAAAACAACCCTTTTTGCGACGGAATTTTGCAACGGAAAAAAAGCCTCGCAAATTTGCGTCTAATTTGCGACGAATTTGCGACGTTATCTCGTCCAGCGACGCTAAATCGTCGCAAATTTGCGTGGTAAAATTTCGATGCAAAACCGTCGCAAATTTTTAAGTGTTTGCGACGATTTTGCGTCGATTGTTTGATTTGGACGCAAAATCGTCGATTGCGTGATAAGGTATTTCGTGATAATAGCAATAATTTTGCGTCCTTTTTGCGTCGAAATAAAATTTGCTACGAATTTGCGGCGAAAATTATTACAACATGTTTTTATTATTCTTACTTGTTTATGAGTTCAACATTTTAGTCACAAACGGATCGCAAAGCTTAAGCAAATACCTCCAGTGCAACCTGCCATAACCGAAGAAGTTTCGATCCCTACGGACGTGACCAACGATTTGACAAGAATTGACCCGTTCCAAAGTGGTCTTGTAGTGATATTCGAGGATTCAGATGGAAACAGAGATGAATTTGATGAAGACGAGGAAGATGAGGAGGAAGACGATGATGAAGATGAAAGCGGAGTAGAAACTTATATTTCTAATCATGATGAAGAAGATTAATAAATTAAATTAAGTGTATTACTTTTCCGTCTTTAATTGCGTTGTATTAATTTTTAAAAATTAAAAATAGCCTATTTGCTACGGTTTTGTCGCAAAACCGTAGCAAATTTCTATTTTTGCTACGGTTTTGCGACAAACCGTAGCAAAACCGTAGCAAATAGGCTATTTTTAATTTTTAAAAATTAATACAACGCAATTAAAGACGGGAAAGTAATACACTTAATTTAATTTATTAATCTTCTTCATCATGATAACAATATTTCCAAAACACCATGTTTTACGGTTCCAAAACGGTAACGGTTTTAAAATGTATCGTTAAGGGTATATGGTTTAGAAATTTGCTACGGTTTTGCAACGGTTTTGTCGCAAAACCGTAGCAAATTTCTATTTTTGCTACGGTTTTGCGACAAACCGTAGCAAAACCGTAGCAAATAGGCTATTTTTAATTTTTAAAAATTAATACAACGCAATTAAAGACGGGAAAAGTAATACACTTAATTTAATTTATTAATCTTCTTCATCATGATAACAATATTTCCAAAACACCATGTTTTAGGGTTCCAAAATGGTAACTGTTTTAAAATGTATCGTTAAGGGTATAGGGTTTAGAAATTTGCTACGGTTTTGCAACGATTTTGTCGCAAAACCGTAGCAAATTTCTATTTTTGCTACAGTTTTGCGACAAACCGTAGCAAAACCGTAGCAAATAGGCTATTTTTAATTTTTAAAAATTAATACAACGCAATTAAAGACGGGAAACTAATACACTTAATTTAATTTATTAATCTTCTTCATCATGATAACAATATTTCCAAAACACCATGTTTTACGGTTCTAAAACGGTAACGGTTTTAAAATGTATCGTTAAGGGTATAGGGTTTAGAAATTTGCTACGGTTTTGCGACGAAATCGTCGCAAAACCGTAGCAAATTTCTATTTTTGCGACGGATTTGCGACAAAACCGTCGCAAAGTCGTAGCAAATTTCTATACCCTATACCCTAAACGATACATTTTTAACCGTTTCCGTTTTAAACATCCCATTATTGGTATATAAAAGTATTCGTATAAGTCGTGTAATGAATAAGCATATTTTGAAAATTATTCGAGTAAGACACTTATGAAAACATTATCGAGAAACATAAGTATATATCATACATTATACTATGAATATGAACAATCTAACATTTTTGACGATTTTACGAAGTACTTCAATTGGGCTACCTTTGCTTCATAAATGCACTAAGGACCTAAAAACGTGTAAATTTACCATTTATGTATCGTAAAAATGGTCTAAAACACTCAAAACCCTATTTATACCCTAAACTCTTTTGCTACGTAATTGCGACGAAAACAAAAATTACAGTTTGCGACGATTGTGCGACGACATTTGAGCGGTAAACAAAAAGTTTTTGTAAATTTTTAGATTTTGCGACGATTTTGCGACGACTTTTGAGCGGTAAACGAAATTTTTTTTGAAAATTTTTAGATTTTGCGACGATTTTGCGACGACTTTTGAGCGGCAAACGAAAAGTTTTCGCGGCAAACGTGAAAAAATCGGTCAGTTTGCAACGGAATTGCGACGAAATTGCGACGCAAAATCCCTATATAATGAATTCCCACTTCCTCTTTCATTCCTCAAATATCCCTTTCTCTACAAAAAGCTTTCTCTCTCTAAAAAAAACACTCCCACGATCCAAATCAATTCCCGACCTTTGAAGGTAATATTCTAAACTTTTCTTGTGTTTTATTACTCTTTAATTTTGTATTTGTATATAATTAATTAATTAAGTGTGGTGATTAGTATTACAGTTGGAAACTATCGAGACCATCTACGATAACATGTTCGCGGTGTTAGCGAAGACGAACCCCGTAATTGTCGAGCTTATGGTTTTGAAGAAACAAGAAACTTCGCGAAGAAGGGCTGAAACAGATGAAGGAGGCACATCGAGCGGGGATCCGATCGATGATAATAATTTCGGTTTTAGCTTTATGTAGTAAAACTTTATTTTATGGTTTTTTAAATTTTAAATATTTTTGGATATTTTAATTTTAAATATTTTATTTTAAATTTTAAATATTAAATTTTTTTTTTTATAACTCAGCTCACAAATCGTCGCAAAACCGTCGCAAATTTAAGCCGCAAATCCGTCGCAAAACATTTAGCCACAATTCTGTCGCAAAACGTTTCGACGCAAAACAGCCGCAAAAAAACGCCGCAATCTCGTCGTAAAACTTGAAGTCGCAACTTCCTCGCATATTAGTTAGACGCAAAAGCGTCGCTAAACTAGCGGCGTATTTGCGACGAAAATTATATTTGCGGCGATTTTGGGTTTGCGACGAGCCAGTTGCGACAAACCTAAAATCGTCGCAATTTTCCATTTGCGACGGTTTTGCGATGAAAATCGCCCTCGCAAAAGGACCTGTTTTCTTGTAGTGTAGAGTGGTTCGCGTGTACAAGTGGGCAACTGGTCTGCTACTAATGCGTTTGGTAATAAATGATTGTGATTTTAAAATTTTATGTTTTTGTTTCTTACAAACAAATTTTAGTTTCTGGATAAGAAGATATTTTCTATAAAAATGAAGAAGAAGATAAAATATTAACTAAATTGAAGAGTGAGAAAAACGAGAACATTCATGTTTTTTCCTTCGACAAAATTATTGAGCTTAAGAGAGCAATTGTTTCATTTGTTTGGTTCTTTAGCTTACAGCCTTGTTTTTTAAAAAGTTATAAATTTTTTTACCAATTAGGTTGTATCTTTCTTCCTTAAACTACAACCTTATTTCTAATTTTTATTATTCGTGATGTAACTTTCTTTTTTAAGTTACAAAAAAAAAAAATTATGGTTGTAACATGTCGAAACGTAAAGCCTTATTTGTTGGACTATAAAAATTATTTGATTGTAGCTATAAATATTTTTTGCTGCAGATTTTTTTGCACAAATATTTTTTGTTGTAAATAACTTAAGGTTTTTGTTCGATATATTTTATATGTTAAAAGTAACAATAAAAATCTAAAGTAGAACAATTTTATATGCATAAACTAATTTAACTAAAACTATATTATATTTTGTATAATTACCAATCATGTTTTATTTTAGAATAGTTACATCTAAAAACTTACAGTTACAACTTTTACATCTACAACAAAAAAATCTGCAGCCAAAAAAATATACAACTATAGCTAAAATACTTACATCAAAAATTTTACAGTAATTATTTTACAGTTACAGCATAACCAATCACCCGTAAGAAGTCGAGAAGAGACTTCTGTTTTTTTCTCCGAAAGGAACTTATCCAAAACCGGCATTTTTTTGGGTTAATAACCGGCCAAATATTTTGTTTTTATCATAGAATTGATCACGCATTTTGTCGTTCTTTAACCTATAAAGTCTATGATTCATGGTCTAAACCGGCCATTTTTTTACAAAAGTCTATTGCTTTAAATGGTAACGGTAGAATGATTAAATTTCTGGCAGAATCTGGCAGAATAAATGAAAGTTAAACGGTATCAGTAGAACTATTATACCAATGGTAGAATCATTCTAGAGACAAAAAAAATGGTGGAATCATTAAACTGACAGTAGAACTATTATACTAACAGTAGAACCATTAGTAGAACCATTATACCAATGGTAGAATCATTCTAGAGACAAAAAAATGGTGGAACCATTAAACTGACAATAGAACCATTATACTAACAGTAGAACCATTAAACGAATGGTGTAAGTAGAATGGTTATACCCATAGTAGAACCATTATACCTACACCATTTAGGGCCTATAATTTCATACATTCATATTTGCATCTAAAACATACAACATTATTTATATGAAATTATAACTTTGACTATTACTAAGATTGGTATAATGAATGGTATTTAAAGATAATTTTTAGTCTAGTGATCATATTTATAATGTTACTCTTTTTTGTTTACAATTTATGATGATTATACAATGTCATTGACTCATTGACGCTATCTCAAATTACATACATCTACCCTAAGAAAAATCATTAACAACCGACAAAATGATTTCTAGAAAATCTTATGTGAAACCTAACACATGTATATGTTGAATATAGCGACTTCTATTATCTAAGGTAGTTAAAATTCCATATCGTAGGGAGAATATTACTTATCAAGCATCTTTTTTTTGGGGGTCAAAATCAAGCATCTTCTAAATTTATTACTAAACATAATCTTGTCAACTATTTAAGCATCTTTCTAATTTTTCAGTCGGGATTACTGAAATTTTAATTTTGTAAAGAGTCAATAAATATTGTTGTTTTATGCACCGTCAAGAGAGAGAAAAAGGTCAACATTATTACATTAAATTTAAATTAGCGTGAGTTTAATACAATTATAGTTTAATTTAGACATGTACCCATGGGAAGCTTCTCTTCTTTTCTCCATTAAATACGGTAAGAACCCAAAGCAAAAAAAATAAAAAATACAGAGACTCCTTTTATTATTTATTCAACGCTTAAGGGTAAAGATTCCACTAAATTTTCTCTTTCTTTAAATGTTTATACATATATAAAAAATGGTAATCGAGCTTGCCAACGGAAGTGTTTCTTAATCGAGAGATTATATAAATTTTGGGTCTTTTTTTTTTGTTCTCACGAGCTCTGTTTGAGATTGGATCCATACAAAATCTTCACTCTCTCTCACTGTCAAGCTTCAAGTCGTCTAGGAGAGAAAGAGCTCTCGAAGAATAAAGATTGAAGAACAAATTTGATTACGATTTTCGTAATCTCAAGGATTTAAAAATCACTTTTGTAAATACAGTGCGTATCTTCATCTTCAAGAACGCTACTGGGTAAAAAAAAAAAGGTCGAGTCTTTTCCTCACTCTTTTCTCCTTCTTGCTTTGTTTCACTTTGTTGATTTTGATTTTTTTTCCTCCATGATCTCTGGATTGATTTTGGGTTCTGTGATTGGTTTTTTCCAATTTTTCTGGGTAATGTTTAGATTTCGATTTCCACAAGAAAAGAAGAATCAAAATCGAGTTTTTATTCGATATCTGCCCAGAATTCATGGATCTGCGTATGTAAAATTGAGAAATTTCAAGTCTTTACTTGTTTTGTTTAAAACCCATGATCTATCTAGTTGCAGAGATCTTGAAAGTTTTTTCCTTTTTCAGTTTCTAATGTCTGATTTGTGTTTTTTTACAGGGATCTAGCAAAAGAAGAGAAAATGTCAATGCCACTACAACGTGGTATATCTGGAGTAAGAGTTTCAGATAGTAGTGATGATTTGAGAGATTCTCAAATGAAAGACAAATCAGAGAAAGAAGGTCGTTCTTCAGATAACAATCACTTAACCTTAAGGTTTCCTTTTGCTTTCCTCTTCAATAGTAGTAACAATCAATCATCTTCGAAACACGGCGAAAACGGATTTTCCGGTGATTCTTATAGTGCAAGAAGCAGGCACAGATTGATGCTTTTGTTTCTTAAGATCAGTTTGGTACTTATTGTGGTTATTGCATTAGCTGGATCTTTCTATTGGACGATTTCGATTTCGGCTTCTTCGTCTCGAGGTCATGTATATCACAACTATAGGAGATTACAAGAGCAGCTTGTTTCAGACTTGTGGGATATTGGAGAGATTTCTCTTGGTCCTAATAGGTTTAAAGAGTTGGAATATTGTAATATAGAATCTGAGAATTATGTTCCTTGCTTTAATATTTCTGAGAATCTTGGTTCGGGATACGGTAATGGTGACGAAAACGATCGGTTTTGTGGGCCGGGGTCGAAGCGGGAGTGTTTAGAGTTGCCACCGGTTAAGTATCGAGTTCCTCTTAGGTGGCCGAGTGGTAAAGATGTTATATGGTTTCACAATGTTAAGATTACTGCTCAAGAAGTTTTGTCTTCTGGTAGTATTACTAAGAGGTAATCTAATCGTTTTGCTTCTCGTTTGCTCAAGGTGTCTGGTTTTTTCAATTGCTAAGCGGTTTTTTGTTTTACAGGATGATGATGTTGGAAGACGATCAGATATCGTTTCGTTCTGCATCTCTTATGTCTGATGAAGTTGAAGATTATTCCCATCAGATCGCTGAAATGATCGGAATTAAGCATGATAACTTCGTAGAAGCTGGTGTAAGTTCCTTTAAAGAGTTTATCTTTTCTTTTATCTCTCTTAGTTCGGTTTCTTATTCGTAATTTTTTTTTCAGGTGAGGACTATCTTGGATATTGGATGTGGTTACGGTAGCTTTGGGGCACATTTATTATCAAAACAGCTTTTAACCATGTGTATAGCAAACTACGAATCCTCGGGTAGTCAAGTTCAGTTAACGCTCGAGAGAGGTCTCCCTGCGATGATTGGTTCTTTTATATCGAAGCAATTGCCATATCCTTCTCTTTCTTTTGATATGTTGCATTGCTTAAGATGTGGCATTGATTGGGACCTTAAAGGTATATAACCAAATTATTCTTATTTCCTTTTACCTTGGCTTTACGCTAAATGTTAATCCGTTGTGCAGATGGACTTCTCCTTGTGGAAATCGACAGGGTTTTGAAACCGGGAGGTTACTTTGTTTGGACATCGCCGCTTACAAATGCTCGTAGCAAAGACAATATTAAAAGATGGAAATTTATTCATGATTTTGCTGAAAGCATCTGTTGGACTCTTTTAAATCAGCAAGACGAGACCGTTGTTTGGAAAAAAACCATCAACACCAAATGTTACAGTTCACGGTTAGTGACACACACGTGTTTACTATCGTATTATGAATTTACATTATTAACATGGATGCTTTGCTTATAAACAGGAGACCTGGGGTGGGACCATCTGTTTGTACGAAAGGGCATGACGTGGAGTCTCCGTATTACAGACCGCTTCAGATGTGTATTGGTGGAACACGTAGTCGGAGGTGGATTCCTATTCAACGCAGGACAAGATGGCCTGCTCGGTCTCACTTGAACAAGACTGAACTTTCACTATACGGTTAGTCTTCTCCTTAGCTTTACATTTTTGCTTCGGTATCAGAACACTTTTCTCATTTTTGATTCTACAGGTCTACACGCCGAGGAGCTAGGAGAAGACGGTGAAAACTGGAAAATAACAGTAAGAGAATACTGGTCACTCTTGTCTCCTTTGATATTCTCCGATCATCCAAAGAGACCGGGCGATGAAGATCCGTCACCGCCTTATAACATGCTCAGAAACGTTTTGGATATGAACGCTCAATTCGGCGGTCTCAATTCCGCTTTGTTGGAAGCAAGAAAATCGGTCTGGGTCATGAATGTAGTCCCTACAGCTGGACCTAACCATCTCCCCGTAATCCTTGACCGTGGCTTTGTCGGAGTTTTACACGATTGGTGAGTTCAAAACGTCTTATTGGATTTTCGTAAGCTATAAAACACTTTCTGAACTTGTCTTTTTCTTCAGGTGTGAACCATTCCCGACATACCCGAGAACATACGATCTGGTCCACGCAGACAATCTTCTGTCACTTCTTGCGAACCAACGGCGAAAATCGTGCCCGGTTATAGATATATTCATAGAGATCGACCGATTACTTCGTCCAGAGGTACACATTGTTCACTTGGAAATAAGAATATGAATTTTCTTGGGGTTCTTTAACTATAACGGAAAATCAAACTCCGATGCAGGGATGGGTGATAATCCGTGACACGGTGCAGCTGATTGAATCAGTGAGAGCTTTGACAACGCAGTTGAAGTGGGAAGCTCGAGTCATCGAAGTCGAAAGCAGCAGTGAACAAAGACTTCTCATTTGCCAAAAACCTTTCGCCAAACGACAATCACTCTGAAGAAGAAGATAGACAGGTTTCTCCAGTTTTATTTATTTATTTTTGTTTCAAAGCCGTCGCAGTTTTTTGAATCAATGATTCAAACTGTGTTTGGCCGATACGGGGAAGAAAAACGGAGAAAGAAGATGAAATATATCACACCGGAGGACGTAAGACCGCCGGTGAAAATTTCGTTTCCCATTTTACAGAAATCTAGATTTATTTTTACTTTGGGGTTTTACTATTTTTATTCTATACAGTGAAAAAAAGAGAATATGAATCCAACATTTGTGAAGATGTTTATGAAATAATCTGTATTTCATTTTCAGTATTATTATTACCCAATACAAATACCAATATTTCAAAGTATAGATCTGTTTAAGATGAAGTTTTTCTTAGTTGATGTTGGCTTCTGCGTTTCGATACCCGTCCTTTTTCTTTTTGTTTATCGTCCGCAATGTTTCCTCGATGGTGAACGCTCGGGGAGGCTGATCCCATAACTCTCTTGATGGATGTTCTTTTACGGCGGTGGTGTAAAGAGTCTCCACCGCCAAATGCAGCTTTTGCGACGCTGTCTTTAAGCACTTCCCTTGCGCGTTGCGGTTTAGTGACTTGTTTGTTAAAATAAACTAGCTTAGGAAGAAGGCTTGAGACAGTTTTGCGAAGCTGGTCTTCGCCTACGTTGCTCTGTATCGGGTTTCCGAGAATGTTTAAAGCAACGAGAGAGTTGTAGTTAGCAACTAGCTGACCTATTGCTTTCGTTGTAGCGATCTTGTTGAAGCTAAGATCGAGAACGATGAGTTTTAGCAATCTATGTAAGCCTTCTACATTACCGATCTTGTTTCCGGCTAAGTATAGTTCTTTGATCAGTGTACAGTTTGATAAACCTGAATCAATAGGTTTAAGGTTAATACAAGGAAACAAACAAGTATGTTTTCGGATTAACGGTTGTGTTATCTTACCTTGTCCGATTCGAGAAATACGGTTGTAACTTAGATCTAACACTCGTAGTCGCGTTAAATCTCTTAGTCCTTCGATTACGCTTATCTTGTTCTTCGACAAGTTCGACGCGTGGAGTCCCTTTGGAAGCGATGCAGGAGAAATTTGAACTGTAATGAAACAGAGTAATGTCTAGTAAGCAAAACACATATACACTTCTTGAAATGTGATGTGGTGTTTCAAGAATGTACCTATGAAGTTGTTTGATAGATCAATAGACTTGAGACTTGTGAAATGTGAGATACTCGGGATCGCTTTCAAACCTATACTCGAGATATGAGCAACGTTCGATGATTTACTCAGCGATTGGATTAAGCTATTCGCGTGAACTATCTCCTTCGAGACATTTCCAGACTGAACTATGTTACTGTCTTTATACTCATCTTCGTTTATTGGAACTACGGTTTCAACATCGAGTCCTTTGACCCACTCGTCTACTCGTTTCATGGAAGAAGATTCAGCAGAGAACGCGACCCATTGATTAGGACGAGGCCACAAGTTTGGAGACTCTTCATGGCTTGATTGGTCTTTCTCAACAAAGTCAGAGGTGTAACCAGACTGGTGATTCTTGGTTCCTAAAGTTTGCGACTTTCTCGAACCTCGGTGTTTATGAAGGTTTCTATGACTCCAAAGGAAGAGTTTCCACCAGAGCCGTCTACTTCCCGAAGGAAGTATCTGCATTGAAGAATGTTTCTTGAGCATCACTCTATCTGCACTTTTATGTGACCTCATTGATTCAACCTCGAAGCTCTCTTTCGGATCCTGAGGATCCGAACCGTGAAACCGGCCTGCGAATTTGCTTAGAGTTGAGCAAGATCGTTTGAGTTTAGGAGAAGTAACCCAAGAGGTGGCTCTAGCTAAGCCTGGATCGCTTACATGACCATCTTCTTCATTATCATCATCGTTATCGTCTTCTTCGTTTTCAGAACAATCTGTTACTACTTCCTTAACTTCGAATTTCGTTGAATCTTTCTCTTTGTGTTCGTCTTCGCCATTGTGTGATTCTATAGGATTGTTGTTCATGTGATCAATGAACTTGTTGATGTTAGGCTCTTCATTCTCTACCGGCTTGATCTGAAGGATACTTGGTTTTGGATTCCTCTGTTTCAGTAAACAGAACAAGTTTAACGAATATATCTTAAAACATAGATAATGGAAAAATTCAATTTTGTGGTTAGAGAATGAAATATTTTACCTTATGCTTCTTTTTACTAATCAAACAAGCAAAGCAATTGAATATCTTCATTCTCTTGAAGCTCAAAAACAGAACAAAATGCTCTGGTCCTCGGTCTGAAGGGATGTACGGGTTTAGGTCCAGAATCTCCTAGTATTAAAAAGAAAAAGAAAGAAAGAAAGAACAGCGAGACTCAGAAACTAAAGACTTAGCCGTAATCTATAGGAAGTTTCGAGAATAGCAACAAAACGATGCGTTTAGAAGGAGAAATGACGCCGGTAAAAGAGGAGGCGGTTCTTGATGTATCGGCCAGAGTTTTGCCGTACTTATTTTAGATTATCTATCACCAATACAAAACAGAGAAGAGAGAAGGGACACGAAGAAGAAGAGAGAAATATGAAATGGATTGGTTTGTTTTACATAGCATGCAAGAGAGCCACATGTGACTATAATCTATGGTGTTTTTTTTGGCTAAATTTTTAAAAGACAAACAAAAGTGTAGTGTATGTGTGTACGTATTTAATATTCATTCGTTACTTTCAACTTGAAATAAATAAATTTATTCCTTACATTCTAATGTATTTCAATCTCTATCTTTTATGGGTCAACTATGTATTTTTAGTCTGCATAAATAAGATTGATTAAGAGACTACCAAAATATATGTAAGGAATCCGCGGCCACAACACGGATTGCATGATTATGATTTTTTTGTTTATTTTATTTCCAAATAAAGTTTGAAGTTAGAACAAATAATAAAATAATAATGCTTTGCATTAAAAGAATATAGATTAGTTGGTAACAGTAAATAAATGAATAAAATATTGATAAGCATGAACCCATAGTCTTTATGTGTCAACGTAAATATCGTTCACATTTTTCATACGAATTTTATAAAGGGTAAATTTGCTTACTAGCCAAAAAAAAATTATAATTAGTAAACTAACCAAAATGAAACCATGTGGCATAATTATGTTCATTGGATTTAGATTAAATGGTTAAGATTTTAATTATAGTTTTTTGTGTAGTTATTTCACCTAATTTCCCTTTTATAAACCACTTAAACATACTATTAAATTGATTTTGTTTTTCATATTTTGAATTCATTTTGACCAGAGAAAAAACTAGGTATTTATGATAATTAAAAAAATCACACTGAAATTATAAAGCAGCATTTAAATTGAAATGGTTGGCATACCTTTAGGTTATGGTAATGCGTTAATCAGTGTTTTTAAGTTGGAATATCATAAGTGGGTACTTTTGGATCACCAATTTTTTAGCAACAAAACCTAAAACAACATTTCTTATCAATGAAATTCATTAGGCATTTTCAATTATTTATCAAAAACAGAATCGAACTTTCGTTCTCAAAATTTTTACAGATATGGCAATGTTAATGGATTCGAATAATATATATATTGGTGTGTTGAAGTTTTATAGATTTTACATAAATTCTTGTGGATTTTAGTGTACATCTTTAGGCAACAAATTCCAAACTATCAGCCAAAAAAATATAAACTTCACTGACAAAACATTAGATTTTATAAATCATAATTTGTCCTAATACATTTTTAGAAAATCAAAATCAAAATTTCATTAATTTTTGTTGTCGTTAAAGAATTAAAGAAAAGAGAAACAATTGAAAGAGAATGTAAGCATCAGGTCCGGTGGTTGCGTCCGGTAGCCGCAAGTAACGGCGACCATCGATATTCCCCTACGTTTTGGTCCACCCAATCTCAGGTGTACTCTACTCTTACCACTCAATTCTAGCCGTCCATGTCAGATATGAGATATCTATGGGCCCCATAATCCTACACGCAGCTGTGTTTGTGCACATTGATCACGTGGCTAAATATTATTGGGTAAAAGACAATATATCCAGCTAACTTCTCCCACATGTCACATGCTCCAAATTTAAACACTAAAATCATTTCGACAAACAAAAAAATGAATAAAAACACACACACATGACAATATTATTCCAACAACATTATTACGTTAAAGATTTTATTAACGCTATCTTATTATATAAAGCTTCATGTGTCAAAGATAATAATTAACATGATAGTGACAAGTGTCTTTCAGTTAGTTTAAATTTTGACACGTGTTAAAAAAATTATCCAATTAAAATTAGCCACCTATATCATACAAATCTTATTTTCCTGTTAATCTTATATTTAGAACATTATCCAATTATATTTTGCCACCTATATCATATAAATCTTATTTTCTTTTTAATCTTACAAATAATTCATTAAAATAATTAGTTGATAAACATAGCTTATTTTTAAAAATTTTCTTTTTATTATATGTCTTGGTTTTAATGTTTTCGTATAACCATTCTTTTTCTTTTATTTTCCTTTATGTATATTAGATGAAATAGGTTTCAAGATTTTGTCATAAGAATATTAATTAATACACAAGTAGAAAAAATTTAAGTTCAAGTAGACTTAAGTTTACATACCAAAATCTTCATGAATTATAAAATTTTTACCCTTATATAATAAGCTTTTGTGATCTCTCAATCTTCTCACCAAACAATTATACATATCTCTTTCACAAGTTTTAGTTTAATTTTTTTCATTAGAAAAATAACATCGATTACTCTCTTATTCGATAGGTGAGATAGATTACGACGATCTATTTTAGTTTGTGAGATTAATAAAAAAATTTTAACTCAATTTTTTAATTATTGTTTACAGCATAGATTATATCATCATATTAATGACTATTCAACCTAAAAAAAACATCAAATATTACAGGTTTTGAATATAAGGTTTTAAAACAGACTACTCAAGCCTTATAACCTTTTTAAAAAACCTTATAACTTTTGATTTTTATTTTAAAGGTTGCACGTTCACAATTGTGCATGTGATGGTGTTAAAAAAAAAAATTAATAGTTGCATTTTTGAAATTGTCCCATACAACTTAATAATACTCAAGATTCTCTATTAGCGGTTTTGCGCTTTTCGTGATTTGGGTTTTTAATATGATATAAAATTGAAAAATTCAAACAAGAATATGCGAAAGAATTCAAGAGGATTTTTTAAAAAACAGTGTAGCAAAATAGTTAAAAGTAAATTACTTCAAACCGGAATAGAAAAAACTAATTATTTTGAAAAGACATGATTGTATTTAACTGAAAATAAAATAAGAAAAATATCAAGATAGATAATTAATTGTTAATTTTATTTGATATCAATCTTTTCAAAATTATTTTGTTTGGTATTATACGGGTTATAAATTATTTTCTCATTAACCCGCATAAATGCGGGTCCTTTACCTAGTTAGTTATAATAAAGAAGGTTAACTAGAACCTGATATGATTCATGACTAAGAGTGTTTGATTATAATATGAATATAAGATCAGGTTCTAATTAACCTATCTATACACTTTTTGCCTTTAATATTATTACTGTACGAGGACAAAATAATCATATAAAAATATATTCAACTGAAATAATATTTTTGGATTCCCTATCACTTTCTTTTCAAAAAAATAATAACGAGATTTGGCACATATTGGGATGATTGGTTGGTCTTTAAAAACTATTTACAGCCCTAAAATGTATCAATCATGTTTTCTTTTAATTTTGAAAGTTACAGCCTAAAAAAGAAAAAAGGGTTGTAAGTCCCCAAAATTCTACTGCCTTATTTTCGTGGCTTTAGAAAAAAACAATGTGGCTGTACGTTTCTTTTTCCTCATTTTTTCCCTTTTTTCTTTCCTTTGATATTATATATATATATATATGTATATATTATATTAAAGATATAACACATTTTATTAGAAGTTATTTGTGTTAGACATAGTGATATTTTATATCAGTATGTATGTGTATTGCATTACTATTTTTTACTTATCTACAAAAAAATTATATATGTACTATTTATAAAATAAATTTGTATCATATACATTTTTATTTAGTTAGATTTTTTTTTCCATATACATCAAATATAAGTTTCATTTATTTTGTTTTTGAAAAAATATATATACATCAAAATATAAGTTTCATTTACATCAAAATAAATTTGTATCATATACATATATATACATTTATAAATAATAAAGAACTATTTTATAACTTACGTCTATCTTACCAATCACACTTTAGTTGTAAAATAGTTACAGTCAATAAATTTAAAGCTATAGTCCAACCAATCATCCCCATTATGCTTCACACAATCTCCACAAATTTATTAATTAAAAACCAACCAAACGGTTAATAGGAAAATATACAAAATGGACGTAAGCGATAGAAAGTTATAAAACATGTTGTCTTTGTTTTCTAATATACGTGTCGTTAGAGTTACGTAAACAAATAACTACGAAAAAAATTGTTATGTCTTTTTGTTGTTGCTAAACAACAATTTTGTTATGTTATATCCACGTAAATATTTAATCAGATCCTAGAGAAATGGCGTAATATTCGATACAAAATGAGAAGAATGGGTCCAACGAGTCGTGAGGAGAGACAGGTACCACGAACGATTGGCCCCATCGATATTGTTTTGATGGTCTAAAATCCCAATACTATAGATGATGATAAGATAAAAACCTTTATACATTCAAAATTTCAGATATATGTCAAAAAAATATATCTGAATGTATATATAGTTACAGAGAAAGAAAAGAATAAGTAATCTGTCAAAAAAGAGAGAGAATAAACAATTAACCTCGTATAGTTGTAAGAAAAAGTTGCCTAAATTCCGTAGTGACACAAATACTCGATAGTCGATAAGGGTTGCAATTGGAACAGCATCGTTTGCATGTAGTTGCATAAGGTATAACGATTTTATTAATTTCTTGTTATTGGGTCGTACTTTTGGGCTTTAGAAATTCCCATACACTTTACAAGTCTATGAACTTCTCCACCTACTTTACCAATCTTTTTATACTTGCGGTTGTAGAAGCATAATAATAAGATTGAATTCATCTACATCCTATACTAATGTATGTTGCCTTTATATCTTTGAATTTATTTATTTTGAAATTAAAATTTATAATATATAAAAATTCATAGTATGTGTTGTTTAATATACTAATCTTTGATTTTTAAAATGTTTTGGTATTATAGCTAATCTTTGATTTTGAAATTATTTGGTATTTATATCTTCAAATACATTTTCAGAGATTCAACTTATAGTAAAACATACAATTATATTTTGGAAATATATGTTTTAATTCTAAAAAAAACTTTTTGTTTTTATATATTTATCCTCCGAAATGTTTCCATTTAATTCTTTCTTTCAAAAATATATTTCTTACTATATATTTAGTTTTTCGCTTAATTACAAACTTAGTAATATCTTTATTTACTATTTTTTTGTTATCATCTAATAAACTAGATATGCGTGAACGCGTAATTACTTGGATTTGATATATATATTATTACTATTATCACATTAGTTAACATCGAAAAAAGATTGAGGAAGCTATGGAGAATGAGAAAGAACAGCTGATTATTTTTGCTAAGCTCGCTTGTCAAGCTGAAAGATGTGATGGTATTTATATATTCTCAAGATTTTCATTTTAGTCTAGTATATTATGATTTTTAGGTGGTTAATCATTATCTTGGTTTATGCTTTCATGTTGTCATGGAGTCAATGGAAGTTGTAGAGTTTTTGTAATAGGAAACAAAATTATTGTTATTTAAATCATATGAATACAAAAGATGTAATATGGCAGATATGATGAAACTGATGAGAAAGTATGTGAGGATGGTATATAGAGCTTAGTGAAGAAGAGAGAGAACTACTATCAATTGGCTACAATAATGTGATGGTGACTAAGAGAGCTTCGCTAAGAATACTATCATTAATTGAAAGAAAGGAAGACTCTAAAGGAAACCAGCAAAATTTTAAATTGATCAAGGAACAACAAGAAATTGTTAAAAATGAGTTGTTCAATGTTTGTAACGACATTTTGTCTCTCATTGATTGCCATCTCATTCCATCAACTTCCAATGTTGAGTCAATTGTCTATTTCTATAGAATGTAACTCACATCTCATAGACTCATACTAGTCTCCATTCATATTTACCTTTCTTTTTGATGATTTTTTTTTTGGTATGTACGAAATGAAATTATTTTCGATATATAGCGGAGTTCGGTCTGATGTTGAACGCAAAGAAGGTGCGAATAACTCTCATGAGGCATATAAAGGTCCATTTTCAATCGGATTTTGATTCTGTTTTTATACTTGAGTTTGTTGTATGATATCTATATAAGTTTAGATAATAATAAAAAAAAAGTAGATAATGGTAGGTTGCAATGGAAATGGCAGAGAGTGGATTATCACCAATGAATGTGGGTAGACTTGGCTTGGCTTTAAACTTCGCGGTTTTGAATTACGAGATTCTTATATCTACTGAAAGGTATATAATCTTTGCTTTTTAATGTAAACATGTATGAAAGTTTTTTGATTTTTTTAAAGAATATTATAGATAACAACTTGTAGTTGTTTGAAATTTATACAGTGCATGCAAATTGGCTAATCAAGCTTTACGAAGAAGCAATTGCCGAACTTGACAGTGTTGGACAAACAATTGAACGAAGATGCATTATTTATCATAGAGATAATTAGAGACAATCTTTCCGTGTGGGTAGACGGTAATGTATCATTTTATTATGTTTAACAAAAATATATGGTATGTAGTTGTGGGTCCACTTAACAAAGATCAGTATAATGTATAGTATCATTTTATTATGTTTAACAATCTTGACATATGTTTTTTTCCACTTTTCTAAATTTTCTCAGATCTTCTGATTAGAGTTAAATAATTTCTCTATTTTGAGTTGAATAAATTCTATGTTTGAGTAGAATAATGGTTCTTGTGTTTAACGATCATAATCATGGTTATTTTCCACTATAATTTCTAAGATCTCGATTTGTTTGAGTTGTTTACTTGTTGCTTTGCTTATAATCTAGAGGACCAAGGATAAATGATGCCATAAACAAAAGAATGATTGTGGCAAAAAAAAAAAAGATGATTAGTATTCCACCTTGTTCTCGTCTTAAACTCAACCATCCTGTAACTTTCTTTTACCATACTATATCAAAAATATACACGGAAAATAACTCATCTTTCAATCGTTTTTTCGTTATTAACTACTTGGCACATACAAAATCACATCGAAAATAACAATAAGTTAGCTACCAACATATCAACCAATATGGCTTTAATTAATTATCATCGTGACATGTCACAAACTCTACTTAAAAGTACATTTAGCCATTTAAGTAACCCATTGCTTACATTAATGAAAGGACCATTTTTTTGGTTTCTTATCAAGGATCATACATATATTCAAACAATTGGGTGAACAAATATTTGTTGTCTTGTTTCTAGAATATTGGCAGATTGACTCTTGTAAAATTTGTTTTTCGGGTCTTCAAATTCTTGGTCGTAGTCTAATACTTTTCGTTTATTATTTAAAAATCGAGTTAGATACTCGAATTTAATTATCTCAACCTACACACTGTCACAAACCTTATGTTTCCAGTTTCCCCATTAAAGAGTAACCACGTGACTCTCTATATCAATATATTTTCCTAACATTTTTGCCATTTATTGCTTTCACCAAATAAACAACGTAACACAACACACCTTCCACATCTTCTAAATTCATATTCGTTTTTATCAAATATATAACTCAAAAAAATTTAATAAAATATACTCTTCTACAATTTGTTTCTCTTACAAATAATATATTTTTTAAAAAATATTCAAAAAATATGTACATATGCAAATATATTTTTACAAGTACAACAATTAACTTCCATGTAATGTGACCCACAACTGTAAAAAAGTCCAATTTGAGCCACCTCAATATTAATATATTATTATAAAATGTATTGATTCGTAATAAATCCCCCAACCAACCAATACCGGAGAACCAAACACACAACAATACACACCACAATATATTCCAACCAAAAAAAAATACACACCACAATATATATATATATATATATATATTTTACTCGGAAACCATTTTCATTTTTTTAGAACCTCTCAAAATTTTATTTTCATTTTGTTGTAATGACAGGTTGCTTCAGTTTGTCCGAAGCAATAGAACGAACTTACGAATCCGGTTTCAAAAGATCCGGTTTACGTCCCATAACCATCGATTTGAAAGATGGAACCATAGTCCACTTCTGGGTCACCAAAACCCGACCCGAATCCAAATCCAAACCCAATCCCAATCCCAAACCCAATCTCCTCCTTATCCACGGTCTCGGAGCAGCTGCCATCTGGCAATGGTACGACGTCGTTCGCCGTCTCGCTCCTCATTTCAACCTCTACGTACCGGACCTAGTCTTCTTCGGCGGATCATCCACGACCCGACCCGAAAGATCCGACATTTTCCAGGCCCAAACACTTATGCGGGCTTTAGAAGCCCAATCGGTGAAAAAATTTAGCCTCGTCGGTTTAAGCTACGGTGGTTTCGTCGGTTATCGAATGGCGGCGATGTTCGGAGCCGCCGTGGAGAAGGTGGTGATTTGTTGCGCCGCCGTGTGTGTGGAGGAGAAAGACATGAGAGAAGGTGTTTTTAAAGTGTCGGATCTTGTTGAAGCTTCGAAGATTCTAGTGCCGGAATCTGTTGAGAAGCTTAAAGAACTTATGGGTTATGTTTTTCATAAGCCGTCGTTACCGAGAATGGTTCCTACTTGTCTTCTCAATGATTTCATCGATCATGTAAGCTACTTACTTTCTTTGTTCTTTTCATTTCTTTGAGCCTATGAGGTTGTGACACGTGTCGAAATGTTTTTGGAACATTTTGAGCTTAAGAATAAGCCAATGAGGAAAAAGTTTTTAGAATGATCGAAAATCTAGCAAAAGACGAATAATTCTGATATGAAAGATTCTATTTGTTTCAAGATAATATTGTAAATTGTTTAGTTGGAAATTTTAGTTTGGTCGGATTGTTCTTGTTTGGAAAGAATTTTTAATTTTATTTACAACAGAATTCTGCTTTAAAGATCTTTGTTGAATTGGTGAAGATATTATATAAGAAAAGTTCAAAAAAGAGAACACTTTATATTCGTACCAGTTGAATTGTTTGCATTTCTTAAGGTTTGTATATATTTTTCTTAACATTATATAAAACGTTTTAATTAGTTAAAAAATGTTGAGTCAAAACAGGCTTTGACCAGAGATAATATGGAAGAGAAGAGACAGATGATTAAAGAAATACCAAAAGACAGAATAATCGCAGAGATTCCAAAGCTAACACAGGTTTGCTTTCTCTTGTTTCTCTTAATTTTCTCATTAATCACTCTTCAAATGTAATTAGTTAGTTAATTAATTTAATTGATATAATTAATGCAGCCAACATTGATAATATGGGGAGAGCATGATCAAGTGTTTCCACTGGAGATGGGTAAGCGACTTGAGAAGCATTTAGGTGATAATGGAAAACTTGTTGTCATCAAAAGAACTGGTCATATTTTCAATTTCGAGAGACCTAAAACATTTGTTAAACTTCTCAAATCTTTTCTTTTAGATACTAAACCTAAGATTAATGTCACTAATGGAAGTGTTTGATAATCCAAACTGTCTTTTATCTTCTTCTAATGTATCCTTATGCTTTATAATTTGTATGATCCTATTGTCATCAAAAGAACTGATCATATTTACCTAAAACTTTTTAAAAACTTTTCAATTTGACACTTCATCTGTCTTTTGACATTTGTTCACATTTATCCTTATGCTTTATAATTTGTATGATTAAATTCGAATAACAACAAAAAGTAGTATAATTTACCTTTAAGAATTCTAAATTTTTCTCTTTAAGAATTAACATTTTAATTTATGTCTCTTCCTATGTTCGCGTAAGAAAAAAATTGGAATCTTTCCACTCTTATCTCCACAATAATCAATCAAATAACAGAAAAAAATTCACGTCTCTCATGGAAGTTTTTGATACTTCAATCTCTGTTTTTTTATCTTCTTCAAATGTATCCTCATGATTTGTGTATGATTCTAAAAAAGAAAAAATTCTATCAACTTCTCTGATTCTAATTTTTTTTCTCTTAAACCCAACAAGAATAAGTACGAAATATATATTTGCTTATTAATAATTTTTCTTCCACAGGAAGTTATCAATTTACCATGAAGAATACAAAATCATTACGAGCGAGAATCTAAATTTGGTTCTTTTACTTCTCATAAATTTTTCAGTAATCTCTCTTCACAATGTAACCAATCAATTTTAATTATGAATGTAGCCAACATTGATAATTTGGGTAAAACATGATCAAATCAAGTGTTTCCATTGGAGATTGTGTAAGAGACTTGAGAAGCATTTAGGAAGATAATGAAAGACTTATTATCATCAAAACAACTGGTCAAATTTTCAATATCTAGAGACCTAAAACATCTCTCAATACTTCTGAAACTAGAATAAACCAAAGACTGATGTCTCTAATGGAACTGTTTGATACTTCAATATAATCTGTCTTTGGTTTTTCTTCTAAAAAATACTTTCCCTTTAATGATTCCAATTTTTTCTCTTATGCCCAACAAATATGTGGAAAAATATATATATTTGCTTATTAATAAGTTATCTTCCACTTAAATCTGTTGGGCTTAAGAAAAAATATGGAATCTTTCAGTCCTCTGCCCAGAGAAAAATAATAAATTTACCAAGAAGAATGCAAATCATTTTACGATCATTCTCTAGTACAAAAATCAATGAAACAATTTAAAAGAACATGAATATAATTTCTATCTACGGATTCCAAAATTTCTCTTATTGCTCAGCAAATGTCTTGTCAAAAACTATATACTTTGTTACATTAATATTTCTTCACAAGACATGCTGGGCTATAAGAAAAAGTTTGAAATCTTTCAGTTCTTATTCACGACAAGAACTAATTTAATAATTCAAAGTGATCTTTACCCATACAACGTAATCTTTACTAAAAAATTTCGAAGTGAAATGAATCATAAATGTCGAAATAAGGAGATATGTACCAAAGAGAAGGACAATTTTGCAGAGAAAAAACAACTATGCAAATAAGAAAAACCCTCTCATAATGGAGTTAATTTATGCCTCTTGAACAAAGCTAACAAGAACAGATCTTGCTGCTGAAAGGAGAGGCAGCTTTCTTCTACCAAAAAACAAAATAAACCCTAATTTTCTTAATCTATCATCAATTTTATAACTAAAAAACTTTGAAACCAGATCGAGAATTGTGCAAATACGATTGTAACCGTGATAAGTGTGGTACATGAATAGCTGTTATATAGGAGGCGGCTTCAGGTTTCCAAGCTTTGAAAACCCTAAATTTTCCCCATTAGGTTTAATGGGCCTACTTAAAAAAGCCCAGTCAAATTGTTAAAGCTTGCTTATTAGTATATACATTCTCTCTTCCTAATTCTAGTTCCAACATGTTCTTATGTAAAAGGATCATCATTACAATTTCAGATTCCGTTGCTTACTGCTTAAAAATAAATTCAATAAAATCATCCACCAACGTTTGTTTTGGAATTCTAATGATTAATTGATGAATCACCAATGATATTTTGTATTTTCTGTAACTAGTAACAACTTCTTCAACATCCACAATCTTACATGCTCAATAGAAGGAAAAAAGGTAGAGAAAGTTACAGGCACAATCTTACGATTTGAGTAGCTGAGTTTTGTGGTAGATTCGACTCTAATGCGTACATTAGCATAAGGATTGACGTTTCAGTATAGAAGTCTAGCCTTTAACACACTGTAAGTGTGAGTATAAAAGCCTAGCCTTTTTGACCCAAAAAAAGAGAGGTATAGCCTTAACACACTGTAAGTGTGATCGAATTAAACATTTACCATTCTTTGTCATGTTTTCTTCACCTCCTAAACAATTCAACTAGTATAGAATTAAGTAAACTAGTTTTACTTGAGTGATATTAACCATATGCTTCAGCACTCGTTCACTGGACTGGAATTTATACATGCCAAATAATTAGCAAACTTTTGGGATGCGTTTTACCTTAGAAATACTTCAAGGGGTCTTACCTTTGGGTGTGTCAAATATTAACCTTTGACTTCCCGTGTTATACGCCAATTTTTTTTTTTTTTTAAGGGGGGTATTGGATGTGGTATTTCAGTGGATTTGATGGAGCTTGTGATTTGATGAGATTTAGGTGGATTTTGAAGATTTGTTATGATTTTGATTTTTAAATAATTAAAAATAGCAAATCATGTTGTGTGATTGTGTAAGATTTTGATGGATTTCGTGTGATTTGCTTTTATTTTTGAGAGGATTGGTAGTGATTTGATATTCCTTTTATTCATGATTTTTTTTCTTCTTATAATACTCTCATATTCAAGAGATTATTTTTCTTCTCACATCATTTCTAGTTTTACTTCTTTGTAGTTCATATAAACCAGAAACAAAATCAAAGAGAATTATAGAACAATATCAAAAAACCAACAAAACAAAGTAATAAAAAAACCCAAAGAAAATAACTTGTTTGATTATATTGTTTTCAAAAAGAAGAAAAAGAAAAAAACAATCAAACGTAGAATATGATTGTAATCACGTAGAAGAAGAATAGCAAGAGCATAAGGAAGAGAAGATAACAAGAAGCAGGAAGGGACCACGACGAAAAATAAAAAATATAAAAGATATATTTTTTTTTTAATGTTTTGTCCAAATCACATCTAAGAGGTGTGATTTGTTAAGCCTAATTTATAACTATAAATGAATCTCAAATCACTTAAAATCCTCTTTTTAGAAAACATTGTTGAGTTTTGAATAACAAAGGATTTGATATGGGTTTAACAAATCACAGTTTGAATAACACGGGATTGTATATTATTTTGATGTATTTGACATAAATTTCATGTTCAATAACACAGGATTTGGAAACGGATTTTAAAATCACTGGTTGAATAACAGAGGATTTTAGAAACACCATCAAATCCACTTAAATACCACATCCAATACACCCCCCTTAATGTGTTATATTCGTATCACACCTTAACATTTTAGATAAAAAAATAAAAAAGATAGTATCTTAGAGTTCAAAGAAAATTATTTAAAACCTAAATATTTGATTAATGTTAGATTAGCTTACATCCCAAATAAGTCAATTTTACCGTATCGTTTATGAATTTCCGTAAAATCTATGTATTTTTAATATTTGCGCAGAACTTCTTGATTCAGTTTTGTTAAATTTATTGGAGTAATCGAACATAAAAGTGAATGAATACCATGAAACTGCTGAATTGATACCATTGGTTCTTTTGAATGTTTTTAGAATAGTGGTCCATTAGATAATTAGCGAGATAAGTTTGAATTTTCAATAAAGGTGAATAAATACCATGAAATTATGAGAATTTTTTTTTTCTTAAGAATCATTGCAATTAAGAAGCATCGTTTTCTACCATCAGTCGAATATTTTGATCAACAACATCATCATTATATCACACTAAAAAGAAGAACCATTACAATGTTATTTTTGTTTTATAAAATAATGTCCAAATTTGTTATGAATATAGATAAGATCTTCTAAGTGGTATATATATATATTGATATTTATTATCGATTAGGGTTTTAAGTTGACTGTGACAGTAATGAATGCGTAATGAATGCGTTTCGGATGAGAATAAGATGCAAATGGGTTTAGATCGTCTTGGAGACGTAGAATTCCGTCTACCTTCATAGTACCAACCCATCCATGGGACGACCGTTATTTTCATGGGAAAAGTGTCATTTTCGTACGTTTTCTAATACCGTAAAAATAGTAATCTAAATTAAACAGCATATTAAACTCCATTAACCAATTTACAATTTCAAATAGATAGTACAAAAAATAAAGAAAAACAACAAAATAGAATTTATGTTTGAAATATTATTCACCTTGTATATTTGCCTACAAAATCATTCATTAAACTCACGTTGTCGAGTTTTTAACCATTTTTTTGATCGATTTGTGAATTTTTGGGTCTGTAGGGGTAAAGACGGAGGAGCCAAGGTTAACGTCGGAGAACCCAAAAAGTGATGAGGATTCAACGGAGTCTCGATATCATATGGATTTGTTTTGGTTTTTCCCACTTTCCATAAATAATAAACTCCCTTGTTGTTTGATTTTGATTGTGATTTTGTTAAATTTCCAGGATTTTGATCATGATTGGTTAAATGGTGTTCTAGTATTTATTTCTAGGATTTTGATTGGTTAAATGGTGTAATAATCTATGTATAAATATATAATAGCAAACTTGTTTATTGAACCCGCTGACATCTCCTTTTTTTTTTTGTCACAAAATTCATTCATTCACTTAATGGAGATAAAACAGTTGTGGTAAGGCAGCTAGTGCTTTTTTTGCGAACGAACCAACATTGACATTTGTTGAACGAGAAACATAAGTAAAAGCAATATAATTAAAGGATAGAATCAAGTCTCGAATGTCTTCAAGGATGACTTGGATCTCATTGTGAGCAACCTCTGAGTCGAGGAGCAAGAGAAGAGATTGTGCGTCCGATTTCACTAGGAAATCGCCGCAACCCGCCTCAATTGCATAACGCGAGAGGAGAGCCCAAGCTTTAGCAGCAAGGGCGGATGAGACGACGGCGCGAGAGTCCGATGAGTAGAGGTCATGCGCCGAAGGAGAATCACATGGAGAAAGGATCCAGCCTATGCGGCAAATCAGTGCGATCGCGTTCAAGGCTGCATCAACGTGACAAGTGAAGTCTGTTGTAGCTTCGACATGGTTGGTTCTTGAATTGGTTGTCTTAGTAAGTGGGTTTGAGCTTCTTGTCTAACAACCAGAACTACACCCATGACAACATGGTCAGGGATTAAAAGTCATGACAACCAGTACTACACCCATGACAACATGGTTGGAACTACACCCATGATATCTCCTCTTTTTATTCATTAAAAATGGTCAGGGATTAAAAGTAAAATTCCTTTCTTTGTTTCAATGACGTTTCTCTGTTAACTATCTGATGCCTTTGCCAAACGTCGTCTCCTTAGCATAAAAGATGTGACTTTAAGATTTTATGAAAACTGAATCTGTAATCGTTGTATCCTTTCTAAAGCGTTGTGATTTTAGGATTGTATATAATCTAAAAAATTATTGGGTTATCGATAAACCTAGAAATCTTCACATTTTCGTTCTTCTCCTCCATTATTTACATCACGCAACGGTGTTTTTATTACTCCGACTTCACCGTCGTTGCCGGTTCTCTATCTCGATTATTGACGAGACATTTTTATCAATAAGTAATTTTATAAGTACTGATTTTATGTTCTAAAATCATTTCCGTTATGAGAATTTCAGAAGTATTCTTATCTCTCTCAACAAGAGAATTCTACACAGATTTTGATTTGAATTTGTTCGATTCAACTACGGAAAATACGTGATTGTGTTAGGAAAATGTATTGCTGAGATCAAGGTAGAATTCCGCAAAATTAGGTACAACACGTCTGTTTGTTATGGAATGTATCGTTTCAATTTTCATTTCGTCTCTCCTCGCTATGAACAAGTGCAATGATTCCTATACTTAATATATCTCTCACTGCAAATCCTTTTATTTATATACAAAGAAGAAATCCACAAGGAGAAGTAGACGATTACTTTGATTGCGGATTCGTCCATGGAGAAGTTAAGAAGAATCACTGCTACATATTTCAGAGGCAATAGTCTAACGGTCTAAACCATTTTAATGGATAGTTAAGATCAATTATGAATAAAAGTCGCTTCGAAGCGAGAAGGTATCTTCCTCTACATCTTGAGGGATTCCAATTGGAGATAAACACCCTTTCAAAAGTTGAAGTTGTTTGGCCATGAAGAGTAGTGACTGGGATCGTAAAATCGTTTCACAAAACTCAGTAAATTCGTCGATTGGTTGTCGACGCCCTTGTTTCGAGATATAAAGCTTGTTTCTGAATTTGTTTCGTTTCTTTCCATCTTCGAATAACACGTATTTAAACTTGTGGACACATGGGAATCTTGGTCGTAATCTACTCCAAACTTTGCAACATGCAAACTTTGGTCCACGATGTATGTTTTGTTTCACCATTCACTATACTAAAAACAATTAACCAAATATTGAGCAAACGCTTGACAAAACCAAGATTATATTGATAAACATATAAGAGTAATTAAAATTTTATGCAATTTGAGGGAGATGATGTATTTTCTTTTCTACAAAAAGAAATTGTCTTAGAAATTTGCTATGAAGAACAGCGATCCAACCAATTGAAAATAACGTATTTAGCTACTGTTTTTACATTCATTCATTGTTTTTCTCATCATGCTTATCTTATTTTTTTAAGTTTAACGGGAATCTATTCAATCGTCAAGTCTTTGCCATCACTTTTGAACAAAATGAAAGTGAAGAAATACATGTTCAAATAAATCACTTATAAGTTTTAATTATCCGCGCGGTAACGCGTGAGTTTGTTTCCTAGTAATCATAACTAGGAAACTAACAAAAATTAACATATGTGGCATAACCCTATTCAATCCATTAAAATTGGGTTAATTGGTTAGGTTTTTCATTATAATTTTTTAATTGGAAAAATTATGATCGTAATTTAACAAAGATAGAAGTTTCATATAGAAATTCCGAGTTTTATTCTTCACAAAATAAATCTGAAAAATTAAGCAAATGTTTCAAATAGAGATTCTTGTTTTTCTAATTTCGTTCAATTACATTTGCAGTTTAACAAAGTGTTTTCTTCCGTTAGTCGCTTAACATAAAATTGCCTAGTGCGGGTTTATTTGTACCTTGAATATGTTTCCGAGTGTTTTAGTGAAATGCAGTAACATGAGTACTTTTTAGCAAACTTTCCAATGTAAGAAGCAAAAAAACAAAAAACAAGAGGCCAAAAGTGTAAAGAACTGACAATTCCTAAAAGTTTCGCGACCCTCCTGCTACGTTTCTCCGGTGTCGGCGACGGGATCGTAATCTACCGGCGACTCGTATCGCAGGTGATTTTCTGTTAAGTTTCCTAGGCATCCAACTCAAAACCAATTGGCAATGAGTGGAGAGGCCCAAGTCCCTTATATATTAGTTCAGATTTATTCCCACTTCCGATGTGGGACAATATTCGTCACCCCCCCCCCCCCCCCCCCCTCGAGATAATGGCCCGTCTAGCCATTAATCTCGACAATATCCATGTCTAGGATTAGTTTCGGGTAAGATCAATCGGGCCTTTTTTGGACCGGATCGATTTCGGTTCGGGTGGGGAGCGTGTGTTCAGGCTCTGATACCATAAAGAGAAAGAGATTGAAAAGTTTTCTTATCCTTCCAAAGATGAACGTACACATATTTATACAAGATTATACAATAATCTAGGAGGATCTCTAACTATAATCTACTTAGTTACAAGAGAAAGTAGTTCCTATTTTACAGAGATTCGTAACAGAGAAAGAGAATTATATCTCTGTATTATTTAACCAAACATAACCTGCTCTGGTTTCCATTGAACCGTATCAAACCACACTCCAATACCCCCTCTCAAGTTGGAGCATACAAATTTTGTATGCCTAACTTGGAACGAAAGGCAAGAAATCCATCACGACCAATAGGTTTCGTGAATATATCAGCCAGTTGCGATTTTGTGTAAACATGTCGCAGAACAATATTCTTCTTTACCACTTCATCCCGTATAAAGTGACAATCATTTTCCACATGTTTCGTCCTCTCGTGGAAAACTGGATTTGTCGCAATGTGTATCGCAGACTTGCTATCACAGGCAATGACCATAGAAAAAGCATGTAATACACCAAGAGTGTTCAACACCCGTTTTATCCACATTAACTCTTGATTAAGATCAGCCATTGCTCGGTATTCCGCTTCAGCGGATGATCGACTCACCGTATCTTGCTTCTTCGTTTTCCAAGAAATTGGTGATTCACCAAGTTGTACAAAATATCCAGTGACCGAACGACGCGTCAAGGGACAACTCGACCAATCGGAATCACACCATCCTGTAACTTGAAAATCTCCATTAGACCGTAGTAAAATTCCTTGACCGGGATCAGATTTTAAATACCGAACAACACGCAAAGCTGCTTGCCAATGATCCTCTCTAGGTTGGTGCATAAATTGAGCTAGAACATGAACTGCGAAAGCCAAATCAGGACGTGTCACCGCCAAGTAAATCAATCTGCCAACAAGACGTCTATACGGTTTTGGCTCCGTCAAAGCAGGAGAGGTAGATAGAGCCAAGTTATGATTCTGTTCTAAGGGAAACGCAGCCAGTTTTGCACCCAATAATCCAGCCTCTGTGATTATATCTAAGGCGTACTTTCGTTGACAAAGATAAACTCCCGTATCACTCCTCGCTACTTCGATACCCAAGAAGTACTTTAATGCTCCCAAATCTTTCATTCGAAAACAAGACGCCAAATAATTTTTAAATGCTTGTGTTTCTCTAACACTGCTTCCCGTAATAATCAGATCATCCACGTATACTAGGATATGTATACGAAATCCATCTCGCTCTAATGTAAACAAGGAATAATCATCCAATGCCTGCCTAAATCTGTAGTCTATAAGAGCAGTCGAAAGCTTTGCAAACCAACAACGCGGGGCTTGTTTCAAGCCATAAAGGAATTTTCGTAATCGACATACCTTAGTCTTGTCTTTAGATTGAAAACCAGGAGGCATACGCATATACACTTGTTCATGTAAATCTCCATGAAGAAATGCATTTTGGACGTCCATTTGATGTATAACCCAACCATTCTTAACTGCAACATCAATAAAAAGACGTACCGTGCCCATCTTTGCAACCGGAGCGAAAGTCTCTCCGTAATCTACTCCTTCAATTTGATTATTTCCCAAAGCTACCAATCTCGCCTTATATCTCTCGACAGATCCATCTGAGTTAAACTTTACTGTATAAACCCATTGACTACCAATTGCCTTCTTCCCCGGAGGTAAATCCTCTATCGTCCATGTTTCGTTTTCTTCTAGTGCATCAACTTCAACACCCATCGCGTTTCGATATCTTTTATCTTTCATAGCCTCTTTGAAAGATTTTGGAACTTCAGTTGAGAGAATCGAAGTAACATAAGCAATGTGTGTTGCTGAAAACCTTTTACAATCATCCTGATTCGAAATTGGATAGACAATTCCATGTTCTGAATCTATTTGAGATTTGCTAATTGCTGAATTCACAACAAAATTACGAAGAATTACCGGAGCCTGTCTTCTCCGGTGACCTCTGCCAAGAACTGGTACTGGATTTTCAACCTCTGCACTTGACGATGGAACCTCTGGAATTTCCCCCCTCCGATTAACTTGAAAATTGGCTGGTTGTATTGGTGTTCTGATTGGAGATGATGTCGAATTGATAGATTGAGTGTAGCCTAACCCTAGGAATTTGGGGAATTTTGAGGATCGATCAATGGAGAAATGCAGTTAATGTGGTGTTTGACAGAATTCGAATCGTCCTTTCTGACAATTTGACATAAGTCTCGAGCAGGATTCTCCATTTGGTATGAATCTCTTGCTTTCTTATTCGGATGTTGATTATGTGCATTGTTTGGCAGGTTAAATGAATACACAATTATGTTGGAATCGTAGCAGAGCCCACGGGAGATTTCATAAGTAACTTGCTTGTCACAAAGAGCTCATTGAAGTCTCTGATTTTGAAATTGATTTGCTTTTCTTGCAAAAATGATGTCTGATGATTGTCTTCTTCACTTGTTGACCAGGAGAAATCAATTAGTCAACGTTGTTGGATGGAGCTTCGTTATGAGAAGATTGCTAGGTTGCGGGATAAGCTCCAGCTACAAGTGGAGATATTGCAGCAAAGTATGAATGAAGATACTCCCTTCTTAACAAATCCATTTCTTTGAGCATTGCCTTTGAACTGCCATACCTACTTTATGATGCAGGTAATAGCACATTTCGGAAGCTATCTCGTAATCTCAAAGAAATATATGGCTTTATCGAATCAACTAACCTTGCTGTAATGTGCCTTTTTCCCATTTTCGCATTAAATATGAAGCTGACTTTGCCATAGCTAATGTAAACTGTCCCATCTCTGTCTCATTTCTGCAGTTGGAGAACCAATATTCAGACACTATTGGCAGTCACTACTTAGTATATGTAAGATTACATCTCATAATATACTTAACTTCCATGCTTGAACTAGTCTTTTGCGAGACTCATATAGTCATTTTCCATTTTTTTTTTAATATTCAAACTAAGCCAGCATTTGTGAAAACCACGTATGGATACTGGCTTTATATCTATATTCTCTTGCCCACTTAGATATATAACCAGAGAAAAACAATGCGGTGTTGCTTCCTCCGTGAAGAGACGATACAACACCAATCTTCTTCCCGGTGATTGAATGGGTCCCGAGGTTATCTCCGTCGGCAAAAATGTGCTTCAACAAGCTGGATCGTTGGAAGGTTCACTCTCTCTTTTTCCCCCTTTCTTTTGATGTTGTTCCCGGAGATAATTTAGGAGTTCACTGTTTAATCCTGATTGGAACGGGGAAATTGTATACTGAATCAAATAGAAAGATGTAAGAACTGAAAATGTCTGGTTTGAGAGGGGTTGGCATTGAAAATGTATAATATCATTTTATTATGTCTAACAAAGATCAATATAATGTATCATTTTATTATGGTTAACAATCATACAGGACATGTTTTTTTCCACTTTTCTAAATTTTTTCAAATCTTCTGATTTCAGTTGAATATTTTTTCTTGTTTGAGTTGAATAAATTCTATGTTTGAGTAGGATAATGGTTCTTGTGTTTAACGATCATAATCATGGTTAATTGGTGTTTGCTTATTATCATCATTCATCTTCATTTGTTTAAACACTTTCTTCTCTGCTTTGCTTGAACAAAAAATAAGAAGCACAATGATGGCGATGAAGATGATAGCGTCGAGATTCAGAAGGATCATATTTCTTCAGAGTAGAACGAGATTTATTCTGCATTTTTCGGTGATTGGAATCGTCGGAGTGCACATGTTTAGTACGTGAAATCGCAAAGATGTTAGAGAATATTAAGATTCAAGTTGAGCTTGCTCAAGTCACGGTGATTAGATCATGTCAACGACGAGGGTAAATCGTTGGCGATGGGCCTCGAGTTTGATAATTTTTCAAATCTAATTAAAACTCTTCTTGTTAATTTCTATAGCAACTCTTCAAAATTTGATTGTATCTCTCTCTCTTGCAACACAATCCTAGCTAAATGCTTTGTGTTTTGATTTGATATTTAAATCTAAACAATGTTGAATTAGTATTACATTGTATGTTATTAAATAAAGGCTGACCAAGGATAAATGATGCTAATAGCTATAAACAAAAGAATAATTGTTTGTGACAGATAAAATAAAAAGGATGATTAGTATTCCATCTTGTTCTCGTCTTAACTCAACCGTCATGTCAATTTCTTTTACCATACTATATAAAAAATATACACGGAAAATAACTCATTTTTCAATCGTTTTTCCATCATTAACTACTTGACCCATGCAAAATCACATCGAAAATAGCAATAATTGTTTTTTTTCCGACATAAAATAGCAATAAGTTAGCTACCAACATATAGGGGGTGTATTGAACATGGAATTTAGAGTGATTTGATTGTACTTGAGTTTTTAAATGATTTGGGGTGATTTAAAGGAATTATTGTGATTTTAATTAAAATCCCATAAAATCCCACCTAAAACAATGTGATTTGCTTTGTCTCATTTATAACTAAAGAATCTTACCAAAACACATTAAAATCACAACAAATCTCTTAAAATCCACTACCTATAACATTTTCAATAATACTGGATTTTGTAGTGGATTTGAAAATCACAAGTTCAATAACAGTGGATTTGAAATGAGTTTTTAAAATTCATGTTTGAATAACAGAGGATTTGTCACTTTAATACAAAATCATTCCAAATTCCATGTTCAATACACCCTCCATCAACTAATTTGGCTTTAATTAAGTATCATCGTGACATCATGTCACAAACTCTACTTAAAAGTACATTTAGCCATAGACATACATATAACCCATTGCTTAAATTAATGGAAGGACCATTTTGTTGTTGTTTCTTATCAAGGATCATATATATATTCAAAAAATTCGGTGAACAAATATTTTTTGTCTTGTTTCTAGAATATTGGCAGATTGACTCTTGTAAAATTTGCTTTTCGGGTCTACATAAATCTTTCCTTTTCTTTTATTTTTCTTTTCTTTTCTTTTTGCCTATGTAAATCTTTGAATCATCATCATTACTTGTAGGCGATTTTTGGTTTTGTTATTGTGCTTGCGTATTTGCTATGGATACCAAAACAAATCTGAGCTCTCTTCCAGATGGACATTACTTCCCACGAAATGAGCTGCTTCTACTTCAGTCCTCTCAAAATCCGTCTCTGTGCATCTCACCATCACTTGGATTTCGACGACTCTGATTTCGTTTACCCCGGTAGAGAGAGTGAACATGTTCAAGAAAGCTTTGGTTTTTTCAAGTTACGATTCCTTGAAGAGATTCTCATTCAAATTTGTAGCTGATATTCACTTATGGGTAGTACAAGCAGATGTATATCAAAGGCTGGCGTATCGGAACTTGATATTCGTATAAAGACGCCTTTGGTTGAAAACCCGTTCCCTGATCCGTATAATATACCAGAGCTGGTTCCTACTAGTGCGTTTGTGAACAACACTTTGGTTAGGAACATAGATTTGTCTTGGAACTGGTCTTGGGGTGCCGGTTTGATCTTCCGTTGCTAAAGAGTCTCTTCCTGCATACGGTTTGGCTTACACACAACGATTTGTGCGATGTGTTGACTCAAGGATGTCCAGGCCTCGAAGAATTATACGTGGAGCAAATGTACATTGACAATGAAGAAGGAAGATTAAATGTTCCAACATTACTTAAAGCCACCACAACATCAAGAGACTCACCGTTCGGTTCAGTGATGGCGTGACGCCGCTGGCTATTTGTCATTTGATGCACCTATGCTTGTCTACTTAGACTACTCAGATTGTCTACCTTGGGAGTATAAGTATTCCATTTTCTCCAATATTCTTTGCCCGCATCGATCTTGCTTTCAGACGTTGGAATAGAACAATGAAGAGATAAACTGTTCAGAATCCATTAGCTATATATGCAATGTTTAGACTCTATACCTCTGTTCTTCTACTGTTGAGGTATATTTTTTTCCAATCTCTTTCCTCTCCTTTTTCCCTTCTTTAAGAGCCTGACTACTCTATGTTTTAAGAGTAAGCTGCAAGACTATTGGAAATTGCTGTCTAACATGACAGAAACTCTCCGTTCTTATGATTTCTCAGTTATGTTACTTTTATTTGAGAATTAGCGTATAAGAGAACTTATGTGGTTTCTGTTCCATAGCTTCTGTTGTATAGGCAATTCTGGGGTACCATTGGTGCGAATGTGATAAAGGTGGTAGAGATACAAGGGTTTAAAGGAAGACGTAGACAACTGAAGCAAGGGAAGTGTTTCGTACGGGAAATGGAGTTTCTTGAAGTGATGAAAGTGAAGATTAGTGACGAGATTGAGAACAAGTTGCAAATCACTTCTAGCTCTTCCTAAACGTTCATCTAACTGCCACATTTCCGTCTTGTGAACGCTTGCTTGATAACATTTGTGGTATGTTCTCTCTCTGATGTATATTTAGGATCTGCTAACAGTGGATCAATCGGAAAGGAGTGTGGTGCGTCCAAGAATCGCTAGCGCAGCGAACGCCATCGTTTAACTCAAGTGATAATTTGTTTTTTGCCGTGTTTTGCCATAATCTTGATTCTTAGTTCCTCCGTAACAACTCATTTCTTTCGTTGTGTTGGATTGTTTCTTGGCTGAGATATAATGAAACAAAATGTTTTCTCTTATTTAATTTCAAGCCTCAGTCTTAATTATTCATCCTCATATAACAACATACAACTAAACACTCACAACACAAAAAAGGACCATCTTTGTAATATGACCATGAGTGTCTTTCTTTCTGGAAGCTGTTGGTTTAATGCATTGTAAAGTTACTGATTATCTCTTCTAATAGCTCATCAAGTATTATTTCGCTTGTTTCAGAACCGATATCAAAGCGAAGGTCCATCCAATTTCCAGCTCTAGCCAAGTCTTTCTGGACTATTTGGTATAGCATGAGAGGAGAAGGGAAAGGTAACAAATGCCTGCCAATAAACCGCTTCTTGCACAACTTCAGTGACATTTTCCATATCTTGCAGAAACCGAAATGCTGGTTTGACGAATGAAATCCAAGGACCATATCCACATAACTTCATTGATACAGTCGAAAAGAAGTTTCTTATCGCTACTCAAGAAGTTGCTCCGGGTAAAAATAGGTCGATAAAAGCTCTTCCCATTTCACCACTTGTTGAATGTATGCAAAAGCCAATTCTTTGTCATCAGTTGTGGTTTTGACATCATTTTATTTGTTTGCTTTTGGAGAATCAGGTTCTTCAAAATCTTACACAGAGTGGTTGCAACGCCTAATTTTGAGTCACTGAAAAAAAGGTCAGAAAAACTAAGTCTGAGTTTTAGTCATTACCTGAAGAGAACTTGGACCTATTAAAGCTAAGCTCATCATCTGTAAAGAGAGGCTCAAGAACAGACACTGGACTTGACTTTCCCAGAACATCGGTAGCGCTTTCTTGGCACCCTGGACATTCTTACCGAAGAAATTGGTGGAGAACACGGTTCCTGAGATGCGAACAAAGCAAGATCACAATTGAAGATGTATTATGTACACAAGGATTCAAACCTTATGCTCAACTTCATTATGAGTTTCAAAGTTATCATCAGACAAAGAGTCCAGGTCAGTGCTCTCTTCCTTCTCAGTGTCTGATTACACATTAAAAGCAGTTTGTTTCATTATGTCAACTCAAAAACCCATAAAAAGAAAGAGATTCACCTATAGGACACTTCGTTTGAATCCAGTCCAAGTGTATCAGAGTGATCTTCGTTTTGGAGCCAATATGAATATTTACGCTGATTGACCCTAGACTATATAGGTGTATTTTGTTTTTCATTATCTTTTCGTTTCTAGAGTCGTGTCTCCTGTCCTCGTTAAGAATTTGCAGAGATAAAGATTAATCAAACTCCAGGAAACTCGAAATATACTTATCTCGATCATCCGATTGAATGTCTCGGCAGGGAGAGAAAACAATCTGGAGCCGCCGGAGATATATCGGCGACCAAGTGCATTTCCCCAATCAACGGTCGAATTTTGACCCGACTACCCACCCGTTTTTAACCCGGTAAGTTTTTGACCCGATTTTCTATGGGATCTCAAATGTAATAATATGAGGTTCTTAATTAGAGAATTGAAACTTTATGGGTCGATTGTGGAAATAAAGATAATTGGATTGCAAAAGAAATCCTATCTTCTCACAAAAAACGTGCTTCAACAAACTCGATCTTTGGCTGATTGGAACGGGAAACTGATGGTAGTCAATGAAATAGAAAGATGAAAATTTACGGGAGCATGGACAAATTTCGTAAATAACACTATCGTGATTCGTGACAGTTTTATAAATAAATAAAAAAGTACTATATCAAAACAAAAAAAAGTTATGCCTATAGCACAGGTGATAATTCTAGTATTTTATTATTTCATCAAATAAATTCCACTTTTCTGCGTGAAGACATTATTTCTAAGACAAAAATATTATCTACTAGTCCAACGAATGACTACTTCTATTTCTTAAGTTTGTAATTGTTCTTATCATGGATTCTACTTAAACTAAAGGAGTTTAATTGTAACCCTGTTGATTCCTGACATCGTTTCTTTTCTTAGCACCTTTTGTTGTGCATTTTCTTTGTTTTGTTGCTTTGGGCCCAAGTCCTTAAGAAATAGAACCTATGCCATGATTTCTTATAGCGACCGTTGAATTTCTTTAGGACTACACCTTCTACCGGGGATATGCTTAACACTAAAACATCACTAAGAGTCTAAGGTATAGCTTAACCATAACTTCTTGTTAGTAAATTATGCGTTTAACCATAACTTCTTGTTAGTAAAACATATTAAACTCTACTCGTTGAGTGCGGTACCTCTCTCAGTTTCCAAGATACTCTTGTGAATAAAACTGTTAGCTTTAGGTTCAATGGTTTCCAAACCTCATGGTTTATCTCATGACACTTCTTTTCTTTCCATAAGATTAGAATCTATCCTTGTTAGTTTCATTTTGGCATTGTATGCCCTTGTAACCGAATCGTTTGTAACCGAATCGTTTGATTAAGATTAATGGAATCTTTGGTTGTTCAAAAACAAAAAAAAAACCGTTGGAATAAAACCAAGCTCATATGAATGTATAACACAATAGCTACTACAAACTTATATTTTTATCCTCTTAAATATTTCCATTTTCAGTTGTTTCTAGTCTTATATATAATTAGGGAGTTCTTTCTCCATCTAGAGTGTCCACATAGGCAAGTTTTTTTTTTTTTATTACAATTAATTTTAGTTTCAAATTTCATTTAATTCATGTTTATGTATATTTATTGTTACTTAAATTTACCAAAAATTCTAACTAAATGGAAAAACGAAAATAAGTCAATAAATAATTAAAATAGTACATTTAAAGTTATTTGGGTATTTTATTTTTGTCAATACAAAATTACAACAATATATATATATATATATTATGAGCGATGGAAGAAAAATTTACATATTCTATTTAAAAACTGAAAATATGTAAAATGAATATACATAAAAATATGAATAAACGATATAAATAAATCGAAAAAAACTAAATATTCTGAATTTTATATAAGTAAGTATAAAAGAAAAATTTAAAAGAGTTATAGTGCTATTACTTAAAATTTATAACAAGTATATATTTATATACATAAAAAATAGAAGTTGATGGATTATTCATGAATTATAATCCAAAGAAAATGATATACAATTTGTTTAGCATACCACATGTAAAAAATAGAGTTTTACACCATACCATTTGATAATCAAATGGTTCAAAACCAAACAAAAGTTTGCATGTGCTTTTAACTCATATTTTTTATATTTTAACAAAATAACAAAAACATAAAAATAAATAACTAAATGAAAATTTTGTCGTTAAATTTAATAAAATTGTAAAACAAAAGATTTTAACGTCCTCACTTCAAAAATCTTAACCATGCAACGAAGTTTCTATTGTTCGTGAAAGAAAAATGTTAATTCAAGAAAGATGGGAAGCAATAGTATTTGTAAATTCATATTAGGTGATAACTTAATAATGCATGTTTCTTAAAGAAGTACATTTGCATAGAAACTTGACAGTTAGCTAAAGGTGTAAGAAAAAATTACCTTTATGAGAATAAATCTTAGATAGTTATCAACAAATGCTTAGGATACTAATCAAGAAGTACTTAATCGAAGTTAACTTCTTATGTCACCCTCTTAGATGTCTCTCTCTCCGTTTCCAGTCTCTATTACCAAAGCTCTGAAGCTTCATCGATCATATTGGTTTTAGTTCCTAAATAAGAATCAAAATCGCGAGGGACATTAATGAATTGACTAATAAAGGAGACTTAGGTTACAAAAGTGAGTTTTATATGTAATTTGTTTTTCTTGCATATCGTTGGTTAGATATATCTACTAACATAAATAGAAGGGATGTCGTAAATTGTCACTTTTTAAAAACCATAAATATTTAATTTACTTGATATTCTTTCTAAGTTTTTATACACGGGAAAAATTCTAAAGATTCTACACTTGATCTTCTTTTTATTCTCACTAACAAACTCATGACACGTGGAGAAAAGAGAAGAAGATAAGCTTGGGAGACAGTAAAATGCATGGATATGTATAAGAATCATGTAGAGAATGGAGAAGAGGTGAGTTTTGTTCGATATTCCAATAAAAAGTTTCAGAAGATAAAATCAACTTGTTTCATCAAAATGTTTGCTCTTGCACAAATTATAATCCTTAATCACTTTTGCGGTTGGGTTTGGACACGACTGCGAGAACAATCATAAATAAAATTCGTGAGAAATTATTACAATCAACCAAATGCTCTAAGATTAATCAAAAGTTTCAAAAATAAAATAAAAAAAAGCTCTAAGATTTTGTATTCTGAAGGTAAAATAACATTATCGGTTTTTACAGGATTTGTGAGACCAATAACATAGCTCCCTCCCTCTTGCTTCATCTGTAGCTTCGTTTTCACTTTCTTTATACCTATGAAGCTATACCAGAGCAACCCTTCGATGGTAAGCGACAAGATAATTTACATATTTTAGACTAATGTTCAATAGACTTACTGAAAAAATCTCCTGATAATTTAAGAAAGTCAAAGAAAAAGGGGAAAAGTGTTGTAAATTTTATTATATACTACTCTCTCCGTTCCTTGAAGAATGATGTTTTGAATTTTTATTTTGTTCCACAAAGATTGATGTTGTAGAGTTTTAAATGCAATTTTTGATAATTAATGTTAAGAAATTGTACACTTCAAAAAGTATTAATTAAAAGTATTCAAATTTTTGAATTACTATTGGTTAATAATTATTGAAAAGTAGTTAGTGTTTAAAAGTAATACATTAATTGTTGACAATTAATTGTTTCTTAATTTGTGTGAAGAATGCAAAACATCATTTTCTACAGAATAGAGGGAGTAGATTTTTAATCCGCGCATACGCGAGATATATGTGTATATATACTTTTATTTATTATTATGATCAACTGAACACCTAAAACTTTAGTTTTCTTGGTCGTTCTTACATTAGTATTACTTACATTTAATATATTGATCAAAATGAATTTTAACAATTAATGTTGGTCAAATATTGTCAAAAAGGGGTATAGGCAGCTTTCGCAAGTGTAATGAAAATATGATTTGGAATTAAGATTTCGAGTATAAATGTTTTCATATAGTTTATGTTATTATTCAAGCACGACTTCCTCTTTATGAATAATTCGGTGAATCTTTACACTTCACATATTGCTTTGATATAGCCCATGCGCATGACTTATCGGTCCAATTGTCTTTCTCTCACTATCATGTTACTTCCTTGTTTGGTAAAGTGTTCATCAGATGGCCTTTTTAAATTTTTGTTTTATATACTTCTACCACATGAAAAATAATATTGGATCATGAAGTTTGTCGATGATTCAAACACCACGAATTTTTTAACCGAGAGAGGTAATAAACGTTTGTATCTTTTAACCGAGAGAGGTGTTTTGGGTCAGGACATACTGACGATACAAAACAGTTAACTACATACGAAAAAACATATCGAATGATAATAAGTCATTACTAATGCAAAATACTAATCGAAATAAGTAATGGTAATAGTGATACATAATACCAATTGTTATCTTGAGAAAGACCATTTTGTTCATCTCATCGTTGATTCTTCTTCTAATCCATCAAATGGTGAAATCCAGTCGGTAAGGCTTACTAAAATTCTCAATAGCAAAGAGTTTAAGACAAAGAACCTCAAAATCTTCAATAACGATGGGAATTGGTTCTTTAAGCAAATTATTCAAATAAAGAAATTTCTAGTGGAAATAGAACGTCATCGTTACAAACCTAGTTGATAAATACGTGATACATCACATGGAATAACACAACCCAACGAACATTAATTGAACCCAGAAGTAAGCCTCTAAAAATGAACAAACGATATGAGAATTTGAACATTTCTAAGCAACTTAAAGAATATACCTCTATAATTCGTTTTATAGTCATTCACACAAAAGAGAAGCCTTTTACGCGGAAAAAGAAAAAGAAAGACATTAAACTTACAATGATTTATTAGGGACTAAAGTCCCACATCGGAAATTGGATGAAATTCTAAGCAATATATAAAGGATATGGGCCTCTCCACTAATTGCCAATTGATTTTGAGTTGGAAGCCCATATTCTAACATGGTATCAGAGCCCACGATCCACACAATCCAACCCGATCCATAATCGATCCGAACCGAAAATGGTCCATCGATCCATGCCCAAACATTCCGAGATTAATGGCCAAAAGAGTCATCATCTCGAGGGGGCGTATTAGAGACTAAAGTCCCACATCGGAAATTGGATGGGATTCTAAGCAATATATAAAGGATATGAATCTCTCTTCTAATTGTCAATTGGTTTTGAGTTGCAAGCCAATATTCTAACACTTTGAGAAATAATTAAACCATTGGTTTTAATTTGTAGTTTTGGATCCAGCCTCCTCGACGTCGTGATTCTTTTTGATATTGTATTCTGTTTTTATAGTTATGCAAATCGAAAAGTTTCCTACTTAGAAAGGTGCGACTTCTATGACTGAATGAAATGAACCAAGATTAAGTATTTCCGTTTGTCTAACTTCACCGAACCAATAATGAAAGCCCATATAACCCGCGTTTTCGCCGTAACAAAACGTTACAATTTTTTCTATATCATTACATTCCAAATAAGAATTGGCATACACATTTCATATACGGCTAAATATCAACTTACCGTATGTCAATTGTGAAATTTTTATGCATTTGATTTTATAAATAATACTTACTCAATATATTTTAAAAATATTGTAGACATAAAATTGGGAAACAATTTTTAAAACGAAAAAATTCACGTCTAGACTCATTTTTTCCCATGACCTTAGCATAAATCTCTTAACAAAATTGACCAAAATTTTTTTTTTTATGGTGGGCAAGTGCCCCCCTTCCTACTACACTACCTTCACCACTGGACACATGTCAATCATTTGGCACACTAAACCCATCTTTTATAATATAGTATAATTTTCTTTCCAAAATTTTATGGAAAGTAGAAAATTTAATAACTCAAAATACAAAAATAAACTCAGATATTCTGAAATTTTCAAAAATTTAGATCCCTCTCATCTTTACAAACTGTAGCAGTACAGTTAACATTTGAAGAATAAACAAAAGATTGGCAACACTAGACTGATAAAATATGGGCGTGTCTTATTCGAAAAAGCAAAAAAGAAAAAATAAAAAGAATTAAAAAGGGTCGAAAAAAACAAGAGAGAGAAAGTGGTATGTAAATCTTTTATCCAAACAGAAAACAATCAAAGTCTACGAGTATGACTGATTGATGACTAAAAATGAAGAAGAAAAATTCTCAAAAAGTCTATGATGATGACAGTATGAGAATGTGTATGAAATATGGTCATCAAAACCAACCAAACGCGGATCCAAAAACGTGGGATCCCAAAAGGATATATTCATCACATAATCCTGGGACCCGCATTGCACAAGACACACACACACAATAAACCATTTTTTTTTTGTTTTTTTTTCCGGCACACAACAAACCATTTCTATTTCTTTATTCAAACCTTAAAAGCACGTTCTTTTTTTAGCCCAAAAGATTTTATCTAATAAGTGGCACCACTCATTTTAACACCATTTTTGGCATTTAGTGACTATATTTATGGCGTACACAAAGGTTTTTCACATAATAGTATTAGAAGTTTCCATTGCAGATAAGAACCGTGTACAAATGTCAAATGTTTTGAAAACCGGACCGGACACCGACTCGGCATCGTTGTTGGATGGCTGGTCTGACCGGTCCAACCGGTTCAACCGGGTTTTTAAATATCTATATTTTCAATTATATATATAAGAGTAAGAACCAATAACAATAGATTATGTAAGTTTTTAAAGAAAAGACAAAACATACTTAAACTTTATTTCTCTTATATCATTTTATCTTTTGACAAAATAAATTACAACAAAATAAGATAATATATCATTTAAATGTAGAAATAATAATATGGAATATGGTTTGATCATGTAGTAATTGTCATAAACACACATACATAACAAGAGTTTAATCTATTTTGTATAAAAGTTTGGTTTTTTTTTTGTTTAAAGTAAAAAACAAAAATAAATTTAAAAGTAAATAAATAGTGACTATAAATCATAATTTGAATTTTTGACAAAAAAACTCAAAATTTAGACTTAACTTTTGTGAACCGGGTTTTGACCGGATCACCGGTTTTACCGGTTTTCGGCCGGTTTTACCGGTCCAATTCAAATCCGGGTTTTAGACCAACCCGAAATCGGCTAGAGGAAGGAGTCCCGGTCGGACCGGTCCGGTTTTGAAAACCTTGACAAATGTTTAAAATATCCAAATGGGAATTTTACTGGAAATTTTAAATTTGTGTAACCTTAATCAATGCAAATTTGTGTTATCAAATTTACACCATTTATGGCATACACAAAGTTTTTTCATAGATGATTTTTGAATATGCGACATGATGTAACTACGAGTCCCCAAAGGTTTTTATTGTATTTTATAGAGAAAATCCCAAAAATACCACCAAAAAAAGTTTTTGTTCCAAAAATACCATCAATTTTCAAAAGTTCCATAAATACTACTAAAAGTTCCAAAAATACCATTAATTTTCAAAAGTTCCAAAAATACCACAATCTCAAAAATTGATTTTCAAGAGCTTAGAATTAAAATTTTTGGGTTTAGGTTAACTATTGTTCAATTAGAGTATAGTTTTAGGGGGTATGATTTAGGTTTGGGGTTTAGGTTATTTAGTTTTGAATATTTAAAGTTGATTTTAATTTTGTGGTATTTTTGGAATTTTAGAAAAATGCTACTTTTGGAACTTTTGAAAATTGGTGGTATTTTTGGAAAAAAAAAAATTTTGGTGGTATTTTTGAAAATTGCTCTATTTTATATGACATTAAATTTATAAAAATGCATTTATTGAATAAAAAGGCCTAGATAAAAATTTTCGAGCAATCCCGATTAGGCACTAGGTTTTGTTGTTGAACTGCCGGGAAAGGTTTATAGAATAAAAAAGGCTAGATAAAATTGATCAAAGTAATATAGACAAAATTGAAAATTTTAAAGAATGGGTCATAAAATGAATTTCCTAAAACCTTGAGGGTTAGAAATAGTAAATTAAAACAAATAGTATGATGAGACGGTTATTTGTTTTAAAAAAGAAATAACAAACCCAAAAAAGATTCTCTCTCTCTCACTCTCTCTTCTCTGTTACTGTTACTATCATCCGCCATTAAAAGAAATAACAAACCTGCTTCACTTTTTTTTTCCTCTGCTTTCATTTCTTCAAAAACAAAATCCAGAAACAATGGTGCCCAAGGGAAGTCCAGTCACTCAGATCAAAACGGCGGTAACAGGTTTCTCTGTGGGCAGTGCCGGTCCAATCATTTTGGATGCCCTATGCATATATGTAAAAAGTGTCATTTTCGTACGTTTTCCAATACCGTAAAAATAGTAATCTAAATAAAAAAAACACATTAAAACTCCATTAAACCATTTATAATTCCAAATAGTTAGTAAGAAATAAAAGAAAAACAACAAAATAGAATTTATTTTTGAAATATTGCTCTCCTTGTATTTTTGCCTGCAAAATCATTAATTTAACTTACGTTGTTGAGTTTTTCAACCACCTATGTTTCAATGGATGACAGAGCTAACCTATTCAATCTCTCTTGTCACATGTGTTCATCAGAGCATTTATGCAAGTTCGATCCGTAGCGGCTGGGTTTTCTATCGGCGGAGTAGTTGGGTTCTCCGTTGGTTCGGTGGGAGGAGTAGCGTTTAGCACGTGGCGCGATCAACGTGCCATGAGCCAGAGGATTAAGATGGACCAACAAAAAGCTGGGAGGATGGAGGCGAAATCTACCCAGAAGGGGAGAGCGAATCGCTTGGCTCACTTACGAAGGTTTAACGTTCATAATCTCAAAACAATCGGGTAATGGATGGTTCTTCTCTGTAAATCTGGGTAATCATTGTTACTATTTCTGGGTAAAGGATTTTCTAAAATCCCTGTTTGTTTTATGTAGCAATAAGGATGGCGTCGCAGAGGAAGAGGCAAATTATGAGAACGTCGTCGTCGAAGGAGAAGAGAGCAACAATGACAAATCTGGGTGAAGGTCATCAACTAGCTCAATCAAAATGAGGAAGAAGCAAGAGATTGTTACGTTTTATAATAATCAAAATGAGGAAGAAGCAAGAGATTGTTAAGTTTTTTTTTTTTTTATTGTTACGTTTTATAATAATCAAAATGAGGCCCCACAAAAATTTCCCCAGTACCTTCCCCACAATTAGAACACACGAATCCAACGGCCCATATTCAATCTCTGTTCCTCTTAAAAACGCATTTATCGTCTTCTTCCTCTCTCGCTTCTCCGAAATCGAAACCGTTTTCTCTCTTCTTCATCAGATCGGAATCTCTCATATCTTTTCTTCTCTGTAGATCGATTTTTGTAATGGCGGTTTCTGCGCGTGAGGAGTTTGTGTACATGGCTAAGCTCGCTGAGCAAGCGGAGAGATACGAAGAAATGGTTGAGTTTATGGAGAAAGTTTCCGCCGCCGTTGACGGCGATGAAATCACCGTCGAAGAACGAAATCTCCTCTCCGTCGCTTACAAAAACGTGATCGGTGCTCGTCGTGCTTCGTGGCGTATCATTTCGTCGATCGAGCAGAAAGAAGAGAGCCGTGGTAACGACGACCACGTCGCGACGATTCGTGATTACAGATCGAAGATCGAGACGGAGCTCTCCGGAATCTGCGACGGAATCCTTAAGCTTCTCGATTCTAGACTCGTCCCTGCCGCTGCTTCTGGTGATTCTAAGGTTTTCTACCTGAAGATGAAAGGTGATTACCATAGGTATTTGGCTGAGTTTAAAACTGGTCAAGAGAGGAAAGATGCTGCTGAACACACTCTCTTCGCTTACAAATCTGCTCAGGTTTATCTTCCGAATCCCAGATCTAGTTGATTTTGAACGTTGTTTTGCGATTCGTGGATCTTGAGATTCATAAGCCTTAATTACTTGCTTGGAGGAATTCGGAATTAGATTTGATTGTTTTAGGGATTTGAGATTTGCATTGTCTAGAATAATGTGATTGAGAAGATCTTGAGCTTGCCTGGGTTTGATATATTTGTGCAGGATATTGCATTGAACTTCTCTGTGTTCTACTACGAGATCCTCAATTCTCCAGACCGTGCCTGCAACCTCGCTAAACAGGTATATCCGTCATCGATTTATCGAATCGACTATCACATTTTGAGAATGTGGATTGGATTTTACCTTACTTACCTGCATAGGCTGAATCCAAGCAACTCATAGTCATATGATCTGTTTTTCTCATTTCAAACCTTGCAAAGACATGAATGTATCATCGCCGAGATTACGCTGTTGTAGAATTATACACTCTAGGTGAAAGCTAATTTGATTTTGCTGTTGCGTTTATCGTCAAGGCCTTTGATGAAGCGATTGCGGAATTGGACACGCTAGGTGAAGAGTCGTACAAAGACAGTACCTTGATCATGCAGCTTCTTCGTGATAACCTCACTCTCTGGACATCCGACATGCAGGTCAGTCTTCTCTCGATGAAAACCTCTCTATTATTGTGATTTTCATGTACTAATATTCGACGTTGGTGGGATCGTAATAGGATGATGCTGCGGAAGACATCAAGGAAGCCGCAGCTCCAAAGCCGGCTGAGGAATAGCAGTAACAATCTTTTGAATGAACTGCTAGCTTCTAGGGTTTCGATCTTCTTCTTTCCGTCTATATGTAAGAGGTCGCTTGTCGGAACAATCTATGTATGGTCTTGGAACTGAGGCAAGTAATCTTTATACAAAAATTGTAACACCCCTTGTGGCATATGTTTACGATTGTAACTCTTTGTTTTCTTGTGGTGCAGCTTGAGTTTTATGACATTCTTGGCCGGGAAGATTCTTCTTTGAAATCCCATATCCCCGATGTTCTAGCAAGCGGGATCCTTTTCTTTGAAAAAGGATCTTACAAAGTTGTCCCTTGGGATGGCAAGAGAATCCCAGACATTATCTCTAGCTCCAATCTCGAATTCGATGCAGCAATGTTGAACAGTGAATTCCCATTTGGTATTTGGAACAAAACATTACGTGAACATAGAAGCGAGGGGAAGCCACCGTCTGATTCTTTCAGTTCGCATGTTTGGCCGTATATTATAACGAAACGATGCAAAGGGAAGATATTTGGCCAGCTGTAAGCGTTTTTTTCCTCCTACTCGCCTTTGAAACCAAATGTATGATCTCTAACTTGAAGCTGTTGTCGCAGAAGAGACGACCTGACGTGGAACGACGCTTACAACTTGGCTTCCTTTCTGGGACAACAACTACGCAACCTTCATTCACTGCCGTATCCACCAGTCACACGTCCTGAGTTATTGAATGTAAATGATGTTCATGAGGAGTTAAACATTCCACCAGAATGGAAAGTTTTTGTCGATACTCTGCGCCAAAAGAAAAAGGACATCACAAGTCGTCTGGAAAACTGGTACGCTTCCCCAAGTGTTTTTTCACGTATCCTTCCAACTTTCCTTTGCTCGCAAAAAGCTCACTGTTGTCGATTTTGTTTTGTTCGAATCTTTCAGGGGAAATCCTATTCCTAAGGCTCTGATGAACACAATAGACGAATACATTCCCGATGAATTTTTTGTAGATTTGCTCCATGTGTTCAAGGTTTGCTTCTCTCGTTCCTTTAAAACTGGCCAAGTTTTGGAAACTTAGCATAACTTTTTTCTGTGACCATAGGACACGAATGGTGAAGAGGAAATCAAGCCCTGCACATGGATACACTCGGACGTAATGGACGAGAACATTCACATGGAACCATACGCAGATGATAACTCGGTCAATGGTCAACACAATTCATGGCGTCCCAGTCATATCCTCGACTTCAGCGATTTAACCATAGGTACGTTATACTCCAAATTCAATCAAACCGCAAATTCGGAGATTTTTTTCTGAAACTGAAAGGACCGTAAGGAACTTGCAGGAGATCCAATCTACGACTTGATACCAATATACTTGGACGTCTTTAGAGGAGACGCTAATCTTTTCAAGAAGCTTCTAGAAAGTTACGGTCTTCCATTAATCAGAAGTAAGATATCACAGGAGAATGGTACGAGGAAGAAAGCATTGTCTCCTTCGTACCGTACAATGTAAGTAAATACAAACACTGTCATAAACTTGGTAAATACCCTTGAAAAAGATTTGTAACTTTGAATTGTGTTTCAGGTGTTATTGTCTATTACATGACGATAATGTGTTGGGTGCAATGTACGGTATTTGGGACGAACTAGGTACCGTAGAATCATGGGAACAAGTTGAACAAATTGTTTGGGGTCTACTTAACACCTACTAATCTCTTCTTTTTATTTACATTCAAAATCCTAATTAATTTGTGTGTTGTTGTTGTATTTGGCGAATTGCAGATAAAAATGTGTTTTTTCTTTTACCTTGATACATAGTTCTTTATAGCTTTTCTTGAGTTTTGGTGGATTCAGAGAAGACAAGCTTAGTTTGAAAAACATACAATTTATATATAACATTTTGTAGTATCAAAACTCATTAAAAGAAAACAAAATCACCAGTGTTGATCATGAATTTCTAAAAATTTCGCGACCCTCTCTTCCTCTCTCTCCTTAGCTTCACGAAATGACGCAAGCCTTCAAATTCCTTCTTCTTCCTCCGCTTCTCAAACGTATACTCGACGCTACGTTTCTCCCGTGTCGGCGACGGGATCGTAATCTACCGTCGACTCGTATCGCAGGTGATTTCCCCCCCTCCGATTAATTTCTATGCTCAAACGCACTGGGAATTTCAGCGATCCGTGTCATTATTTGCGTAGCTATTAGCTCGAACTTCAAAATTTGCTGGTTGTATTGGTGTTCTGATTGGAGAATGATGTCGAATTGACAGATTGGGTGTATAGGAATTTTGAGGACCGATCAATGGAAGAATAATTCTCTAGATTTAACAATAATTCTCGAGTAGGATTTTCCATTTGGTATGAATTCAGGATAATCTCTTGCGTTCTTATTCGCAAGTTGATTATGTGGTTACTTGCGCATTGTTTGGCACTTTGTGCAGGTTAAATGAATACATAATTATGTTGGAATCGCTGAAGAGCCGTCGGGAGATTTCATACTCGCGATTAACTAACTTGCTTGTCACAAACAGAGATCTCATTGAAGAATTGTTCTGTTGACAAAAGCCTAATGTCTTGGCGGTGCGGTGGATAATTACCTTGTCCTCGAATTGTTTTCCTCTCTCCTGTAGAGTATCGCGTAGAACTCCGAAGCTAACGCGATTGCCTCTCACACAGGCCTCAGTTTTATGGAGAAAAATGAGTAGCGGCATTTGCTGATATTGAGCTGTCACATATGTATGTTGACAATGCAGCATGCTCGTGACCCGAAATAGGTACTTATATTTGCCAAACTAGTCAGCATTGATGTGAGAAATCTGTAAAATTGAAAATCCTTACAATGGTTTGATCGTATCCTAACTGCAGTTTGACACCATCTCTCACAAACAACATTTTGGGTGGTATAACATCCGCTGAAGCTTCAGTGATCACAGGGAATGCTTCCATCAGCTAGTCTCAGTGATTCGGTATAAGAATTACAATACCCAGAGAAGCATGATCCTCCTGAATGGTCATATTGTTGGGGTTTAAGCCTTCAACATAACTTGTAGCTCAAGTCTCTTATGATAAGTCGGTCATAGAGAAAGAAGAGCAAAAAGGAAAAGTTCTAGTTTTATTAGGAAAAGTGTGTTTTCCATTATTCACTAGGATTAGAAAAGGAAATCTAATGCTATAAGTATGAGGTGAGATAGTTAAGAACTTTGATTGAGTTGTGATCAAAGGTTATAGAATTTGAGTGTTTAGTTTTGAGTTATTTTCTAAACATAATAAGAGAGTTATTCTTATAAACCAAGTTCTTCAATCTCTTTACATATATATGTCTATTTGTATATGCTCACGAACATGCGTCTAAAACGTGGATACTCATATTTGCAGAACATGTGGACATCAAAGGACATTCCTCCAAACATCCGGCGATTGTTCGACAACCAAAGGTGAGTCTAGACCACGACCAATCGAGATGAGTCCTCGAATCACAATGAAACCCGAGTAAGAAGGTGCTGATGATGATGATGTTAAGTTGGTAATATGTTAGTTTAATGATGAACTTCGTCCTGGCTTAACATGCTGGTTATGTTGTGCACATCAACTCCTGTTTGTCCAAACTGCATGTTCATGCAAAAGTGTTTAACCAGAAGAAACTACTAGTATATACTACAAGTACCATAAAGCTTTTATTCTATGCTTCAGTTATTCCATCTCTTGGTTCATGCTTCATATATGCATCTCCCAAACTACTAGTGAACAGTACATGGTATAACAGGTACACTGAGTTATATGTATATCTATAGAGGAAATGCATTTAAAACATATGTATCTTATACCAGAGTTTGACAAGAAAACTTCAGGTGTTAGCAGGCCATAATGCTCTGTTTTGGACTGTTGACAAGTCTTGGTATCAAATGTTATGATAACTTGCATAAATGAATGATTTGGAGATTGATGAGCAAAGTTTATTCAAGAGCATATGCAAATCAATGTAAAGATAGAAAAGCACAGACTCAAGACTCAATAGAAAGACTAACAAATTGGGACTCAATCCCGATGCTTCAAAGGTTTCTGAGCAAAAACAGAAAAACACAGAGTCAAGACTCGGTAGAAAGACTAACAAAGCCAGACTCAGTTCCGATGCTTCAAAAAAATGAGAGAAAAAAACACAAAATAGACTCAAACTCAGAACTACTAGTCTATATTATATTTTGAGGAGGAAAAAGGTAAGGGGCCGGGAATGTCGTGTTACGAACACTGATGGAGAAATAGCATCCATCAGAGAGCAAGACAATGCCATATTCGTCAAGATCCATGACCTGGACGCAGTTAGAGTGAAGGCCAGGAAAGGAGGTAGCATGGACACAAAAAGGTTCGGAGTTTGAGAGGAAAATGCAGAGGTCTCCGATGTCTCGAGTGTAAAGAGCGTTTCCCTCTCCATCAAGCTTGAACACCATGAGAGCCCTTGATTTCATTTTCAGCGGACCATTTTTTGAAGCAGCGTTCTTGTACCACTTAAGTAAGAAAGTTTCACCGGTGGAACGCGATTCGACCAAGTGTTCGGTCGTGGAGCAAGAATGCAGAAGCTCCCGTTTCGCCTTGGTCAGCTCGGGAAGGTTTTGAAACCGTAACCTCTGAATCTTTGGTTTGTCATTGAGTTGGCTGAGTTCCCATGATCCAATGAGGTGGCCTCCTGATCCGGGCAAGCAAAATGCGTCATCTTTCTCGGAAAACATGACACGGGAGGAGTTGAAGCAGTGGTGAACTCTAATATTGGTCCACTCGGGATTACTCCGAGCGGGTCTGCAAAAGCTTAGCTGAGGACCCAAGAACTTGACAGCGACAACACAGTCGTGATCCTCAGGAGAAGACGAGGACATTGAAATATTGGTGACGATCTGGGTTTGGCAACCAGGCAGAGTTACAAGATGAGGTAAAGGAATGCGTTTCGGGTTCAAATCGGACGCGATCGGGTTTAGATCGTCTTGGAGGCGTAGAATTCCGTCCGCCTTCATAGTACCAACCCATCCATGGGATGCTCCGACCGTTATCATCGCATCTTCATCCAACAACTCCCGATGCACCTTCTTCTCCAATTTCGTGCAATCCATTTCATTAGCCTTGTGAATCACCAGTTTTCGGAGATCCTCTCCACAAGGAAAAGCACAGACGATGTAACAAGGAGGGGACTGCAAGGAAGATGCCGATGAGAAGCCATTAGAGAATACAAGACCACGACCACGAACAAGAGAAGATCTCACCAACGAAGGGCACGAAGACCTCAAGAGCCGCCTCAGAAGAATCAGAGACATGATTATTCCCCTGTTTCTGCGAAAACCCTAATTGGAGAATTGCTAATCCATTATTTGGCCATTAAATATAAATAAGCAGAGAGATATTTCATTTTTTTTCGACATGATATAATCTTACACTCTCTCTTTCTTAAAATAAGATTTTTGAGTAAAAGCACAAAGTTTAAGAAAATACTTTTCTTTGAAATAAAATTATTTCATATATAAAATGAAAAAAATTTGACCATTTAAAATTAAGACGGCATAATATGCACAATATTCAATAAAGGTAAAAGTTACATAAAAATATGAAAACATTTTATATTAAAAAACAAAATAAAATTTCTAAAACATCTTATATTAGGAAACAGAAGGAGTATATTTTAACTCAATATAAAATGATATAATTATTTACCGTGTTTCGCTTTTTACATATTCTATCAATCATGAAAGGTAGAGTAAAAATAAAAACTCTAAAAAAAATTAATTAATATTTTTGTCTTTAAAAAAAATTAATAATTAAGCATCTAACTAAAAATGAATCACGTGGCCAAATAATAGTCATCAGTTTTATGATCTTTAGTTAAGTTTTGAGTTATACCATGCTAATTTCCCTTTAATTATTACTAAATCTAATAATAAATTGAACTCTATCCAAATTGGCCAAAAAAACACATTATGAGCCAAAAACACTACCACATCTCTATTTCCATCTCCACCGTTACAAACATTGTGGGCCATGGGATGTCTTCATTATGTGCTCCCTCCTTCGTAAAGATATACAAGCAATCAAGCAAAAACTTCTCAAAGAACCCATGTCTCCTTTTTGAAGGTATAATACGGGATTATATCCCGACCATAGCCAGACAATCAGGAAGAACATATATAACTCACCACCTCGACATATCGAACAAGTATCTGTATCCCTCAAGTGTCTCCGGTATCTCTCCCGGTTCATCATTATAACTTGATGACTAACCAACCAAAAGAAAGCTCTTAACTTTTCTGGTACATTCACCACTATTGGGATATGTTACGATATTCTTGTATCATACATACCACAAACATTAAGTTTATGTATATTTGCCTATTCTTATAAAGGTAATGTGAAAATTCTGTTTAGGCAACTAGGTTAACTACATAGTTGTATAAATATGTGCCTAAGGCAATTGAGATCAATAACAAGAAAATACATAAAACATTATTCGCATTAGGTTTTTGACAACCACCCTCCACACTCTTTTATAAAAAATTCCCTATGTCTTGTTTCGGTAATTCATCTCTTGTCAACAACGCATATGCGGAGCTAGGGCTGGGCAATTTAATCGAACCCGAAATCCGACTCTGGAACCGACCAAAATTGACCGGTTCGGATCGGTTATGGTCACTGTCAAATAACCGATTGGTTAGCATCCTGATTTAGTTTGGATTTCGGTTCGGTTCCGGTTATATCAGATAACCGAAGTCAAACCGAATTAAATTAATCATACCATAACACAATATTGTACTTCCCCTTAGTACATCACCGACGATATCTCTGATTTCCAGATTTCCAGACATCGTGAAAATTTTCTATGTCTATCATCGAGAATATCGTGGAGATCTCTCTAATTCCTTATTCGATCCTCTAGTTCCGGCGAAACCCTAGAAGAAAATCCCCAAATCTCACTATATATAAGACCCTAATTTCAAGCTAGAATCATCATCTTCTCATCCATCTCCTCTGTCTCCTCCGTCTGAATCTTCAACAAATCAAGCTTTGGTATGTTTCTTGTTCTCTAAGAGAGTTGGATTTGGTAAAATTTTGTTCATATGAATATGTAATGATCGTTTACATTTTTCAATTTAGTCTGGTTCTTATTTTGTTTAAATTCTTATTTGTTTTGGTTTGATATTGATTTTAAGTGATAGTCTTTGTATATAAATCAGTAGCTTTGATTATCGTTTCACGATCTTGTAGCTTTGTTGTAGACAATCTTGTAGCATTGTTTATTATTGAAGTCTAAGTCTGTGTATTTAAAAGAAAACAATTTTGATCCTTATTTGACGATTAAATCTATTCATTTTATTGATTGATTCTGCTCATGAAATTGAATACATCATTTGTATATATGTGATTAAACTTAGTAAAGCTTCGGTCTTTTTGAACTGAATCACCTTTGTTTGGGTTTATTTGATTATTTACTTTTGTTTTTGTTTTGTATTACATTGAAACGTTATGCATCTTTGCATCTGTCCTTATGATATCTTATGGTTATTCTCAGATGAGTTCATCATCTGGAAATTTTGAAGCGAACATGGAGAAAAACAATGCAGAATGTGAGACTCAGCAAGAAGAGAATCATCAACCAAAGCAGAACACTCTAGATAATAGAGGCAAACGTAAGGAAACCACCGATGGAACAAGTGGAGCTAGCTCTCAACCAATCAAAGCAAAGAGGATACTTCCTTCAAGGTCCGATGTGTGGTCACATTACACAAGAATGAAGGAAAATCATGACAAATGTGTGTGTCACTATTGCAACAATGATTTCTTCTGCCTTGCCAGCTTTGGGACTACAAACCTAGCCAACCATTTGAAAGCTTGCAAGGAATACAAGTCCTGGTTAGATGGTCAAGCTAATAAGCAATCAATTCTAAGTAAAGAAGGTAAACTCAAACTTGCAAAAGTTCTTGAGCCTCTCTTCAGAGAAGCATAAAATGAGATGCTTGTGCTAGGACATTTGCCAATGGCTTTCATTGAAAGTGTGGCCTGGAAACACTTCTGCACTAAGGTAAAAACATTTGTATCTAACTATATTTAATTATTATTACATAATAATGTCTCTAAATGCTTTCGTAACTAAGTATCTTTGCGTAAACATGTATGTGAACCTGTATAAGCCTCACTCAAGAAGAACTCCATCAAGAGACATTGTCCAGATGTATGTGACGAGGAAGGAAGCTCTGAAGGCTTGGTTTTCTAATAACAAGCAAAGAGTGTCATTGACAACAAACATCTGGACTGCTGAGACAACATGTAGGTCTCTTCTTGTCTTTCTTATTAATGTGTAGTTTACTGTTCTCTGATTACTAATGGTTTCTAATATTGTTCATATACACAGGTGCAAGTTACATAGTCATCACTGCACATTACATTGATGAATCTTGGAGGTTGAAAAAACTGATCATTGGGTTCAAATACATCACATATCACAAAAGTAAGACAATCTCAGATGTTCTCATAGATTATTTGGCTGATTGGGGAATAAAGAAGGTGTTATGCATAACCGTAGACAATGCAACAGCTAACACCAATGCTTTGAGTCAGTTTCAGAGGCATTTTAGGTTGCTATTACCGAATTCTTTAGTATTAGATGGAGAGTTTATGCATATGACCACTACAAGAAAACAAGTGCATTTGCAAGGGAGGTTTTCGTTGCAAATCCGTAGCAAACGGAGATTTGCAAGGATTTTTGGTTTGTCGCAACTAGCTCGTTGCAAACCAAAAAGCGTCGCACAATCGTCGCAAATTTAAGAATCGTCGCAAATTCGTAGCTAATAGTAGCGACGATTTTGCGACGTTCCTTTGTGCGACGGATTTGCGACGAATACTGTTCATATCAAATTTGCGACGGTTTTGCATTGGTTTTACGGCACAAACATCTGCATCAACTTAGCGGCGAATTTGCAACGAAATTTGCGACTGTTTTGGCTACGATTTTGCGACTTATATTTGAGACGGGTTTGCGTCAAACATATTTGCGACGTAATTGCGGCTTTGATTTGCGACGGTTTTGCGACGAAGATGTTTTTGATTATTAAAAAAAATAAAAATTTATTATTTATTAATAAAATTCGAAAATATTTAAAATAAAATAAAAATCATGAAATAATGTTTGAAATAAAAAAAACATTAAAAATACAAAAAACTAAAACCAAAAAAAATCTATTCGAAGTTAAAATTATCGAGCGGATCCTGGCTCGATGTGCCTCCTTCTTCGGCTTCCCTCCTTCTTAAAATCCCGGCAATGGCGGGGTTAGACTTCGCTAACTCCGCGAACAGATTATCGTAGACGTTCACCGTCCTCTCTAACTTCTTCTCCGTTAGGCATAGCCGTTCTTTTGTTTCCCAGAACTCCTTGGCCATTTGCGGATCAGAAGCATATCTCGAAACGGGACAAAATGGCACTCCCTGATCATCCGTCCGGATAGATCCTGTAAATGCCATCTTTCCCTTACGGTTTTGAAGAGCAATCTAAAAAAAAAATTAAAATTTTATAATTTTACTTTTAAAAATGTTAATAGTATAATAAATATTTAAAATTGTGAATAAAAATAAAAAGAAATTAAATTTTTACCTGTAATGCGACACGGTTGATCTCCATCGGTGTCAGCTGAGTAGGTTGACCATCGGGAGTAAGCTGGGTTGAGAGTTCGTCGACTCGCTCAATGACATCGTTGTGGACCTTGTGGACACGTTCATCAACCCATGTCCCGTCCGGCCTGCGGTAGGTCTTCTCCCAAACCGATGTCATCGTTGCGAGAACTCCTGTTTCCGCAGTCTGAAAATGGAAATATATTAAAAGTTGAATTTTTTGTTACTGTAAAAATTGAAAGTAAAAAAAATTACTAACTTACAATGTCAACCGCATGCTGAGCAAAAGAAATCTGTCCCGAACAGTGCTTTGAAGGCTGGTCACTACCGCCAACCTTCGTCAATCGAGCAGTCGAGCACTGGGCAGACTTCTCCGCAGAAGTCTCCAACTGCCAGAAGGCGACAAGACCAACCCAAATATTGGGATCGAAGAAAGATGGCATACATACCTTCGGATCCGGATTCTTTTGCCACTTCTCCTTCCACCGTCCTATTTGGTTGTTTAGACGGTTCTTCGCTTTCTCCTCAAATTCTTCATGAACTAAACCAATAATCGCGGGGTCCCAATAATATTTTTGCTGGAAATTGAATAAATAAGTTATAAAATTACAAAATTGAATAAATAAAAAAAAATTAAAATTTTTTTTACCGCAAATGTTTTGAACCACCGATCCTTGGTCTCCAGGTTAACATACTTCCAACTCGTGTGGCACATCTTGAAATCCCGCTCTATGATCTTTCTAACATCCTTTCCCACCTTGTTTTTGCAAAACCTAAAAAATTTATAAAAATGATATTATGTTTAAATAAATATATTAATAATTATTAAACAAAAATAATGTAAAAAAAATTACTTACCACACAGCGTTGCCGGTAGAGTCAGGTTCTAAATGGGGAAGAGCCTGCCGTCCGGGAGTAACGAGAAGCTGCTCGAAGGTCATGTCTTCCCATGAAGGAATTGCTCCAGAGTTTGGCTCGGGAGGTGGCGTCGGCTGTGACTCCGGAATCCTGTTAGCGGTACCGGAAGGAGAGGCGCGCGCTGAAGGAGAGACGCGGGCAGAATGTGTACGCTGTCCTGGTCGTGAATGACCACTACCACGACCAACACCAGGCTCTAAGTAGTCGGTATAGTCGTTCTCCGCCATCTAAATAAATTTTATAATTTTGAAATTAGTAATTGTATATTAAAAAAAATTGAAATTTAATATTAATTTGAACAACTTTAAAGATAACATTAAAAGAAAAATTTAAAATTCATAAAATAAACGAACAATTTAGAAAAATACCTTATTAGGTCGAGGGATCGGGATTCGGAAGGTCGAGGGGTTGGGATTCGGAAGGTCGAAGAAACGTTTTCTTAGAGAGAGAAAGGTTTTTTTATAGAGAGAGAAGAGAGAGATGTGAGGAATGAGCGAGGGATTGGAATTGCTTATATAGGGAAAAAAACCCCTCGCAATTCCGTCGCAAATTGGTTGCAAATTGGGCCGAATATTTCACCCAATGCATGTTTGCCGCCACAACGCTTCGTTTGTCGCCCACAAAACGTCGCAAATCCCTCGCGAACATTAAAAAAAACGTCGCAAATGCCTCGCAAATTGGAAATCCCGAGGCGAATGTTCGATGTGTTAATAGAGTTGACCGTAATAATGGTCGCAAAAATGTAGCAAATTTAGCGTGGGATTTGCGATGAAATCGTCGCAAATCCGTCGCAATGTTTGATTTGCAACGTATTTGCGACGATTTCGTCGCAAATCTCACGCAAACGAGGTTTAGGGTATACTTAGGGTTTTGAATGTTGTAGACCAAAATTACACTTCATACAGGTAAATATACACTTCTTTAGGTCGTAAGTCCATGAATGAAACAAAGTTAGTCTACTAATTGAAGTCTTTCGTAAAATCGGCAAAGATGATAGATTGATCATATTCTTAGTATAAGTGCATGTATGTGTGATACTTCGTTATATATGTTTTCTTGATAAAGTTTTGATAAGTTTTTTATTTCAATAATTATAAAGGGATTGCTATTTATTAGACAACTCATACATTTATATTCGAAGACGACCAAATTAAAAGGTATAAATAATGTATTGGTTAGAGTTTAGGGTATGGACGTTTGCTACGGTTTTGCGACGAATGTGTCGCAAATCCGTCGCAAAAGTTCACATTTGCGGCGGATTTGCGACACATTCGTCGCAAAACCGTAGCAAACGTCCATACCCTAAACCTTAGTGTTTTGTTCTTATTCTTATTACTTGGACATTGATGGAAATAAATATATATATGAATTAGTGCCTCTATGATATGTTTTTATATTCCAAGAAGAGGCAATTTAAACGGTATAAATAATGTATTGGTTAGAGTATTGGGTATGAAAGTTTGCTACGACTTTGTGACGGATGCGTCGCAATACCGTCGCAAAAGTTATATATCTTGGTTTAAAATTTTTTTTCACCACACTTAAAAATACACATATTTAATATTAAATTTATTAATCTTCTTCATCATGATCAGAAATATAACGTTCTACTCCGCCATCTTCGTCATCATCGTCGTCCTCATCTTCCTCTTCGTCTTCATCAAACTCATCTTTGTTTCCTTCTGAATCCTCGAATATCACATCAAGACCACTATGAAGTGGGTCAATTCTTGTCAAATTGGTGGTTACTTCTGTAGGGATCGAAACTTCTTCGGTTCTTGCAGGTTGCACTGGGGGTTGATGATCATCATCAGCATCAGCTGCTAACCCCCCGACAATTCTACCCCTTGGGTTAACTTTAATCACGGATAGCCAATCTTGATCCCGTCGTCCACGAGTACGAGGGTAAGGAATGAAGACTACTTGCTCTGCTTGGGATGCTAAAACAAATGGCTCAAACTTGTCAGTGTAGCTCCTATTTCTTTTTACATCAACAACTCCAAATTTGCTGGTTCTAACCCCGAGACCATTGGATGGATCAAACCAATCACAACGAAATCATACACTTTTCAAGTTCAACACACCAGCATACTCAATCTCAATGATTTCTTTCAAAATACCATAGAAGTTTGTATCGCCCGGGACATGAATACCATAATTTGCAGTGGCTTTATTTTGTCCATGTTGAAATGTGTGAAAAATAAAGCCCCGAGTACAATACATCTTACTCGTTTTTATGCTTGCAATGGGCCCCAAAATAAACTCATGTACCCATAAAGGCCAACTTTGTCGAGATTTCTTCGCTACCTATTGACAAATTGAAATAATTAGTATATATGTATATATATAAGCAATACTAATATAACTCATGCATGGTTCTTACCTTCTCCCGCATCCAGCCAGCAAAATCACGTTCTAGGTAAAATTGAACTTCTTCATCATTTAGTTCAGGAAATGCTTCTCATATTTGGCCTTCTAACATTCTGTCCACCCGTTATAGTAGTTAGATGTATATATATTTTCAATTAATATATAAATATATATATATATATACCTCTCATATGGATGAAAGTAGTTACAATTTAGCATTATATACGTATGGGCAGCTTCCATATGCTTGAAATCACACCACGTTGATTCCTTCACTTTTCCACCCATCCGACCTACATCACAGAAAACATCTGGTACACCCTCCAAGTGATATGTTCGACCAACCCCACCCTCGTCGTATCGTCTACGACGAGTTTTCTTAGTTTTCACGGTTTGGTTAAAGTAGTAAATAGAGAATTTTGATGTTTCCTCTGTCAAACTTCCAGCAATGATTGATCCCTCTACTCTAGCGAGATTTTTCGCCTTCATCTTCAAATGTTTGAAGAACCTTTTGAAGAGGTACATCCATCAAAATTGGACTGGACCACCCAAATCTAACTCATGTGGTAAGTGTACAACCAAATGTTCCATCACATCAAAAAAGGAAGGTGGAAATATCTTCTCTAAGTTGCAAATAGTGAGTGGAATGTCTGAATTCAACTTCGAGATTTCGTCCTCCGTTAAGGTTCTGGCACATATATCTCTGAAAAATTCTCCAATACCTAAAACGCCAATCCGGTCTGGACTAAGTTAATTAATACAGTTACAAAATACATGTATGTATATATTAATAACCATAGATAAACGTAATACCTGCAATTGCCTCGTGTACATCCTGCGGTAAAAGCTCTTGAAAGGCAAAAGGGAGTAGTCGTTGCATGAACACATGACAATCGTGGCTCTTCATCCCAGAAAATTTCCCCCCTTGCTCAACACACCTTGAAAAAGTTGACACGTAGCCATCTGGGAACTTCACCCACTCCTTAACCCAGTTAATCAAAGCATTCTTCGCAGCAGGTGATAGTTGGAAACTGGGAATAGGTGCCCTACCATCTCCTGTTAGATGCAACTCAGGCCTTATGCATAAAGCCGCGAGATCCAGACGAGATTTCCGATTGTCTTTTGTTTTCCCTGCAACATTCAACAATGTGTGTATAATATTCTCAAAGAAATTTTTGTCCACATGCATGACATCCAAGTTGTGCCTCAGCAGATGCTCCTTCCAGTAAGGCAATTCCCAAAATATACTTTTCTTATGCCAGTTATGGTATACCCCATACCCAACAGGCATATTTGCTGGATTACTTTGCCAATTACCTCCAACTTTTACAGTTTCTTCCGCACCATATCCATCGATTTGTTCTTCCAACTCCTCACCTGAGAGGTAAACCAAGGGGGAGGTTTTAACAACTCGATTTTGAAATAACGTCCTACTCTTTCCATAAGGATGATCCCTTGGAAGAAAACGACGATGACAGTCAAACCAGCAAGCTTTCCCTCCTGCTGACAATTGAAATGATTCAGTCTTATCTAAACAATAAGGACATGATAACTTTCTGTGCGTTGTCCATCCAGATAGCATACCATACGCCGGAAAGTTGCTTATCGTCCACATGAGGACAACCTTCATGTTGAAGTTCTTACGGCTCGACGAATCAAATGTCCGTACACCAACATGCCACAACTCCTTTAGTTCCTGGATAAGAGGCTGTAGGAAGACATCAAGTGATCTTTTAGGATGCTTTGGCCCTGGAACAAAAATGCTGAGAAATAAAAATTCTCGATGCATACACATTTCCGGTGGGAGATTATATGGCGTCACTATGACTGGCCACAACGAATATTGCCTACCAGACATCCCAAAAGGATTAAACCCATCAGTGCAAAGACCCAAATACACATTTCTATGTTCTACATCAAAGTCTGGATATACCGTGTGAAAGTGTTTCCACGCCTTTGCATCTGATGGATGGGCGATCACCCCTTCCTGACAATCGTGTTCTGCGTGCCACCTCATTGCCCCTGCTATCTGCTCTGATTGATATAATCGCTTCATCCTATCTGTTATTGGAAGGTACCACATACGCTTGAACGAGACTTTGGTGCGACCACTAGTCTTCTTATATTTTGGATGAGAGCAAAAACGACATTCCTGCAGCTGAGCATCATCTTTCCAAAAAATCATACAATTATCAATGCAGACATCAATCATCTCAGACGGTAATCCAAGACTTGCTACCAATCTTTGTATCTCATAGTAACTCTCTGCAGAGTTATTACCCTCTGGCAAATACTCTTTAAACAATTTACCCCATTTATCCATGCAATTTTCACTAAGGTTATCTTCGCTTTTAATTGTCATCACCCTAGATGCTAATGACAATTTTGATAGCCCTTCTCTACATCCTTCGTAGATAGGTTCGTTAGCAGCATCTAATATATCATAAAAATTTTTAGCACTCGGGTTTGGTTCTTCAAAAGTATTATCACTAAACGAAGCAGTAGTTTCTTGAAATGCATCATTGACCATATCATTAAACCTATTCCCATCTGTATTTCCATATGCAGATTCATTAAAATTATCATGACCATACTGATAATTACTATCCTCATAATTACTACCACCTTCTACATTCCCACGATAACTCGTACTTGAACTACCCGGAACAATGACAACAAAATCCTCCCCATGCGAAAACCAAACATAGTAGTTAGGTAAAAACCCCCTCGTAAATAAATGTTTCCAAACAGTTCGCGTATCATGTGGAGCAAAGTTTTTGCATTTCACACAAGGACAGAAAATTTTCACGTTACCGTTGTTGGTATATCCTGCGACAGCCCCTTGGTGTTTATCGCCTGCGTCAAGAACTGTTCAAGCCCTTCTCTAAATTCTCTAGTCACTTGGCCAGTTTCTGGATCTTTGCGGTTGAACATCCATGCTCGAACCACGTAGACCTCATGATGCGAAGACATCTTCGATCGATTAATTATCAAAATACTTTTTCTCTTTAAGAAATCTTAGAATTTTTTTTTTCTCCTCGTATTGTTTTAAAATTATGATTGGAATGTTTGTTGTGAATTCGTCGATCACACATTCGAGGTTTTTATAGGAAATTGATTTATTTGCTACTAATTTGCGACATTTTTGCATCTATTTTGCGACACGTTTGCGACTAAAAATATTGCACCCATAATCAGGTAAGCATCACAAACACGTGTCTATTGTATTACAAAATATCTTACCACGCAATATCGTCGCAATATTTGCGACGAGTTTGCGTCGATTATGCGGTATCACATACATATCGACGCAAAATCGTCGCAATTTTGCATATTTATAGTTTGGTAAGTTGCGATTTAATTTGTAATTTTTTTATTAGTATTAATGTGTTAGGGTTACAAGTAAATTTTTGGAAACTTATATTAATATAATATTATGATATTTTAACATTAACATCGATGTTCATAAACGTACGTACATTATTGCTTAAAAACGTAATACAAATAAACTGCTGATAACATAAACACATATTTATTTTTATTTCTTTTATTGATGACGTAATGTTTTACTCATCATCAATTTCTTCACCATCATCCGTCGTCGACCCTTCGTCGTCATTCTGGGATAGCCAATTGTTTGGATTTCGATGACCACGACTGCTACTACCTTCTTCTATGAATGCTGTAGCCAGGTTTTCTTTAGATATAACCTGTGAAATAAAAACTTGATTTATGTGTACGGATACTACTTAATACAATACCTTTAAAATATATATTGTAATTAACTTACATTGCTTATGTTCTCAAGAATAATGTTAAGATATGTTGGCGCCCTATCAAACTTAACAACTACAACCTCCTTTAGAACCAATACTGAACCCTCCTTTATGTGCGGCCCATATTTGTTATCAGATATGGTGGATCTATGAATGCTCGCTTGTACAGTCCCGGTAGGATCCTTCAAGGAAAATAAATAACATTTATAGATTACTAAATATATAATTTGTTAAAAACATCTTTTTTTAGAACTTATATATACATGTTACCTTGAGTATGACCATCGCGTCCCCCAATCCATTAGGTTCCATTTTATGAATCACTGCTACCACATATGGTACGTGACACCATTGTGGTTTTATTTTATGCAACTCTTTTACCAGTGTCCACCCACGTGTGTGTCCACCTGTATATATTTTACGTAGAATAAGTAAAATATAATTAAATGTCAATAAAACAATATACAAACTTTGAAATATAATTATTTCTGTTTCTTAATTACTAATATATATTTCAAAGGTTGTATTAATAACATTTCATTATACCTGTTAATTTGGTGACATTTTCAATTGTCGTCTTCCAAAGGACATCGGTGAACGATGGATCTTCTGCCTCAACAACACAGTTAACCATCTGTACATGTCTCTCATAAGAATTGTATTCTTCCAACATCGATTCTTCAAGTTTTTTCCTTGCCCGTTCTTCTGCTTGTCTCACACCAGCCGGACCCGGTATCAAAGATCGATTGTTATCCATATTTGTTGAATTATATAATATTGTGAGATCCATAAGGTGGATTTTATAGAATGTTCATTTCAATTTGCGACTAATTTGCAACTAATTTTATAATTACACTCATAAAACGCGTTCTACCTACTTTCCTCGCAAATCCCTCGCAAACGTTATATCGTCGCAAACTCGACGCAAAATTGCGACTATTTTGCGTCTAAACGTAAACCTCGACGCAAAACCGTCGCAAACGTTAAATCGACGCAATATCACCGCAAATATTGCGACGAATTTGCGTCCAAATGTACTGATCGACGCAAAAGCGTCGCAATTTTGCGATGATTTTGCGTCAAAAACTTCTCACGCAAATTTGCGACGGTTTTGCGAGTAAGTAAAATTGTTCGTCGCAAAACCGTCGCAACTAAGACGCAAATTTGCGACGGTTTTTTTCCGTCGCAAATTTCCGTCGCAAATACACCTGTTTTCTTGTAGTGGACATGCAGTGCTCACATCATTAATTTGGTTGTGAGGGATGGATTGGCTGAAGTAAGTCCTAGTGTGACTGCCATTCGTAATGATGTCTCATATGTTAGATTCTCCATCAATAGGCTAAAGGCATTTGAGCTTAAGGTAGATTCATGGAAGATCACTAGGGGTAGCTTGCCATTAGATGTTAAAACTAGGTGGAACTCTACATACCGGATACTGAATAGGGCTCTTAAGTTTAGGCTAGCATTTAATAAGATGGAGGCAGAAGATAAACTCTACAATGAGTTCTTTCCAGAGGCTGATATTGGAGCAATACGAGTTGGACCCCCTCACAGTTTGGACTGGAATGATGTAGAAAGGTTGTGTAAGTTCTTAATCATCTTCTACAACTCTACTTCTCAGAACTCATTCAAGTGTTATGGTGATATAGTAGACATAGCCACAAACCTTGTCAAGCTATCTCATAGCATTGATTCGGAGCTGAGCTCTAAGGCTACTGAGATGCTTAAGAAGTTTGACAAGTATTAGAATGGCTTGAAGAGTATTAACAAGATGCTGATTGTGGCCATTGTCTTTGATCCAAGGAAGAAGATGTAGTTTGCTAAGATGTGCTTTGATGATCTTTATGGAAAAGACTACTTGGAAGCTTTAACAATGACTGAGTCTGTGACGACTCTTCTGCGTAGTTTATTCATTGAATACAGTGTTAACTATGGGAAGGAGCCTTCTGGTGAGAGTAATTCTTCTCAGTCTACTACTCAGTCATCTCAGTGTAGTCAAGAGCAGCCAATAGAGAAAATGGATCTTGTGATGAATCTGGATATCAAAGGATTGATCAGTGGTACAAAGAGATGTTAAATAAAATAGGAGTGAAGGACTCAAAGGATGAGTTGGAAGCTTACTTGAAAGAAACAATTAAGAATCCAAATTTGATGCAAGGAATATAATATGATGTATTGTCTTGGTGGAAGGTGAACAACTCTAAGTATCCGGTGTTAGCAGAGATTGCTAAGGATGTTCTCGCAATGCAAGTGTCCTCTGTTGCTTCTGAAAGTGCCTTTAGCACTAGTGGTAGGATCTTGGATCCATATAGGAGTTGTCTAACTCACTATATGATTGAGGTGTTGATGTGTACAGATCAGTGGATGAAGCAAGACATTAGATATGAATCTAAAGTTGTTACCAATGCTCAAATTCTTTCTGAAATTGAGTCTTTGGATCAGCTTGAGAGAGGTACTTTTCTTTACTAATTTATGTTAATTTGCAATCAATTCTAATACTTGAACAATCTGATAACTTTTTGGGTTAATTTGTGCAGAGTTTCAAGACCTCAGCTTCGTTGAAGGATCCTAAATGATTTTGTTCTTCTTACTAGTCTCAGATCCAAGGTGATCAAAATTCTCATTAGTATTATGTTATTGTTTTGTTACAGTCATTTCAGTTTCTCATAGTATTGTTCTATGTACTTTCCATTCATAGGATTGAAGAGAAGATGGTTTGATTAAACTTATATGGCTAGCTAGGAGGAAAAGATCATGGAGAAGAAGAATCTGCTTATTGTTTCAGTTTTTTTCATTACATTTTGTTTTTTTCTTGGTTTGACATTTCAATTTCAATAAAGATGTTCTGGTTTTATGGATTCAATATTGTTTTGGTACAAGTTTATGAATTATATTTACGTTTACAAGTTTATTATTTTTGGTTTATATCGGTTATAACCTATCCGAACCTGATCCAATCGAATATTAGATCCATACATAGTATTCAAAACCGATCCGAACCCGATATCAAATAACCGATCCCGAACCGAATATTACAAAATATCCGAATGGTCTTTATGAGCCATTATTCGAAAATCCAAAAATCCGAAATAACTGAACCGGACCCAAGTGGTCAACCGAACGCCCACCCCTATGCAGAGCTCACCATAAACCTCCCATCCTCCATTTCTCCCCATACCAATCTATTTCTTTAGCCACTTAGAGTAGTTCTGAAGATTACTCTGATACACTTGGATTGGATTCAAGTGAAGAAACGAGTGAAATAACCGAACCGGACTACTGTCGGGTTTACCGGTTCAGACATTGTTGCCAATTTTAAGGAATTTGGTTGAGATTCTTCATGAGATGTTGGATTTTTAAAACGGGAAAATAGCTAAAAAAACCCTCTGTTGTAATATGAGAAAAGAGAATGAGAATTAGTGATGATTTATTCCAATGAGAACAAGAGTATATATAGTGGTACAATAACTTGGAGAAGAATAAAAGCTTGGAGAGAAAGTGACTTGGTGAACAAGGCCATAATCATATATGGACATTCACAATAAATGAGATTTATAACACTTCCCCTTGAATGTCCATTATCTAAAACTACTCCTAATACACAAGTGATGTTGCCTCATTAAAAATCTTACCAGGAAAACCCAATGGGAAAAACCATGGTTAAGGGGAAAAGAGTGCAGCGCGTATTTACTTCCCCTGATGATTATGTGACTTGAGGTCTTTGAGACAACGCATCCAAATGATGAACTTGTTTCTTCAAAGTAGCAGTTGGAAGTTTCTTGAGAAATAAGTCTGCCAAAGTTTCGCTTGAACGAATATGTAGAACATGTATATCGTCATTCTTCTGCAACTTAAAGATCTTTTAGATTATCCATTTTGATCATTCTCTATGTTTCTCTTAATATCATTAAAGTAAGATATTCATTATAGAGATTGATAGACTTTCATATATCACTCTAATGATAACATTCCTCTTTAAGTGTCTATCATTTGCGTGTTCTTTGATGTCTCGTTAAAAACCTTTCATAGAAAAACCCTATGGGATAAAAACTATGATAAGGGAAAAAGAGTACATCCACGCTCATCATTATATTTCTCCCCTCATAAGCATCTTCTTCAGGAGATGACTTCCGATCATATGCTATCTTTTCGAATGATCATAAACATAGCCTTAACAAACAAACTTGTATGATTTATGATATCTCAAATCATTAGACTTCTGGTCCATAACATAATTTCCTTTTTATCATACAAAATCACATCTTTTAATCATGAAAGAGATCGATAAATTTCTTAAACATTAGTTTAAATTTAGTACTTCAGGACCAAGTATATGTGAACATTCTTATATAGATTCTTGCCATGATCTATAAGTATTTTTCCAAATTATTTCTATAAATCTCTTCGGGAGTTCCAGTAATGTTCAAATCATCAACATACAATGCAATCGTCACAAATTCATTTCTCAAAATTCCTTCTAAATATGCAAGGACGAACCATTCTTATATGCTTCTCTTAGAAAATACTCCCCGATATTTCAATCTATAAATAGAACGATTCAATTTTATTTTTGATGTTTCCACAAAAAGAGTTTTGCTTCTAACAGTTTAAATCCTTCCGGGATTTATATACATATCTCATTATTAAGTGATCATTTAGCATAAATTATTGTCATCATACTATTTCGGATAACTCTGCCAGAGTTTTGATGATCTTCAAATTAAGAATCACTTTGATCAATATCTTTAGAGAAATCTACATGGGTACTCATATACATAATTATACCCTATTTTCTCTTTTCATTCGATAGAGTTCTCAAGAATATAATTCTTGTACCATTGATCCTTAAGAGATTATTTCCTTCATATTTATATACTTCAAGAATGACATTTTTCAGTGTTCAATCTCTTATTGCCAGACTTATAAGATCTCAAAAGTTAATTGCATCCACCACAAGATCATAACTTCACACAATAACTTATTTATCTTTCACTGGTTTTACACTTCAGGTGCATGGACTACAGGTCCAAAAATTTCTCTTCAAGAGAATATAATTACAAGTCTATTTGGCCAATCATTACTTTGTGTACATTTTAATAGACTTTCTTTCATGATCCTCTTTTTTATAATATCAACTGCTCATAGCATGCAAAATATTACGACGTCTATTTGCTTTTCGGTTCCCATATTATTTCTAACATGACATAGCTAGCTAGCTTTTTTCATTGTCAAGTACTTAAAATTTTCATTTGTCATGTTTGATGTCTCTTCTGGAGATCATTCAAAATCTTTATTACCTCGATTTGGTCATTCTCAATTTTTGCTCCTTTCTTTTTACGAGGATTTATATATGGAACCAAATAGGTCTATCATGCTTCATGCGATCTTTAGACTCACTAGCAGTTTGATATAGTTCTTCTAGGACATACATTTAATTGGAGCATATACAGCTGCATAGGTGATTTCATCACTCTATTGGGATCAGCAAAAGCGTATGGCAATTAATTTGCCAAGTTTTGCTTATGAATTATCTTTTTGGACTTCTAATGTACATTCTCTAGTCCGAGGATCATTGATAATTCATAACTACTTATATATTTTCCCAGCTGTTTATTTTCTCCCTCTAATGTTGGAAACTGACTCATTATAATGAGAATATACAAGTCGAGACTTCAATAAATCCTTCTGGGATAGCTCTAGACACTTATTTAATATTCATATCCAACATATATTTTTCTCCTCTTTTGAGGTTCCATCATCTTATAGCACTGTGGTGGAGCACTTTTCATATTCAAGTATCTTTCTGATGGAAATTATTTGGTTTCTCATCCTAAACCAATAATGATTGGGAGACCTATTAGTTATTCATTGGCTTGATGCGAAACAATGGTATTAAACCATTTTGTGTATAAACATAAGCTTTTGGATGTTCAACACTTTATTTCAATGGGTATTCAAACATAAATTCATCATCATCATCAAATACCCTTGCAAACTTCAAGTTGCACTTTCATGACAAGGATAAATGTGAATACTTAGTCGATGTGTTCATCGAGTCAATGCGTCCATTGAATCGATGCATCTAGTATCTAAAATTTACATAGTGGGTGATCAGCCCATAAATATCTCCTTGTATATACTTCTGGAAATAAACAGATTCCACTTTATTTTTTACTGGTGAATGTCACATTATCATATTGCTTTCTGAGCAATCAACATATGATAAATAATTAAAAAGAATCTTCTGGTTCTTTACCCAAATATCCACCCACTTTTATAAATTTTCGCATCATTTATTTAACCAGGATGACCAATCCGGTTAAGCCAAATATTTAAATTATTAGTAAATTTCTAATCTACTTTTCATTCTTAGTAAACTTCTGGTTTACTTTTTATTCTCAGTAAACTTCAAGTTTACCAGATTTATTTTTCTTCATTCTACAATCTTTGTATAGTACATTTTTTTCATGATGGAGTAAGCAAACTCAACTTTAGTGTAAACATAATCTTCTGGATGTTTCACTTATAGTATATAGGATCCTTTAACTCTCCCTCTCGAGATGATAACACTGTAGATTTATCAATCTTGACTATATTCATATTTGTTCACTTCCGGTGAAAATATGAGTTCTGGATAAAATTTTCGAGACCGACAAATATCATTTGTGTGATCCTTTTCTTTATTCGCTACAAGGAATGGAGTATAACGAACAAGACATTTATTTATAGACTCCAAGTCTTATAATCTTAGATGTGAAGACTCATATACGCTCTAAATGATATCCTCTTACTTTTAATATTGTTCAAACGAACTCTTGGATCTTTTATGTCTAAACAGTGAACATATTCTTCAGGATAAGTCACTTGTAGTAAACTTTAATTATCAAGTAATGAATATAATCTTCAAGATATATCACTTATTATTTGTGTGAGATTCCTTAATTCTCTCCCTCGAGAAGGTGAAACTTCAAGTTCAATCATCTCGAATTAAATTCCATTCTAGAATCAAAAACATACCCAACTTGGTCATGTATTTTATTATCTTATATACATTAAGACTTGGAGGAATATATCTCACAATACGTCCCATGTATATGCTTTTTGGGAGCCTTTAATGAGTTTTATACTCTTGATATTGTATTCACACTAGATACTTTTATTCTCATATGAGAGAAAATTCTCTTTCTTGCCATTTTTTTTTCTTTTCTCACTTCAGGTGAGAATTTAAGTTTTACTAAGAATCACTGTGATCTCGATCTTAACCTTTCAAGCAGGCCCGGTTTTCATGTTGTGCGGGCCGTGCATCTGCACAGGGCCCCACGCGTGGGGACCATTTTTCAGCTAATTTTTTTTTTAAAAACGGCCCTAAATTTTTTAATTACTTGTGGTCCTAAATTTTATAAAACTTACAAAAAAGCCCTAAATTTTGGCAAAATTTTTTATTTGCACAAGGTCCATATTTCAACTGAGCCGGGCCTGCTTTCAAGACAATATATATGGCCACTTCTTTGGCTTAGTATTATTAGTGTAATGACACATTCACTTCAGGGAATGGACAATAATCAACGCGATGTGGGTCATGAATTTCATTAGACCCAAAAATTTATACTAAATAAGATCACAAAGCAGTAAAATCAATTCGTAAAAATCATGATTATATATAGATATATAATATATGATAACAAACCATTTAAAACATGAGCCAGTAACTAAAGGCTATATTGATCATCATAAACTCATAAGCTGATTTCTATAAAATATGCATCGATTTGTTTAAAGCACATTATGATATCATATTATCAAACTAATCAGATGACCAAAACATTCTAAATAATTAAAACCAACTTTCTATTTGGTAAATTAGCAAAAACCACAATAAACATGTTTTGATTTATGATAAAGCATGTTTTGATCTACAACTTAACGATGCCATGAATTTATTAATCAGATCGATATAATAATATGGATTAGCGCACTTATCTCGATGAGTGTGAACAATGATGACGTAAGGTAGTTACGACCAAGACGGAGAGGATCAACGATGTTAGCTTGGGATCTCTCCGGAACTCTCAAAACAGAGACGCGTCGTGGTGATCAGAGATGTTAGAGATAGAGAGAATTCCTCAAAGAATCTCTAAATACTTTGCTAAACTAGTGTCCATTCACCGCAAACGACATGAACATCACTGAACGATTTACCAACAAATTTCTTATTAAACCCATGTAATATTCAAGTGCAAAGAAGAATAAAATAATAATGAAACAACACAAACATGTCTCGATAATAGATAAAATCTTTGATATATTAAAGCATGGATTATATATATATATTTAACTAAGATGCAGTGGTCGATTCCTATAAGGAACACTTACGTGTTATGCATGTCAATAACAAAACAGATTTATAGTGTTTCAATTAAACCAATACTAACGAATATATATATAAAGTATGAGTATATTTATAACGAATCATGGCTGGTTTCATAATGCAATTCGTAGGAGCCAAGCAGATCTAACATGACGGTAAAGAGTACTTATCTTGATGATTAAGTAGAACTAAACTCATATGTTGAGTTTCGACTTGAGACGGAGACGTCGCGTAAAAATTGAGCGGCATTGATTAGGGTTTTGCTCAGGCGACTAAAGTTTTTAGACTGAGAATTAGTGATGATTTATTCCAATGAGAACAAGAGTATATATAGTGGTACAATAACTTGGAGAAGAATAAAAGCTTGGAGAGAAAGCGACTTGGTGAACAAGGCCATAATCATATATGGACATTCACAATAAATGAGATTTATAACACCCTCAACTTTATGGCGGGAGCCAAAAAAACCCCAAATTAATCTCTAAATCATTTTGACCTCCAACTTTTGTTTACTTTATCTTTTAAACCTTAAACTTTTGTTGACTAAACAAAATTAGACCCGTCGTTAAGTGGCCTATCAGAACAATTAGACAGAGTTAAATCTCCGTTACGGTTCTCCGTTTAACGCAAAACGACGCCGTCTTTTTTTGTTCTCTTTATACAAAATCCCAATCGAAATTAGGGTTCTTAAAACCCAAAAAAAAAATCCCAAATCGAAACACGTTTCTGGAAAGATTCTTAAACAGAGCCTTGACCTGTTGCTTATACATGTCTGAATCTGGTAAGTCACGTCCATCGTCGAGCCTGAAGCTATCCAAAATCCACAAACCAAATCTTTTTCTTATCAAGACTCTAGATGTAAAGCAATTAAAATATTGATTTTTCAACAATGAGAGTTGGAAATATTTGCAATTCAGATAATGAGATGACGGATTATTCAAACGTGAGATGCAAATTTAGCAGAGAACATGAACATCAAAGAAACTCTAACTTGAGAATCATCAAAAAGCTTCCATTTGCCACATTGTGACAATTCACCACAAGGATAATCAAACGAATACATCACGATTTAGTGAAATCAAATCCCAATTTTATCACAAATTCGTAATCTATGTTTGACAAAATATACGATAACGAAACCCGAGAGAATATCAAATTCGAAAGAAATCAAAGATCTAAGAACAAAATCCATTGCCGATTTCAAACGAACAAAGTCTCTCGATCCAAAACGGAAGAACACTCACAAAGATCGGGAAATTCAAAAAAATTGCCCATGCTATATATATCGGAAAACTACAAATCGAAAGCGTTAATTGAAATCGATTTGGGATTTTTTTGGGTTTTAAGAACCCTAATTTCGATTGGGATTTTGTATAAAGAGAACAGAACAAGACGGCGGGAAACATTTAACTCTGTCTAATATTTTTGTTAGACAAAAATTGGAGATTAAAATGGTTTAGTGATTAATTTGAGATTTTTTTTTCTCCTGCCGCCATAAAGTTGAGAATTTTTTTAGCCATTTTCCCTTTTTAAAACCCAGAAAAGCCGATTCTGACCAAACGATGATTATTGAAGCATACGAGAACTGATTCCTTCCTTTTAAAGTTTGGTCCTTTTATATTTCTTCTTCGTTAGTGATGGAGGGGGTAAAGTTTGATAAGCCCTAACTTAGCATCGGCGAAAGTTAAATCCTCCTCGTCTGGGTTTACATTAATTTCGTTCTCGAGCAAAAGGTCAGTTCTTTGTTCATTGCTCTGTAAACATATAGAAAGTTTCCTTTTCTTTTCTTTTTGCCTATGTAAATCTTGGAATCATCATCATGCGATTTTGGGTTTTGTTATTGTGTGTGCGTGTTTGCTATGGATACCAAGACAAATCTGAGCTCTCTTCCAGATGACATTACTTCCCACGAATTGAGCTGCTTCTACTTCGTTCCTCTCAAAAAGATGGAGAAATCTGTTTCCATTGATGAATCGTCTCTGCATCTCACCATCACTTCGATTTCGTTTATCCCGGTAGAGAGAGTGAACATGTTCAAGAAAGCTTCGGTTTCAAGTTGCGGTTCCTTGAAGAGATTCTCATTCAAATGTCTAGCTGATATTCACTTATGGGTAGTACAAGCAGATGTATATCAAAGGCTGTGAAACGATATTCGTATAAAGACCCGTTCCCTGATCCGTATAATTTACCAGAGCTGGTTCCTACTACTGCGTTTGCGAACAACACTTTGGTTAAGCTCACTTTAGAAACAGAGATTTGTCTTGGAACTGGTCTTGGAGTGCCGGTTTGATCTTCAGTTGCTAAAGAGTCTCTTCCTGCATACGGTTTGGCTTATATTTGTGCCATGTGTTGACTCAAAGATGTCCAGGGCTCAAAGAATTATACGTGGAGCAAATGTTCATTGACAATGAAGAAGAAAGATTAAATGTTCCAACAGTACCTAATTACTTAAGCCACCACAACATCAAGAGACTCACCTTTCGGTTCAATGATGGTGTTGACTGTTTGTCATTTGATGCACCTATGCTTGTCTACTTAGACTACTCAGATTGTCTACCTTGGGAGTATAAGTTTTCCATTTTCTCCAATATTCTGTTAGAAGCCCGCATCGATCTTGCTTTCAGACGTTGGAATAGATGGAACAATGAAGAGCAAAACTGTTCAGAATCCATTAGCTATATATGCAATGTTTAGACTCTTTACCTCTCTTCTTCTATACCTTTTTACAATCTCTTTCTTCTCCTTTTTCCATTTGTCGTTTGATAATAACTGTTTGTTTGTGTCTGTGCGTTGCCTTCATTTTTGGAGCAATTTTCCCTTCTTTAAGAGCCTGACTACTCTATGTTTTAAGAGTAAGCTGCAAGACTATTGGAAATTGCTGTCTAACATGACAGAAAACTCTCCCTTCTTGTGATTTCTCAGTTATCCGGGAATTAGCGTATAGGTACTTATGTGGCTTCTGTTCCATAGCTTCTGTTGTATAGGCAATTCTGGGGTTACCATTGGTGCGAATGTGGTAAAGGTGGTAGAGATACAAGGGTTTAAAGGAAGACGTAGAGAACTGAAGCAAGGGAAGTGTTTCTTACGGGAAATGGAGGCTTCAAGTGAAGATTAGTGACGAGATTGAGAACAAGTTGCAACTCACAATTGAACTTCTAGCTCTCCTAAACGTTCATCTAACTGCCACATTTCCGTCTTGTGAACGTTTGCTTGATAACATTAGTGGTATGTTCTCTAAGCCCATAGCACATATAAGCAGTTATAAGATATAACTGCTCATATGTCTTGCAAATTTTTGTGTCCAATGGTTGTTACTGTTTACTTGTAGCTGATGAATGAATCTCTGTTTCGTCTGATGTATATTTAGGATCTGCTATCACTGGATCAATCGGAAATGAGTGTGGTGCGTCCAAGAATCGCTAGTGCAGCAAACGACATCGTTTAAGCAACTATCTCTCGAGTGATATTTTGTTTTTGTCGTAGACTTGTGTTTTGCCATAATCTTGATTCTTAGTTCCTCGATAACAACTCATTTCTTTTGTTGTGTTGGATTGTTTCTTGGCTGAGATATAATGAAGCAAAATGTTCCATCTTATTTAAGTTCAAGCCTCAGTCTTATTCATCCTCATATAACAACATACAACTAAACATTCACAACACAACTCAAACACTCTACACAAGCCAAAATGGAAAAAGAAACATAAAGAAAGGGGTTTTTTCTGTTTTGCAGTCTTTGGGGTAATAAAACCTGTGGTTGTGTGTATTTGCATAAGAAGAGAAACTAGAGCTTGTCCATGGAAGTGGAAGTGAAACTGTACAGAGTGTAAACAAAAGGACCATCTTTGTAATATGACCATGAGTGTCTTTCTTTCTGGAAGGTGTTGGTTTAATGCATTGTAAACAACATTTTTGGTGATATATCATCCGCTGAAGCTTCAGTGATCACAGGGAATGCTTCCATCTGCTAGTCTCAGTGATTCGGTATAAGAATTACAATACCCAGAGAAGTATGACCCTCCTGACTGGTCATACATGTCTATCTGTATATGCTCATGAACATGCGTCTAAAACGTGGATACTCATATTTGCAGAACATGTGAACATCAAAGGACATTCCTCCAAACATCCGGTGATTGTTGGACAACCAAAGGTGAGTCTAGACCTTGAGCTGAACCTTTCACCTTCCAAAACTACGACCAATCGAGATGAGTCCTCGAATCACAATGAAACCCGAGTAAGAAGGTGCTGATGATGATGATGTTAAGTTGGTAATATGTTAGTTTAATGATGAACTTCGTCCTGGCTTAACATGCTGGTTATGTTGTGCACATCAACTCCTGTTTGTCCAGAGTGTTGAGAATATATCATTGAAAAAGTCTCGAGGAGACAAAAATTCTCTCTCTGGCCCCTTCTCCGAGACTAGATATTACCCATTGTATCAAAGCATCATCCGACTGTTACCCAATGGACCTTGTCCATTTTTAGCATGTTTTTCAAACGCACCTTTCCAGTCATCTCTTCCACCCACTTTTCTTTACCATCTTTAGCTTCTGGTCGCCTCTCCAATCCCGGCTCCGGCCGTTCCGGCCGCTAAAACCTCCGGCGCAGCTCGTCTCCTCTCTGTGTCCTCCAGAGCTCGTCCCTCTTCCTATGGCTGAGTCAACCACCACCGGTCCGTCGCTGGACCACTCAGAATTCCCATCTCTCCCCAAGTCGGCAAAACCCTCTGTCAACACCACCCTTGTTCATCCCTCGGCGCAAACTCCCTCCACCCAGCCTCTCTCCCCTCCATCCACCACTCTCCCCTCATCATCAGGCCAATCCGAGTCGATCTCGCCGCAACCCCCATCTTCTCTTTGGACTGAACTGTTCACTCGCACCAAGGCCAACCGGAAGGTCTTCCCTGCTCCGACCATCTCCACTGACGGGATTCCCATAGTTAAAGCACCGCCATCAGTTCTCCTTCAATCCTCCAAAACCTGGAAAGATTATATTCACTGTCATTTCTTCGGTGAACCACCGTCCCTCCGTAAGATTTTCTCCGACCTTAATCCTATATGGGGAAAAAAGGGAACGATTCAAATCAAACCATACTCTGCTCGGTCATGCCTAATTCTAGTTCCTCACCTCTCAACACGCAATTGGATTCTCGACGTTGGATTCTGGAGCGCCGGCACAGTGGCTTTCGCGGCGAGGATGTGGTCTCCGGTGTCTTCCTTCTCCGACCATCCACTTTCCTCTGCTCCGATATGGTTATCTCTCCACAATATTCTGCCACCGCTCTGGTCGCTTGACGGTTTCGAGCTCATTGCAAGCGGAGTGGGGAAGCCTCTTCCATCGTCCTCTGCCTCCGCTCCCCCTGTCGGCGTCGGTGCTCCTCGGATTCGTACGGTGGTTCCTCTAGACAAGGGTCCTCTGCCGACTACTGTCCTTGTTGAAGACGACCTCGGGAGCCAGGTCCCTATTGAAGTACGGTATCACAACCTCCCTCCGATCTGTCCAAGCTGCGCAGCGTACGGTCACCGGTCCCATCGATGCCCAAAGCGACCCCCTCTCCCTCCATCGACACATCCCTCAGTTCTGCCTGCCGGCGACGCCGCCGTTCCCCCCTCCGATCCGGTCACCGGCGTATCTCTCCCCTCGCTGACCTCCGCCGTCCAACCAGCTCCGTACAAAGTCAGTCCAACGCCTCCCATTCCAACATTAGGGTTGTCCCTTAATGGCCTGATCCTGGGCTTCTCACTTGCAGTCCACCAGCTTCTTCTTCCTTTAAGAATCAGTCCAAGAAGAAGCCTAAGCCCACTCCAAGTATAAGCGCTGAGCCCAGTAAGCTTTTGCAGGCCAACTCCTTTCAAGCTCTGGTCTCTGCCCCCAAGGCCCACTCCACGGCCCACTCCGTTCCACCACCACCTGAACTCAGCTCCCAGCTTGCCGCACCTCCGCTCCACCGTCCTCTGTCCCTCCGGCCCCAATCTCCGACCAAGTCTCCTCGGTCCCCCTCCCCCGAAGCAAATTCCTCCGCCGTCACGACTCCTCCCTCGTCCAACCTAGCCCTCGCCTTTTCACCTCCGCCACCACCCACCTCCATCTCCGCCATGGACCCAACATCCGCACCCGTCCCCTCCACCTCATCTCCTGCTCCCTCCGCCAGGCACTCCTCTTCTCCCACCCCGTTATCACCCTCAAGCTCTCGGTTCAACCCAACCTCCTCCGAGTCCTCCTCTCCGACTTCTCTCACCTCAAAGTCTCCATCCTCAGTCGCACCACCACCTTCGCCTCACCTCCTCCCCTACCTCTCACCGCCTCCACCCTCCTTCACATCTCTCCTCATTCAACAACAAATCATCAGCCCCTCCCTCAATCCGCCTCGCATTGATCCTCCCACCTCTGTGCCACCAAGACCACGCCACTTCCCCTCATCTCTTAACTCTTTCTCTGCCTCTGATTCTAACTTTGATTTCACATTTTCTGATTTAGATGATAATCTGCCAATTGACCCATTTGCTTCTGAACATAGGAATGGCTCGATTGATCCTCCTGAAGACTCTCTTGTTCCTACCTCCCCATCGTTGGCCATTTCCGAAGAGGTCCCAAAGGATCACAAGCAAAGGAAACCCAAGGGGAAAAAGAAGAAACACTCTCAACCTCTCTTTCCCGTGAAAAAGAGACTTCTATAAACCCCTCTTTCAATCAAATCTTTTTTCCTCTTATTTCAATTTAATTTACATGAATATTTTATCTAATCAGAGCTCTCATACTAATGGTCTCTTCTCCTGGAATGTCAGGGGCATCTGTAGTTCTTCTCGCCAGCGCCTAGTCAAGAGCTGGATTCGCACCCACCGTCCCCTCTTAGGCGCAATCTTAGAAACTAGGGTCAAAGACGCTTCAGCTGTTCGTCGAATCGTTAACTACATCACTCCATCGTGGCGAGTCGAGACAAATTACAGTTTCTCCGCTCTGGGTAGAATTTGGGTGATCTGGGACCCCCGCCTCCAATGCTCCACTTACGCTTTGACGGACCAGTTAATAGCCATTGGAGTCTATGATCCCGCCGCAGACTTCTATGCCACCATCATCTTTGTCTACGCCAGCAACAATGCCACTGACAGAAAATCCCTCTGGAGGGACATCACATCCCTATCCTCCCATCCTTCCATCTCTTCAAATCCCCTGCTGGTAACAGGGGATTTCAACCAGATCCTTCTTTCCACTGAGCATTTCTCTTCATATCCCTCTACTCTCCCCTTGGCAGGTATGTTGGATCTTCAGCACTGCATGACTAATAGTGAGATTTTTTATTTGTCTTACAGGGGGGCCTTCCACACGTGGTCCAACAAGGGGCACACAGACCTAATCACCAGGAAACTTGACAGAGCTTTGGTCAATGAAGCTTGGACCCTCGCAATCCCTCAGTCTTCCGCCTTCTTCGACGCACCAGGCCCTTCAGACCACTCTCCTTGCCTTGTTACCATCCCTGGTGTTAGGGACCGGAAACCAAAAACGTTCAGATACTTCACATTCATCTCAAATCACCAGCAATTCCACTCTAGGATCTCCATGACTTGGCTCTCTAGCCAGCCTACGGGGTCGCACATGTTCCAGTTTGCAGTTAGGCTCAAAGCGGCTAAAGCTTGTTGCCGTTCTTTAAACCGAGATGGTTTTTGCGGCATTCAACAACGTTGTGAACAAGCTCTGGCTTCCTTACACCTAGCTCAGACCAACCTCCTCTCTGACCCTAGCCCGACCAATCATCAAGCGGAGCTCCTCGCTCGTGAGTACTGGCAGAGAATGGATACTGCCCTTGAGACATTCTATCGCCAGAAATCAAGAGTCCAATGGGTGGACTTGGGGGACGCTAATACAACCTTCTTCCATCGTCGAGTCGTTGCCAACTTCCATAGAGACTTCATCTCCTGCCTGAAAGACGACAATGGTTCTCTGATCTTTGACGTTCAATCTCTTCAACTAATGACTGTCTCTTTTTACAGGAATCTCCTAGGTACCAGGAACGATTCTATCACAGCCCTATCTCTCCCCTTCCTACAGGATTTACACTCCTTCAGAAGCTCCCCCTCCCAGAATCTTTTCCTATCATCCATTCCCTCGCCAGACAGCATCCTTGCTATTATCCAGCACATGCCACACAACAAGGCCCCTGGTCCTGACGGTTTCCCAATTGAGTTCTATCGGTCCACCTGGGATATTGTTGGTCAGGATATCATCAACGCTGTCACAGAATTCTTCAGGTCTGGGAAGCTTCTAAAGGAGCTCAATGCCACCGCTCTGACGCTCATCCCTAAGAAGGAAGGAGCTTGTTCGCTCACTGATTACCTCCCCATCTCCTGCTGCAACCACTTCTACAAAATCATCTCTACTATCCTTGCAGGGCGTCTGAAGATCATGCTTCCCCAAATTGTCCAGAAGAACCAGGTTGGCTTTGTTCATGGCCGCCAGCTTTGTGAAAACATTCTTCTCGCCTCAGAGCTTATCAACAAATTCAACAAGCGCGGTCCAGTTACCCGTGGATGCCTGAAGATTGATCTCACAAAGGCCTTTGACAATATCCACTGGGATTTCGTTCTCCAATCTCTAAGATCCTTTGCCCTTCCGACTACCTTTATCTCCTGGATCAAAGAGTGCATCACTACGACTTCCTTCTCAATCAATTTCAATGGCGACCTCACAGGTTTCTTCAGGGGTGAAAAAGGCCTAAGACAAGGCGATCCCATATCCTCCTACCTCTTCGTCATTGCCATGGACACTCTCTCCAAGCTCCTTGACAGAGCAGTAGCCTCTGGGCGCATTCGCCTCCACCCCAGCTGCCGTAATCCGGTAATATCCCACCTGTCTTTTGCTGATGACTTACTCATTTTCTTTGATGGTTCAGACACCTCTCTCCAAGCCATTCTTTCTGTTTTGGATGGCTTTTACAGGATGTCTGGCTTAGGGGTGAACCTTCTCAAATCTACTCTATTCTTGGATGGCAACAATCCAAATGTCCTCCATCATCTGGCTTCAAAACACGGGCTCTCCCAAGGCACCCTCCCGGTCAAATACCTTGGCGTCCCTCTCACTCCTAACAAAATGAAGACCGCCGACTTCCAACCTCTCCTGGAGAACATTCAGACCAGATTCACCTCTTGGACCACTCGTCACTTATCCTTTGCAGGTCGTCTTCAGCTTCTCCAATCAGTCATCAATTCAGTCATCAACTTCTGGGCCTCGATATTCCTGCTCCCCAACCAGTGCCTTCTCCAGATCGAGCGGCTTTGCAACGCCTTCCTCTGGTCCGGCAACACCCAATCAGGGAAGAAGGCCAAGGTCAGTTGGGCCTCAGTTTGTACACCAAAATCATCTGGTGGTCTTGGCCTTCGACGCCTTGCTCGCTGGAACACTGTTCTCGGCCTCAAGCTCATTTGGTTACTCTTCTCCAACTCGGGATCCCTCTGGGTCTCCTGGGTCCATTCTAACCTGCTTGCTTCCACTAGCCTCTGGGAGGCCCCTCATCCCCAACCCCTAGGCAGTTGGATGTGGAATGAGATTCTCAAGATCCGAGATGTGGCTCGTCCTTTCATATTGTGCAGGGTTGGTTCTGGTTCTACTTGCTCCTTCTGGCATGACAACTGGACTGGCTTAGGCTCGCTGTTTTCCCTCCTGGGTCGCTCGGCTATCTCCATTACAGGGATTCACAAGGACAGCTCGGTCCTCCATGCTACGCACAACGATCCCCCCAGCTGGTCCCTCTCTACCCGATCCAGGAATCCCGTTATTATGTTCCTTCAGGAGAATCTCCCGAATGCTCCCTCTCTTCTCACCTCTTCCTCTCCTGACACCTACCATTGGATGCCGCCTGGAGCTGACCCGCATCAATCCTGCTCCAGTTTCTCAGCATCCAAGACCTTCCTCTCTCTCAATCCCCCTCCCTCTGAGGTTCCTTGGCACAAGCAAGTCTGGTTCTCCGGCAGGATTCCAAAACATGCCTTTACTACCTGGTTAGCCGTCATCAATCGCCTCGCCACCAGAGACCGCATTCGTAGATACGCCCCATCTACACCCTCCACCTGCCTCCTCTGCTCCTCGTCTGATGAATCCAGGGAGCACCTTTTCTTTTCTTGCTCTTACTCTTCTTCCTTGTTGAGACACGTTTTACAAATGTCTCCTACTCACCTTGATCTCCACCATCTTTTGCAGTGGCTTCCCCATTCCTCCTCTTGTAACCAGCTTAGATTGATCGGTCACTTAGCTCTCCAGGCGACTATCTACTCGATTTGGCGGGAACGAAATTCCAGGTTTCACACCTCCACCTCGAGACCGGTCTCCCTGCTCGCTCGCGACATTGATCTCACGATCAGAGCTAAGCTTTACGCTCTCTCTCGCTCGACCGCCACCTCTTCTCCTTCGCTCCTCGAAGTTTGGTTTGGGATTCAGCTCCACCATTACCACTTCTCCCAGTGACTCTTCAATGTTTGCTTCAACCACTTGGTTTTTCTATTTGTTCAGGTTGCACTCTTTTTCCTTGCCTGGGTTTTTCCCCCAATGGGTTTACCAGGTAAGGTTTTAACGAGGCTTCCGCCCTCACACTTTCTTTTCAGAGGGTTTTAAACCCATCATTCTTATCAGGCACCACTGGGCTAGTTGAGCATGATGTTTCTTAAAACCTCTCGTCAATTTTTCCGCCTTTCTCCATTCTCATTCCCTTGTATTCCACTGTATCAGTGACTTTTTGGTATTAATAAATTAACCTTAAAACCAAAAAAAAAAACTGCAAGTTCATGCAAAACTGTTTAACCAGAATTATATATATATATAGAGGAATTGCATTAAAAATATATATATAAATACCGACTATAGCTATGTTCAAGATATCTTATACCAGAGTTTGACAAGAAAACTTCAAGTGTTACTAGTCATTTGAAGTGTCATAATGCTCTGTTTTGGACTGTTGACAAGTCTTGGTATCAAATGTTATGGTAACTTGCATAAATGAATGATTTGGATATTGATGAGCAAAGTTTCTTCAAGAGCATATGCAAATCAATGTAAAGATAGAAAAACACAGACTCAAGACTCAATAGAAAGACTAACAAACCGGGACTCAATCCCGATGCTTCAAAGGTTTATGAGAAAAAATAGAAAAACACAGACTCAGGCTCAATAGAAAGACTAACAAAGCCAACTAAGTTCCGATGCTTCATAGGAATAAGAGAAAAAACACAAAACAACTAGTCTATTTTATGTTTTGTGGTGGAACATGGTAAGGGGCCGGGTATGTCCAATTATGAGCTCTTATGGGGGATAAGCTTCCATCATGGTCGAGAAAGACAACGCCATATTCGTCAAGATCCATGACCTGGACGCAGTTAGCAAACAGACCAGGAAAGGAGGTAGCATGGACACAAAAAGGTTCGGAGTTTGAGAGGAAAATGCAGATGTCTCCGATGTCTCGAGTGTAAAGAGCGTTTCCCTTTCCGTCAAGCTTGAACACCATGAGAGCTCTTGATTTCATTTCCAGCCGACCACGGCTAGTGGCCTTCCTGTACCACTTAAGTAAGAATGCCTCACCTGTGGAACGCGACTCGACCAAGTGTTCGCTCGTGGAGCAAGAATGCAGAAGCTCCCGTTTGGTCTTTGTCAGCTCGGGAAAGTTTTGAAACCGCAACCTCTGGATCTTGGGTTTCTCATTGAGATCCTTGAAATCCCATGATCCAATGAGGTGGCCTCCAGATCCGGGCAAGCAAAAGGCTTCGTCTCTCTCGGAAAACATGACGCGGGAGGAGTAGAAGCAATGGTGAACTCTAATGTTGGTCCACTCGGGATTACTCCGAGCGGGTCTGCAAAAGCTTAGCTGAGGACCCAAGAACTTGACAGCGACAACACAGTCGTGATCCTCTGGAGAAGACGAGGACATTGAAATATTGGTGACGATCTGTGTTTGGCAACCAGGCAGAGTTACAAGATGAGGTAAAGGAATGCGTTTCGGGTTCAAATCAGATGCGATCGGGTTTAGATCGTCCTGGAGGCGTAGAATTCCGTCCGCCTTCATAGTACCAATCCATCCATGGGATGCTCCCACGGTAATAATTTCATCTTTATCCAACAACTCCCGAGGCACTTTCTTCTCCAAATCGGCGCAGTGAACTTGATTAGCCTTGTGAATCACCAGTTTTCGGAGATCCTCTCCACAAGGATCAGAGGACGCAATGTAACAAGGAGGGAATCGCGAGGAAGATCCCGATGAGAAGCCATTAGAAAATACAAGACCAAGACCACAACCACGACCATTAAGAAATTGCGAGGAAGATCTCACCAACGAAAAGCAGGAGGGCCTTAAGAGCCGCCTGAGAAGAAGCAGAGACATGAATAGATTATTATTCCAAAACCCTAATTGGATGCCCACCAGATATATAATCAGAGAGATCGTATTTCATTTATTTCCATCATCATAAATCTTACGGGCCGGCGTGTATTTTATTATTTATTTTTTATTAGATTATTTATGTATTTCGTTAAATGATTATAATAGTATTTAATTATTATCAACTCAAAAAATCCTTTTAATTCCATTAATTTCACTGGTTTATCAAGTGTGTTTGCTCAATCTTTGATTGATTGTGTTTGCTCAATCTGCAAGCAAAACAACATTTACTTGAACTTATCCATATATTATCACCAGGCCCAGCTCAGTTAAAATATGGACCTTATGCAAAAAAAAAAAATTTGCCAAAATTTAGAGTTTTTTTGTAAGTTTTATAAAATTTAAAACCTTTTTTTACAAGTAATTAAAAAATTTAAGACCATTTTTTTTAAAAAAAATCAGCTGAAAAATGGTCCCACGCGTGGGGCCCTGTGCAGATGCACGGCCCACACAGCATGAGAACCGGGCCTGATTATCACCATTTGTTAACATCAAGAAAGATTGGAGAAGCTTTAGAGAATGAGAGGGAAAAACTGAAGTTCGCTTATCAAGGAATTTTAACAAGGTATTGGTACATACATTCTCACAAGGTATTGGTTTAAACTAGCATATTAGGAATTTTATCATCTTGGTTTATGCTTTTATGTTGTCTTTCAACTCTAACAAACTATTGTTAGGATTTAATAAAATGTTAAATAAGATAGTTTGTACATACTTATACTAGTAAATAACATAACCGGATGATTAACATATTAAACCGGTAATGAGATAGTTTGTACATACTTATACTAGTAAATAACATAACCGGATGATTAACATATTAAACCGGTATGTATATAAGATAAAACTCCCCCTCAAGATGGAGAGTACAAATTGTGAACTCCCATCTTGAACAACAAGTGACGAAATTGAAGAGCAATGAGGGGTTTAGTAAGCAAATTAGCAAGCTGATGCTCTGAAGCTACATGAAGAGTCTTCATAAATCCTGAAGCTACACGTTCTCTGACCACATGACAATCTCTTTCAATATGTTTTTTCCTTTCGTGGTAAACCGAATTCTTGGCAATGTGAAGAGCAGCTTCATTATCACAATAAAGCACAATAGAATCAACCAAAGACACCTTCAAGTCTTCAAGTAGGTAACTGATCCAGAGAAGTTCACAAGTAGTATTAGCCATGCTTCGATATTCAGCCTCTACAGAACTTCTACTAACAACATCTTGTTACTTGGAACGCCATGAGATAAGAGAATCTCCCAAGAAAACACAAGAACCTGAGACTGATCTTCTTGTTTCAGGTCATGTACTGAAATCAGAATCAGCAAAAGCACAAAGAGTAAGACTTGATGTTGCTGAGTAAAAAACTCCTTGACCTGGATCAACTTTCAAGTAGCGAAGAATTCTGTGTGCACCATCCAAATGTGGCTCCCTAGGAGCAGAAAGGTATTGACTGAGTTTGTGTACTGTAAAACGGATGTCAGGCCTTGTGACTGTGAGGTAGATAAGCTTGCCAAGCAACTTCCTGTATACAGAAGGATCTGATAAAAGAATACCAGAAGTTTCACTGAGCTTGAGATTGAGTTCCATTGGAGTTGAGACTGGTTTACTGCCAAGGAATCCAAACTCTTCCAGGAGCTCAAGTGTATATTTTCTCTGAGAAACAGAGATGCCCACAGCAGCTCTAGCAACCTCAAGACCTAAAAAATTCCTCATATTTCTCAAATCTTTGATTTTAAACTCATTGGCCAGAAGAACCTTAAGATCAGAGATAGATGAGTCTTTATTGCTGACCAAGAGAATGTCATCCACATAGACGAGAACAGCAATGAAAAGATCTCCTTTGTGTTGAATAAATAGTGTTGGATCAGTCTGAGACTGAATGAACCCAAAAGAGATAAGAATTCCAGAAAATTTGTGAAACCACTGACGTGATGCTTGTTTAAACCCATATAAAGATTTTCTGAGTCTACAAACAACTCTAGGTGGTAAAGACTCCCCCTGTCTAGGTGTGTATCCTTGTTGTAATGACATATAAATCTCTTCTTCAAGATCACCATGCAAGAAAGCATTGGTGACATCCATTTGATTAATACTCCAGCCATGAATAGCAGCTAAAGCAAGAATTAACCTCACTGTGGTAAGCTTAGCAACAGGACTAAAAGTATCTTCATAATCTATGCCTTCCTGTTGTGTGTACTCTTTAGCTACTAGCCTAGCTTTGTATCTTTCTATTGTTCCATCAGAAAGAAACTTTATCTTATACACCCATTTGCAGCCAATGGCATGTTTCCCTTCTGGTAAAAAACAGATATCCCAAGTAGAAGTACTCACAAGAGCATCTAATTCTAGGTTCATGGCATCAAGCCAATGTTGCACCATCACTGCCTTTTTAAATATAGATGGTTCTTTCTCAGCAAGAATGGCAAAACAGAACAGACGATACTCAGGAGAGAGTTTATCGTAGGACAAAGAATCAGAAAGAGGATGAAAGTGGAACCTCTGGAACAAGTGACTCAGTCTCAGTGACTGGCAAAACTTCAATATTGATGTTTTGAAATTCCTCATAAAAGGGAAAATTATTTTGATTTATGCAATCAGTGAATGAATTTTGAGGTGCAGATGAAGATGCAAACGGATTAGATGTGGATGCAGATGTAGATGTACTAGGTAAAGATTTATCATGAAATGGAAACACATTTTCATGAAAAATAACATTTCGAGAAATAGAGATTGTATTTGATGCAATGTCTAAAGCTTTATATCCTTTATAGCCAGCCTCATAACCTAGAAAAACACATGGTCTAGCTCTTTCTGTAAACTTATGTCTATCCTTTTGATGTGTAGAAACATAACACAAGCAACCAAATACTCGTAGAAAAGAGTAATCTGGAATTTTCTTATTCAAAACTTCAAAAGGAGATTTGTCTTTTAAAACTGGGGTTGGAATTCTATTTATAAAAAAAACAGCTGTAGAGACACATTCAGGCCAGTAAGCTAAAGGTATATTTGATTCAAAATATAGAGACCTTGCAACATTTAAGAGATGTTGATGTTTCTTTTCAACAACAGAGTTCTGCTGAGGGGTATAACTACAAGAATGATAGTGAAAAATTCCTAAGCTAGCAAGAAGGTCTTTGAATTGCAATTCAGGTGCATTATCACTTCTGATATTTTTCACTTTATATCCAAACTGAGTAGAAATTAGGTTCAAAAATTCAGGAAACACTTTAGAAACATCACTTTTATATTTCAAGAAATACAACCAAGTAAACCTAGTACAATCATCTACTATGGTAATAAAATATCTAAATCCATTAACAGAAGTAACATGGAAAGGATCCCATGTATCAATATGAATCAAATGAAAAGGTTCCTCAGAGATTTTATTATTTGAAACAAATGGTAATCTTTTTTGTTTAGACAAAGGGCAAATTTTACAATGAAAATTTTCAAGTTTCTGAGGAACATTTGAATTAGAAGACAATGAAAGAATCCTTGAAATAGAAGGATGACCAAGGCGCTGGTGCCACAACTCAGGTGATTTAACCAGGAAAGAAACATGATTAGCAGGAGAAATGGACTCATTTTGGTGCAGGAGATACAAATCATGTGACGGATCAGCCTGACCAATCATCATGTTCTGTGAATGATCCTGAATGAAACAAGAATCATGATAAAAATGCACTGAATTTTTTTTGTTTTTCTTTGTGAGAGAACTAACACTAATAAGGTTGAAACTAAAAGATGGAACATAAAACACATATTGAAGTGTGAGCATGTTACTAAGATGGTAGTTTTGATGTCATAAAACAATCTCAAGTCACAACAAATGTGACAACTAGCACCATAGTCTAGAATCTAAAGCGTTTCAGGAATTTTAAGGCTTGGTTCTGTAGAAATTTGATGAGAAGGTACTAGAGACGTACCTTGTGCTGAGATTGAACCAGTGTGTCCTGAGGTGGATGGTGGCCCTATGACTTGATACGCAGAACCTTGGAGTTGTTTGTTCAATTAAGGAATCAACTGAGATATCTAAGTTGAACCACCTTCTGTACTACTACCAGCCACATTAGATCCAATATTCACCATGTTAATAGAATGATTCACAGGTGTGATTCCAGAAGATACAGGCTGAAAAGAACCAACTGGAGCATATTGAGTTCCATTGTATGATATGAAATGATTCTGAGGTAAATCTTGAGATACTTTCTCTTCTGGAATGGAATAGACCATGTGAACACCATGTTTAGAATAAACTTATTCTTGGATCTGTCAGCAGGAGCTTTATAACCTGGAGGAAATCCATGTTGTTTGTAGCATCTGACTGAAGTGTGACCAAGTAATCCACAATATAAACAAACAAGACGAGATTTTCCTTGATAGACATTTCCCTGTGGCTTTCCAGTCTATGTTACTGAAGCTTGAAAGACTGATGAATCTGAAACTGCAGGAGAAATGATCCCTTGTTGTTCATCATGTGCAACATATACTTTGGTGAATGCTGGTAGAGGATCCATCATAAGAATTTGTTTTCTTGTTTGTGCAAAAGAATCGTTGAGCCTCATCAAGAATCTCACAATGTTCCTTCTCTCATATAGCTGAATCCACTTTGCATTTGATCCACAAGTGCAATTACCACAAACACATGAAGGCAACTCCTCATAATTTTTCAATTCTTCCCATAGTGTTGTAAGACGTATGTAATATGCATTGAGATCTAAAGGTCCTTGATGAAGGCGATCCAATTGATCTTGAACACTGTAAATCTTTGACAGATTATTCTGCTTAAATCTCCCTTCTAAATTCAACCATAACGCCCTAGCATCATCAAAATAAACTGTACCAGCTCCAATTTCCTTAGACACCGAATTCGTAATCCATGTACAGACCATATCATTACACCTACTCCAAGATCCATAGTCTAGATGCGATTCCAGAGGTTTATCGAGTGTACCGTATATGAAGCCAAGCTTATTTTTGGCATTGAGCGATTTGACGATTGATCGGCGCCATGTATGATAGTTAGACTCGCCGATTAGCTTATCGGTAACCAGAAAAACTCCAGAATTATCAGCGGCATGAAGAAACAACGGATTTGAGTACACATCCGCATTGACGATGATTTGAGCTGTAGAACTCAAATTCGGAGGATTGTTTGAGGTCGGAGAGGTCATTTTTGATGCGACGAACATTGTAACAGGAACTCACAATTTGTGGGGAAAAAAACGAGCAAATCGGAATCGGAGAATTCGTGAAAGAGAATCCGATCTGAGAGATTTTCCGATCAATCGATAGGGATTTGAACGGAGAAGACGAAGCTATGAAGGAAAAACAAGATTAGATGAAGAAATTTCGAAGAAATTCGAAGAAATCAGCAGAAAGAAAGTGTGAATGAAGCTTGAGCAAGGAAATTCTCTGATACCATTTCAACTCTAACAAACTATTGTTAGGATTTAATAAAATGCTTCATTAAATGTTAAATGAGATAGTTTGTACATATTTATACTAGTAAATAACATAACCGGATGATTAACATATTAAACCGGTATGTATATAAGATAAAATTGTCGCAGAGTCAATGGTTACATAGTTTATGTTTTTTTTTGTCGGAAGAGGGGCCGAAGCCCCCATTTTATTAAAATTCAATAAAAAAACTATAAGCGTACTTGCCGAGGGAACAAAACTCCCTCGATATCTTCAAGGAAAATAGGTCGAACAATGTCTGGAATCGTCTCAAACAAATGAAATCCTAATAGTAATGAAAACGCATAGTTAGCTAACACATCTGCTAGACGGTTAGCTTCTCTATACACATGCGAAATACGGAACTATCCAGTCCCTTGAGAGAAAGCTATGGCACAGTCGCACCAAGAATGACAGCTGGTTAGCCTCGCTAATCCCGGTCTGAAGAAATACAAGCACTAATACATAGTTTATGTTATAGAAAACAAATATTATTGTTATTCAAATCATATGATTACAAAACATGTTATGTGACAGATATGATGAAATCGATGATAAGAGTATGTGAGGACGATATAGAGCAAAGTGAGGAGTAGAGAGAACTCTCCTATCAATTGACTACGAGAATGTGATGGTGACTAAGAGACCTTCATTAAGAATATTGTCTTTAATTGAAAGAAAGGAAGACTCCACAGGAAAGAAGCAAACTTTGAAATTGATCAAGAAACAACAAGAGAAAAAGGTTTTCAATGATTGTACTAACGACATTTGTCTCTCTTCCATCGACTTCGAATGTTGGATCTATTGTCTATTTCTACAGAATGTGAGTCACATCCTATAATCACTATCATCATCCATAATCATCATGTTATTATTTATTTTTTGGTATGTAGGAAAGGAAATTATTTTTCGATATATGGCGGAGTTTGATTCTGATGACCAACGTAAAGAAGTTGCGGTTCTCAATTTAATACGATAACTACAAGTACAGTTTAGACAATGATGTATTTAGGTTCTTGTTTATCTTCTTATTCCTATACTCTTGTGTATATATGCTTCTCTCATAATGTTAATACACAAGATTTCCATATAAGTCATTTCATGGAATGAGAGACTTGGAAATCGATCTCTAAATTTTAGCAAAATCGTTTTTCTTCTTCTCTATTTCATAAAGTTCGTTTTGTTCTTTTCATCTATCATGGGGGATAATACTATTGTACCTACTACTACTCATTTTAAAATGTTTGTGAATGCAGATTGACGAGGCTAGAGAGATACAAACAAATTATGATTGTTTGTTGTATGCTAACCGCCACTTGATAAACGGGTTTAGACCGATGAGAAGCCACTAGAGAATACAAGTCCAAGAGAAGATCTAGATGGCGATGCAGCATGCTTTCCTCTTCTTACGTTTTTCCTTTTCTATTGTCGTTTGGGTTTTTAGCTTTTGTTTCAAGTTGTTTCCTTTCTAGCAAACTAGAACATTACCTTTTTCTTTAGCCGACTAAGGCCTTAGGTTTTACTATAAATAATGTTGATACCTCAGCTTGTGAGGATACAACTCATTGAATTATTTTATCAAAGAAGCTATTGCTCTCTTAATCTCTTGCTCTCGGCTAGAACGTAGTTCTCAACGAGCTCAAGATCGTGTGTTTCGTTTGGGAATTCTTAGACTAAACAATCGAAGCCGCAACCCTTATCGGTTACTGCATTAGTTGGTATCAGAGACACAAGCTTTATTTCCTTAATTAAAGCTCGATCCTACTTCCTCTGTTTTCGATGGCGCCTAGGAAACCAACGCAAGACGAACAGAACGAACTCCAAAGAACTTTGGAAAATTTCACAACTAGCTTATACGATGCGTTACTAAATGCGGTGGAGCAAGCTTTGCACAGAGTTTTGCATACTCAACAGAATTTACAGCAAGGAGGATGTGGTCAACAACACATGAATGATAACTCTGATCATGAAGATCTACCAGAGAATCTCTTTGCTGATGACGATCGTGCTAATCATCCGAGAGCTCCACATGACGACAATAGAGGGGCACGTCATACTGATCGTCGCGAAAATCAAATTCAATTTCGTGGTGATAATCGACTCGACGTAGTCCGTCAAAACATTGCTCCTCGTTGGGAATCTGGGTTTCGACTTGACATTCCCGAATTTACAGTGCAGAGAAGTTTGTGGATTGGCTAGGTTCTACAGAAGACATTCTTGATTTCAAAGTTATTCCTGATGGTCTCGTTTTAAGCAGCAAGCCAGAGCCTGGTGGGATCATCTTAAGGAGTCTCGGCAAGTCTCGGGAAAGTCGCGAATTGATTCATGGGAGAAATTAAAGAAACATATGCGACGTGCTTTTTTACCATACAATTATGAGCGAACACTTTACAACAAACTACAGAATCTCCGTCAAGGAACTCGCTCTGTGGAAGATTATGTATCTGAATTTTTTTCGATGGTGGCTCGATCAAAGGTTGCAGAGACAGATGATCAACTTATTTCTCGTTTTATTGGCGGGTTACGTTCTCAATTGCAGAATGCGTTACAACAATTTAATCCGTCCTCTGTTTCCGAAGCTCATCAACGTGCTGTTGCAATGGAGATACAATTTCGCCCTTCTTATTCTTCTGGTTCGCGTTCTCGTTTTCCATCTCAAGGACAAGGCGAGACTAATTCTGGTATACCAATTGATGATAAAAAAAATTCTCATACCAACACCACCAAGCCAGACTCGAATGCAACCTCTCGCCCTGCTCGAACTCATGCTCTTCGATGTTTTTCTTGTGGAGAACGAGGGCATCTTCAAACAGCTTGTCCTAAAAGTGATCGCCGCGGTTTAATTATTCAAGAGGCAGACTTCAATGGAGAACCACGCTTTGATGAATATTCTTCTGATCATGATCACGACGAGGCTGAGGTACTCATTCACGGAGATAGTGGTCATAGTTTGGTTTTGCGCCGCAATTGTCTTCTCCCTCGAGCAACACAAGAGTCCTGGCTACGATCAAATCTGTTTCGTTCTTCTTGCACAATTAATGGAAAAGTGTGTAAGCTCACCTGATTCGGGTAGCTGTGCTAATGTAATCTCTCGCGAGGCAGTGCAGAAACTCGGTCTCAAAGCTGTACCTCATCCTCACCCTTACACGTTGGCTTGGTTAAACAATGGGACAGAGTTAAGTATTTCGAAACAAGTTCCAATGGCATTCTCTATTGGATCCTATAAAGATTCCGTATGTTGTGATGTTGCACTGATGGATGCGTGTCACTTACTCTTGGGGCGTCCTTGGCAGTTCGACAAAGATACTTTACACAAGGGACGTAACAATACTTATACGTTTCAAAGTGGTTCGAAGACGTTTACCTTGTTACCATCTAAAGAAACCCCCGAGACTCAAGAGCCGCCTCAGAAGCATAGACATGAATAAAAACCTAATTGAAGAAATGTGTATTCTCTTTGCCCATTTTATATAATAAGCAGAGAGATCATTTCGTTTGTTTCATTATGAGAATCTTACAGTTTCTTTTGGGATAAAGATAATCTTACAGATTTTACTTGTGGGTTAGGTAATAGAAGATATGTACTAAGAATCATATTTTGTTATCGGATAAAAGAAAAAGTTTTTTCACAATTTTTCATTGTGAATTATCTTTTCTACTTTATTGTATACTAATCAAACAATAAATTTATTGGATTCCAGGAATAAATTTTAAAAGAATTATAATCAAATGTTCTTTTGATGTATTTCATATAAATAGATCATCTACTAATCCAATAAATCTCTTTTATTCTTGAAAATACACATGTAACCAAGAACATGATCAAACTAAACCAGACCCAAAAGAATCATATATGAGTAAGTCCATTGAAGCAAACATAGCTGTAGCTTTTTGGTTTTATCATCTAAAGCGGACAACAATGCAAGATATGTCATCTTTACTGTTTCTTTTCAATGCTTCAACGATTAGTCGCTTCGCCGCTTCCTTTGGATCTCTTAATCTCTTAGCTATATCAACTGCCTCTTGGTTCGACATCACCTGTTCAACAACGTCAACAAAAACTTTCCATTATCACTTCAAAACAACACCATTTTCCCTCTCTCAAATGTAAAAATTTACCTTTGAAATACCGTCACTCGCGAGAATTAGAATATCAGTGTCACTATGTATTGTCACATCCTTAATGTCAGGCTCTGTATTCAAATACGGCTTAAGGTTCTTATCTCCAAACACACGCGATACAGCTAACAAACCATTCACTCGAGCAACATCCCCTGTTCATTTCACAAACATCCGAATCAGAAATTGCTTGTAAATTATAATATAGATTTATAATGCTAAAATGTTTTGTAAACCTGGCCTGTTTGTTACAAATCCGCCTTTACTCTCAATCGTATTTCTTTCGGTATCATTATCAGGATCATGATCTACACTAATCTGTATTGCTTTACCACGACGAGATAAAATCGCTCTTGAATCACCAACATTAGCTATCCATAAAACTTCCCCATTGATCAAAACCGCAGTTACCGCAGTTGAACCACCATCCCCTAAATCCGAACTATCCAATAAAATCGCTTGATCCGTATTCTCATAATCTTTCGAAATCGCTCCTCGAGGATCAACCAAAAATTCACCCTATACAAAATTAACATAATCACAAAGTGTTCATAAAAAAAAAATTAAAAAAAAGCAAAACTTGATATATAATAAACTTACATCTTTGAGGATATTTGAGAAGAGATATTTTTGCAAATAAGCAGCTACATTATCACCTTTATGACCATCAAAGATTGCAAATAAACCCAATTCATTATTGTCTTTGGTATTAATAAACTCAGCAACATGATAATCTTCCATTGAATGTTTAGATTGCCCTTTTACTAAACTAAACCCATACTTAATCCCTCCTTCATTGTTTTTTCCTTTACCAGAATTAGATCTTTGTCCTACCACAACCTTAAACGCATCAAGAAGACACAACAAAACAAATCAGAAAATCTTGATATTGTCTTAAACACAACAAAATAGAAGAAATTTTGCATTTTTACTTGTGTAGCTGAACGAGAGCAACAGATTCTGGGCATTTGATTCGAATTCTGCGAAATTCACGATTCTGGGTTAAGGAAAAACAAGAAGATAAGCAAAACTATATAACAAATGTATGCATTTCATTGGATAACAAAGCATATATATTTTTTTAATTATAATTTAGTGTCCAAGTAAAACTACAAAAATTAGGAAGCAAATTGTTAGCAGATTTTTTTACTTTTGAGTTTGTTTCCTTATTCTTCATATTACTAATACAAAAATAGTATTGCAAGCTAATCAATTCTAACTAGACTGAGTACCAAATTATATAGAGTGATGTACACAACAATTTCCATTTGTTTACTTACAATTTCTATTTTTTTTACTCTTTCTGTGTGTTTTATATCTTAAGCAATATTTATCTCCTTTTACACCATATTTTTTTTGCTTTATCTTCAACAAAACTAGTTAAATGGCACTAATTTACCAAATATTACATGAGTTGCAAAGAGATTAGAAAGAACTAACAACATTTGTTTATAGAGAAAAAATCATGCACTCTATTGAGAAAGAGGTCGATTTCAATCCTGATTTTCTCAAACACATGTTCACTAAAATCAAATGGAACGCTTTGGTCCATGGTTCACGTTCAATGGGATACACCGAACTTCCTGATCACGCACCAGACACGACGATGCTCGAATCAGACGAATCATTTTTAAGGACCATGCTTTGCTCAATCTACACCTTGTCGGTAGAAAATTTTCAGTAAACAAAGGAATTAATCCCCAATATGCTTGTCCACGAAGACGAACTTTAAATTCTGTAAATCTTTTATGTTCTTGATTCTTTAGGATTAAAGAAAACAAAATTTATCATTGATTATGATTCATTAATCATTCTACTTTAAGCACTATCTTCATACACTCGTAGACAAAGTAACTTATTGCAGCAGAAGGCAATACCTGAAAACAGAGGAACAATAACATATCAAGCTAAGGTAATGAGTATGGTAATAATATGGAAGAACTAATTTATGCAAACCTGAAGCAAGCTAGGTAACAGTCCCGCGTATAAAGCTGGGATTCCTCCTCTTTCAAGGATACTAAAACCCATAGCTAAAGCATTGAGCTTGTCTTTACCCGCCTGCATCTGAAGTTGTCGTCTCACTACTTCAAAAGGATACGTAGCTACTTCAGTACACGCACCTGCTACAGCACCGTATAGGAGAGTTCTGATGGGTCCTAACTCGAGCCGGTCTAAAGCATTGAGTTCTTGTCCTTGCTGCGTCATGTCTTTGAGTCTTTTCCTACCTTCTGGTGTATGCAGATAGGATGATTTAAGGATATCGTAAACGCCATAGAAAACTGCACCGGACAGAGCCATGCTTGCTATTGACGGTACTAGACCCTTGTAGAGTGATAACAATCCTTCTGTTTGGATCATATACTTGAACGCTCCTGCGATCCCTCCCAAAGCTTCTCCACCCCGGGCCACTAGTTTTGTTCGTATCTACGCAGTAGAATAACACATTTCAGTCATAATGGTTCCACATGTTCTTATCGTTCTGTAATGCTACACTAATATATCACTCTAAAGCACATAACTTTCTCATCTTTGAAAGAACTTACAGTGTCGAGTGGCAAGCAGAGTACAGTAGCGGTAATCCCTGCGGCAGCTCCAGCAACGAATCGTTCGAAGTTGGTTGCTTCTTCGTTACCAGCGATTCTAAGCAATTGCTTTCTATACGTATCGTAGGCACAAAAATTGACAGCTTTGAAAGGAGCCGTTCGGAGAACATTGAGCAAATTCCCTTTCCAGAATCCTCTAAAGCCTTGAGTGATCGCAATTGTCTTAGCTACCACCAACAAATTCCTCTGTTCACCACGAACTGTATATTCCGGCTTTAATCTCTCAAGTGGAGCTAAGAAAGTTCTAGCATCAACAACAAAAACGCATTATTAGAGAAAAAAAACAATCTTGGTTTTGGTTCAGGCATTTCATCAAACAACTTATATGCGTACTAATATAAAATAACATACTTTAAAACCATTGCAGCTACAGCACCAGCCCAGAGATGCTTCCGTGTGTTCATGGCCCCGGTTCTTCTCACTCCACCCAAAGCTCTCCGTTTTCCATTTCCCTCGCCGCGAATCTCGACATTTTCCGTCAAAGCACTCTCAGGTCCGTCTTTACTCAACCTTACAGACAGAAACATCAAATCTTTACCGGAACGGAGACGGGACTGCTTTTTCCAGAGACCAGTGAAATGTACCGGCTCGGAGTAAACGCATTTGGAGGAGACAGAGTCGAAGAAGGAAGAGGAAAGGCCTGGTGGTTCGAGAAATAAACCACCGGTGCTGAAGAAAGCTTCATTGGGTAAATCGCTAGAGCTTGAAGAAGAAGAAGGATCGTGAGGATAGAGATTGAGTCCTGACATTTGGATAATGAAAAGCTAAATTGATTCGAATCTTTGCGCCAATTGAGTGTGGTCTTGGGATCTTTATTGCAATTTTGATTTCTTATGGCACCAAATAAGAAAATTGTAAAGATAAGCAATCAATAAAAATTACATCGTAAATTTTATATTTATTTTTGACGCTAAGTGAATTGTTTCTAACTCGAGGGTTTCTAGTTGTTGATTAATCGTTTGTAATTTTGGTACTAATTGTATAGTTTTATGTAACTTTTGTACTAATTGTATATTATTCCCAACTTCGGGTCCTCTTGACTCATGCGAGATAAATTTGGGAATTTGTCAATTGAGACCGGTCGGTTTGTTTCGTTTTTTATGGTACCAAAAGGCAAAAGTAACGGTCAGAAAAATGTAAAGATAACAATAAATAAAGAATTAATTAGTAAATTTTAAATTTATTTTTGACGCTTAATAATTACATTGAAGTGTTTCTAATTCGAGGTTTCTATCTAAGCTCTAGCTCACTTGGCTTCCAGACTTCTAGTTGTTGATTAATTATTGTAATTTTAGTCCTAATTGTGTGTTTTATGTAACTTTGTACCAATTGTGTAATTTTATGTAAGTTTCATACTAATTATGTAATATTTTCAACTTTGACTCCTCTTGACTAATTTAATTGACTCATGCGGGATACAGACGTCAGCACAAACGCGTGGCGGAGTCTGTTGGGCTTTGGTGATGTCTAATCTCAACATAACATAGGCCCGCGACTCGTAATGTCAATTAGAGTTAGGAATGGACTTGTTTTTTGTTTCTCTATGGGCTTACAATTTGGTTTAGAGTTGCTTTATTCTTGTAATAGTCTTAGCTAAACATGTGTGTGTGATTTAGGTTAAGCTTTTGTTAGAGATCTTTTCTTGTGTTTAGAGAGATCTTGTGAGAACCTTGCTATTGTAATTCGTGGTTATAGTGAATTACTGGAAAGCTTCAGATAGAGACTTAGATCACATACCGTGTGGTCAGTCTCGTTGGTTCTCTGTGTATTTTACTTTATTGCTCAATACAAACCAATTCCGTGATTAGAGAAGAAGGGATCAAATCCCTACAGAGTCGAATCTCCGATGATATAAATACCGGAGTAAGACGGATTTTAGCGCCAAGTTCATTTTCCGATTAATCTCAAACCTAGGGCTCTGTACGAGAGAGAGAGACTGAGCGGGAAAGCGATTGCGATTTTTGTTCGTGAAGAGAGTGGAAATGCAAAAGATAGGGTTTCCAGCTTGGATCAGATGCGTTCGTTGTCTGGATCGGCGAAGAATTTCTCATTCTCGTCGCGTCAATCTCAGGACTCAGTCTCATCTTCCGGAAATTTCTCGAATCTGAAGCTAACTGCAGGTAATTTTTGCGTTTGGATTGATTTTGAGAAATTTGTTCCTATTGTTTGTGAAATCGAGCGATTTTGATGTGCGTTTTCCAGAGAAATTGGTGAAGGAGCAGGCGTCTATGAAATCTGATTTCGAATTGGCGGTATTTCGAATGCTCTCACGTTTTCTTCTTTACAATCTTTAAGTTTGAACGATGTTGCTTATGAGGTATGTATGGTGACGTTGTTAGGGATAGTGATTCTGGTTTCCGTTATACTGCTTAGTTTTGAACCTGAATGAGCAGGAAAACGCACATTTCTCTGCTTCGTTTCGCAAGTCTTTTGATTTTGTCAATGATAGGCTTTAAGAACATCTTAGTTTTGGGAAGATTTTTGTCAATGATAGGCTCGGGTTACTGTTGAATTGTTGTTATATATAGCCAAAAATGCATTAGTCCAGAGTTTTATTGAGATATTTTTCCATGATTCAGAATTCTAAGCTGAAAAAGTCGATGGATTATATACTTGCATTAGAGGAAAAACTGAAGAACGCTTTCAATGAAAACGCTAAGATCAGGGTTACATTTAACAACCATGCAGGAGAGAAAGAGCAAAGAGAAAACTCTCATCTAGATGAACTGCGAGCCTCTTCAAGGAGCAACTATAGATGAAGCAAACTCAACATTGAGAATTGAAATGTTCAACTTGGGAAGCTTTGTCTTGAGTTAACCTCAAAAGAAAATGAGGCCAAATGCCTTGTTGGCATCAAGGAGATGCTGAATATTCAGCTCAGTGCTGATAACCTATCTGAGAAATCAATCAGCTCAGACCAGGAGGTCAAGAAGCTTGAGGGGTTTGTCCACTCTTTGACAACCGAGCTGGCTGAATTGGACAAACAGAACTTGGCCTTCATGGAAAAGTTTGATGAGCTTATTGGTTTATATGGCACTCACCTTATGTTGCTCCAAAAGGATAGAGATATTTCTGCTTGGTCAAGGAAAAGGAGAAGAGTTGGACCAGTAAACCACAGAGGTATAAGAAGTTGGATATTGGACAAGGCTTTATGATTTTTAATCCACCTTTTGAATACTCATCAAATATGAACTCCATTTCAGGACAAGGAGCTACTGGCAGCTGCTGAAACTAAGCTTGTAGAGGCGAAGAAGCTGGAAAATAAACAATTGGAGTTATAAAGGCACTTGAAGGAATTATCTCAGAGGAATGACCAGGTATAGCAGGATCATTTCCTCCACATGTATGCTCAAATATTATGCTGAGGATTTTTAGAGTCCTTAATTGAATCAAAGTAGAACACACTTGAAAATTTGATGTGTATGCTCTTCTCTGATGCTTTTTAGGCAATTAATGAAATCCGGAGAAAATGTGATGAGGAGAAGCAATAAATTATAAATGCTGAAAAGGAAAAGGTATATACTGACAAAATCTTTAATTGTAATCGGCTGATGAGCAATTGATCATGGTTCTGAGATGATTTTGGTTCTGATTTCAGGTTGAAAAGGTTATCAAAGAATTATCTACTAAATTTGATAAAGAACTTTCAGACTGTAAAGCCGAATCAAAGCAGCACTTACTGACCATTCAGGAGGATCATGCTTCTCTGGTATAGTAGTCTCTACTTAAATCTGATGTTTCTAAACTTCACCAAACATGGAATTTCTAAGATTTCAACCCCTGAGAATTATTGGTCCTCAGAATTATAGGTTTAGTAGTAGAAGATGCCGGATATCTGAACCAAAGTCCCTTTTGTCTGGCCCTTCTATTTGGAAGTTAATCACTGAGCAGGTTTTAAGTAGCAAATAGGCTAATAAAGCTGCGTATTCTGCAGATACTATTCTGGAGGAAATTGAAAATAGGGAATTCAGATTCAGATTCAGACTGAAACTTAAAGGGAAGCACGATAAAGAACTGAGACAAGCTCAGATTCAGAATGAAACTGAATTAAAAGATGTAACAACAGACATATTGTTCGATTGGACTATTAAGCCTATGGTACCTCAAGTAATTTTCTTCTTCTTCTTCTGCAGAGGATAAAAACACTGATCAGGGACGAATATGATGTTCAGTTGAAAGCATTTAAGTGTCAGTATGAAGCTGCAAGAAGAATTAGATCTTCAGAGATCAAATGTAAGTGTTTATCTCAGTATGCATTATAAGATGCGCATGTTAACCTTTAAAAGCTAATGACTTAAATGCGTAATCGTTGCATGGAGAAAGGCAAAGAGCTTTGTTGCAAATGCACTGGAGGGTTATGAACTTATGAGTGACAAACCGCCTGAAGAGCAAGAAGTGGACTCCAGGAAGGTTAGACCGCAAATCATTTTGATCCACTTAAAGAAGACTTATTGACTACAAATATATATTGATAACTTAATCATCTGTCAAAGTGAGAGGTTCTCGTCCCGCTGGTAGCAGGAGAAGTCAGCATATAGCAGTGCATGACGATGAACAGGTAGGAAATTAAATACCATTGTGTATTGTTTATGCTTGGTCGAACTAAAACCCTCATGGATGAAATGCAGGACTCTCCTTTTGTGAAGACAAGAAGCTTAATGAGCAGTCCGAAACATCATAGCAAGGTAAAACATTTGAAACCCGTTATCACACTACTTTTACATCAGCTGCGAACGTCATCTTTTGGTTCCTGGTTCAATTTGTGGCAGGTGGCTCGTCGTGAATATGAAGTTGAAACGAACAATTGGAGGGCCACAAAACGGAGGAAAACAAAAGCACAGTCATGTTTGAGGTAGTAACCTATTCTGCGCATCAACCTTTTGATTTAGTTCATCTTAAATATGCAGATATATGTTCGAGAGCCATCTTCTCTGAGTTGGGATTTACCTTTTTTTATAACTACATAAGCCACAAAGGCGATCTTCTTGGGTTACACCAAAAGCTAAGACCCCCAGAAGTATTGCTAAGGTAAAATCGATCCTAAATCTTTTACTAAATGATTGGAATGTATAAATCCAGTCAAGTGAACTAGTGATGAAGCAGGGTTACTACCACCTATTCCATTCAAGTAGACTAGTTCATTTGTGGCTTGTTTAGTCTAGGCTTCTATACTGAGACCGTTTCCGTCTTTTGCTTTGTTTTTAGCAGCTTCTTACATTATTGAATGGTCTTGTACTGGTAGCAGCGATAAGTGCTCGTCAACACTCTGCAAATATCGGAGATCTGTTTTCAGAAGGCTCCCACAATCCTTATGCTGATGATCCCTACGCATTTGACTGAATACCGAGTCGTATCCACCATAAAAACTCTGCTACTAAAAACATTTTCCTTACTATGTAACCTCTCTGCTACACTATCAAGAGGTTGCTTCAGAAGTTAAAATGTTGCATAGACGTTTCCCCATTGCATTAAACTCTGCTCTACTTTCACATTTCAATAGTCTAGCTGAGTTTTTGTAGCAGAAAAGCTTCCACTAAATTTTCTCTCCTTTTTTTCCAAGTGGGCTTATAAAATGATGATTCCTCAATTGATCGTTCCCAAAGAAAAACGCAGCTGGTTTTTAGAAAGTTCATATAATAAGGAACGGAATTGGGATTATGATCCTTTTACATAAGAACGTGTAGCAAAAGCTGCTGATACAAACATTGATCAACGAGAACGGAGAAGAGGACTAGTAAGAAAGTGGGATTTGTCATTTTCTTCTCCGTCTTTCTCTCCTTCCTTCTGATTCCAACCATTGCTTCAGCTGGCACGTGTCAATATATGATAAATAAATAATTTTTGAAAAAAGAATAATCACGTAGAAAATGTGCTTTGTAACTTTAGGCTTTTTTATTTTCTTTTTCGCTAAAAGATTTTTTAGGCTTTTCCCTCCTAAAATCCAAATTATTCCCTCGTAAGGAAAACCGTTACATCGTAAAAACAAAAGGTTTCCGTACAAAAGATTCGTGGGACCCATAATGCACATGACACACGATTTCCATTTTTCTATTTTGAACTTTATCCGCAAACATTTTCTTTATTATTCAATATGTGGGACCAGGGGAGGAGAAAAGGGTGGCACGTGCGTTCTTAAATATGTAGTAGTATATGTTATTATGTGAAAAAATCGAAAAAAATCAATACACCATTGGTTCCTCCGACGTTCAGGTAATATTTTTTTTTTTAACATCTGATTTTCATTTATACTTCTCCAATAATTACAAAGATACCCAAAAAATATGGCCTAAAGCCAAGTTTACAATACTGCCAAGAGAAAGACACTATAAGGATCGAACTCAATCATACCCAAGGTTAAGCACTAAGGATTATGTGGTAAGGCAACCTGCCTCAACTCCACTTCAAACAACTCCTTAAGCCAGAAAGGGTAACCATCCGCATCATATGATTGTCTTCGATCCTCCAAAATTGCACTTTTCGCTATGAGGCTTGCCTTTTGATTAGATGAGGGATCTTCTACTTGCAAGTCCCATGAGTGCAGATCATGTAAAGCCTTGAGAATCTCAGAAAAGTAATATCTATGAGAGGGTCAGGCTGGAGGCCGAGTGACAGCTCCCAACAACTGCACGGCATATTAAGCAAAAATAATCTTTGAGATTCTCAAACTTTTCATACTTTGAATTGCCCAAATAAAACTTTGCATCTTTGCCTCCATATCACTATCCACTTCACTGAAACTTCTTCTACTGTGAAGCCTTACAACTCCTTTGTCGTCTCTAAGGACCCAAGAAGCTCACCTCTATTGATCTTGTCCCAAGATGAACCAAAATTACACTTAAACCAGTTCCTAGGAGGGGGTGATCACTGTTTTTTCGCCTTGTTCCTTATCTCAGACTCCATGTGATCACTTCTCCCTTCAACTGCTTGAGCAGAAAACCATTCAATGACATCATTCTTGAGTTTTGCAACTGAGTCATTAGCTTGGAATCTTACCCCTACGTTCAGGTAATCTCATTTATAATTTTTTGGTTGTTATTTAGCCAATTAACCCATCTCATAATGACTCCATTATTTACCTTTTTGTAGTTCTACTGTCTATCAAATTTTTGGCTTACTTAATCGAGCCATTTTCCCATTTTTTTCCTTAATTAGCTTTCCTTATTTGGAAACTATATCTACTAAACTTTCACTTGCTTCTTTTTCCATATCAAGGTTTTACTTTTTAAATGAGTTTTCATTTTCTGAATTTTTATCCTCTCAAGACAATATTTTCCTTTCTATGACTAAAAAGGAAAAAAAAACTGATTTCTTTTTAGGTATACTGTATATTAGATTTTTAAAAAATGAGAAATATAACAGTTTCATTTAAACTTTAATATCATATTTTCTTTTAAGACTAAAAAACGAAACAATAAAGTTCCATAAATGTTTTAAAATTATTTCTCAATAAATTTATAAATATAACACATACACTTTTATAAAGTTTCACTAAAATTACTTATAAGCAATATTGTAACACTTTTTATAAAATTTTATCATGTCTATTAAATAATTATTGCCTCCCATTAAATTTAATTTTGTCGATTCGCCCCTGTGTGGGACCACTACTTTTTTACGCCATTTTTAGCATATGGCGACTACACACAAGTGTCCATTCAAGATGAGGACCGGGTACAAATATTTAATGAATCAAAGATAATTATACCAAACGGAAATGCAATGGTAAAGATCGACATTTTGGGACCCAAAATGCACATGACATTGACACAAAACACACAATTTCTATTTCTCAGATGAGCATATACGTCAAATTTTCCATTTCTAGTTCTATTTCTCATCTTGCAAGGAAAATTTATGTCTTCTTCTCATTTGTTTAGAGTCACTAGATGAATCAAAGTAAAACACATTTTCCTTGTAAGAATGGGAAGAGATGAAAAATGTTAGTAAAGTATGAGAGAAAAAGTTAATTTTAATTCGTTTTTGTTGGAAAAGATATATTAACAAATATCTAACAGCATGAATTTGATTTTAATAGCTTTGAGTGGAATATATTTTCAACTAAAGTATTAAATAATTTTCTCTTTATAGTATGATGGTACGGAGAAAGGATTAAAAAAATAAATAAAATAAAAAATGTGGAAAACCGTTGAAGAGAGAGAATCTATAAAATATAAATAAGAAAATGATTAGCTGGATTATGCATTTTCGCTTTTTCTGGGATTCTATTTTGTAAAATAAAGAAAGAAAGAAAATGCTCTCTCTTGGTGCTAAATTGAAATGGTGACGAAAGTCATCGAAGCGCGTCTGAAATGAACCAGAGCTGGAGCTGCGGCGGCAAAAGCGAGAAAAGAGGCCGAAAAAGCAGCGAAGAGGGCAAAAAAAATCGAAGAGCAAATGCATTCCGATATGGTGGATGACATGTTGAAGAAGAAGAAGGAAGCTGAGAACGAAGATGCGAGGAGGAAGAAGGAAAAGGCCAGAAAAGCGAAGGATCATAAGCCTAGGTAAGATTTAAAGCTTTCACAATGCGTTTTGTTTTATGTGTTTTAACGTTGATTTGTGATCGGCAAACAACGGAGATCAGGCGCTGTCGGAGATTTCAGAACCGATCGATCCAACGCCGCCGCCGGAGATTTCAGAACCGATCGATCCAACGCCGCCGCCGGAGATTTCAGAACCGGTCGGTCCAACGCCTCCGCCGGAGATTACTGAACCGGTCGATCTAACGCCATTGCCGGAGATTACTGAACCGGAAATCAGTGGAGAAGAGAAGAACTAAGCGGATCTGCAGCATCATGAGATCTTTCTGGTATTCATTCCACGTTATCCGATCTCCTTTGAATTCTCTTATCTCTTTGTTATCTCTTTAATCATACTCTAAATCAATAATGGGTTGTATGTAATTAGATCTCTTTTGATCTTGTTTCTTATCTCTTTGAACGAATTCTTTGTAATCGTCTCCATTATCTCTTTGTTATCTCTATTATCTCTTTGATCATACTTTATTTAATAGTGGGTCCAATTATTTTGGATGCTTTATGCATATATGTAAAAAAATGTCATTTTCGTACGTTTTCCAATATCGTAAAAATAATAATCTAAATAAAGAAAACACATAAAAACTCCATTAACATATTTATCATTCCAAATAGTTAGTAAGAAATAAAAGAAAAACAACAAAATAAAATTTATTTTGAAATACTGCTCTCTTTGTATTTTTGCCTACAAAATACTGGCTTGTCCTCTGGGTCGAGCCTGCCAGCAGTTTAATGCTCCCTGCTTCATATCGTTTGAGAATTTTGTTCTACCACTTAAGACGACGGATCCCTCTCCTCAACCACCGTTGGCGACGACGGATGCCTTTCCTCAACCACCGGTCTTGGGGGTTTTGCAACCAATTTGATTTCTTATGGCACCAAAAGTAAAGGTAAAAAAAATGTAGTGATACATAATTTTATACTGAAAATAGCAACACACCTTAAATAATTTTGTTTTTGGCGCTAATTACGTTACAGTGTTTCTAATTGTACCTGTTTGATTATTCATTTGTATAATTGCCCTACTTTATACCATAAAATTGGACCAAACTGCAAAGTTTTTATGTAATTATGTACCAATTGTGTAATTGTGTGTTAACGTTTGGACTAGTGTAATATTCTCAACTTTGACCCCTCTTGACTCATGCTGGATGCTGACGTCAGCACCTCCGCGTTGCGCATAACACTGTCAGGAGTCATCAAATTGGACTAGGACGGCTTTAAGCGCCAAGTTCATTTCCGATTAATCTCAAACTTAGGGCCCTTAGAGAGAGAAGGAGTGAAGATAGAGCGAGAAAGCGATTGCGATTTTTTTTTCCCGGCGAAGTGTCGAGATGCAGAAGATAGGTTTTCCGGCGATGAAGAGCTTGGATCAGATGCGTTCGTTGTCTGGACCGGCGAAGAATTTCTCCTTCTCGTCGCGTCAATCTCAGGATTCAGTCTCTTCTTCCGGAAATTTCTCGAATCTGAAGCTAACCGCAGGTATTTCTGCTTGTGGATTGATTTTGAGGATTTCGCTCCGATTATTTGTGAAATCGAGCGATTTTGATGTGCGTTTCCGTTTTTTCCAGAAAAATTGGTGAAGGAGCAGGCGTCTATGAAATCTGACCTCGAATTGGCGGTATTTCGATTGCTATCACGTTTTCTTCTTACGTAATACGTCTTTACAAACTTTAAGTTTGATCGATGTTGCTTATGAGGTATGTATGGTGGCTTTGTTAGGGATAGTGAATCTGGTTTCCGTTATACTGCTTAGTTTCGAATCTGAATGAACAGGGAAACGAAGATCTCTCTGAGTATTTGATTATCCTGAGAACATCTTAGTTTTGGAATAATTTTGTCAATGATAGGCTCGAGTTACTGTTGATTTGTTATGATATATTTCCAGAAATGCATTAGTCCAGAGTTTAATAGATACTTCTGATGTTTTTCCATGATCCAGAATTTTGAGCTGAATAAGTCGATCCATGTATTTAGTTTTGGAAAGATTTTGTCATTAATTGGCTCGTGTTGCTGTTGATTTGTTATGGTATATTGCCAGAGATGAATTTGATCAGAGCTTAATACATATTTTGGATGTTTCTCTATGATCCAGAATACTAAGCTGAAAAAGTCGATGGATCATATACTTGCATTAGAGGAAAAACTGCAGAACGCATTCAATGAGAATGCTAAGCTCAGGGTAATGCAAAAGGAGGATGAAAAGCTTTGGAGAGGGATGGACTCCAAATTCTCTTCAACGAAGACACTGTGTGATCAACTTACTGAGACACTGCAGCACTTGGCTTCACAGGTTCAACAAGGTAATAATAGATGTAGACTGGTTGTTGAATTCTTGAAACTACTTATAGTTTGTTGCTTTAGCTGTTTCCTATATTGCCTTTACAGCTGAGAAGGACAAGGAGTTTTTTGAGTCAAAATTCTCTTCTAGGTCGGAAGCAATAGACAATCTAAAGCAGCAAATGCAAGAGCTATGTTTAAAATTGGGTGCTGCTGGAGAGACAATTAAAATCCGTAAGTTGTTGGTTTGTTTCGGACATGTTTTGTTGATTTCTTTCATGGGAAAACCTATAATTTGAAAATGATTTGAGTTGCTGCAATGTGGTTACCTTAATTTTCTCTATGGTTCTTTTGTTAAATATTGAAGAGTTACATTTAAGTCAACCATGCAGGAGAGAAGGAATTAGAGGAGCTAAAACTCGAGAAAGAACAGAGAGAAAACTCTTATCTAGATGAACAATGTAGAACTGCGAGTCTCTTCAAGGAGAAAGGTAAATTTCTTGTTCTATAGATTCACAATGACATTTCTCACATGTTCATCTAATTTACGAGCTTAAACATGTACACACACACACCCAATAGGTTGAAAGCTCACTGTTTCTGAAGGGTGTTAACTTTTTTAGATGGAAACACATTCACTGGAACTTACACTTGTGTTATACAAAAGTCTTGGTTCTTATCTACTCCTCTCTGGACGTGATGTATATCAACTTTAGAGCAAATGCTTTTTCGTAGATCACATGATAAGAATTGTGTTTAATGTTGCAATAAAGATAGACACTGCAAATATGAAAAATAAGAGTTCTCTTTTTTCTTGTTACAGCTATATGGTAGTACTGGAATTTGCATTAAATCTTCTTATTCTGCTGCAGATACTATGATAACAAATTATGAAGCAACTATAGCTGAAGCAAAACTCAACATTGAGAATTTAAACATCCAACTTGGGAAGGTGCGTCTTGAGTTAACATCAAAAGTAGATGAGGCCAAATGCCTTGTTGGCATCAAGGAGAAGTTGGAGCAAGAAAAGCTGAATATTCAGCTGAGTGCTGATAACCTATCTAATAAACTGTTTAGCTCAGACCAGGAGGTCAAGAAGCTTGAGGGGTTTGTCCACTCTTTGGCAACCGAGTTGTCTGAATTGGATAAAAAGAACTTGGCCTTCATGGAAAAGTTTGATGAGCTAAATGGTTTATATGGCACTCACCTTCTGTTGCTCCAAAAGGATAGAGATGTTGCATCTGATCGTGCTCAAAGATTATTTGATAAACTCCAAGGAGAGTTCTTGGCTGTAACTTTCCAGAAAGAAGCTCTGCAATCAGCTGGCAATGAGTTATATGAACAAAAAGATGAACTGCAGAAAGCTAAAGCGTCACTACTTTCCCAACTTGATGAGGAACGCTGCTCTTCAAGGCAGGCAATTGAAAAACTAGAGTCTGAAGCAAAATGTCTAGTTTCGAAAAATGCCGAGACAGAAGCAGTGATCACAAAGCTGAAAGAGGAAATAGAAGCTTTGTTGGAAAATCTGAGGGCCTCAGAGAATAGAACGGTATATATATCTTCCATCTCTTTGTGCTGTCTTTCTCAAATTATCAATGCATGGTTGAAATGCTTAATCTGTCCTTGTATCTTGCAGCAAGATTTATCGTTAAAACTTTCATCCTTAGAGATGGTAAGTAAAGACAACTATGAGAAGGTGCAGGCTGATGCACAGAAACAGGCTGAAGAAATGGAGACTTTGCAGCTAGAAAACGAGAGCAATCAGCTGCGTGTCGATTCATTGTCGACGGAGGTGAACCAGCTCCAAAGCGTTATCGAAGAGAAAGAGCTTCTTATCCAGCAATCCAAGGAAAATGAGAAGAAGTTGGACCAGCAAACCACGGAGGTATAAGAAGTTGGATACTGGACAAAGCTTAATGACTTTTATCCACCTTTTAATACTCCTCAAATATGAACTCCATTTCAGGACAAGGAGCTACTGGCAGCTGCTGAAACTAAGCTTGTTGAGGCGAAGAAGCAATATGATGTGATGCTGGAAAATAAACAGTTGGAATTGTCAAGGCATTTGAAGGAGTTATCTCAGAGGAATGACCAGGTATATATGGATCATCTTCTCCACATGTATGCTCAAATAGTATGCTGAGGATTTGTTTAGAGTCCTTAATTGAATCAAAGTAGAACACACTTGAAAATTTGACGTATATGCTTTTCTGGTGCTTTGTAGGCAATTAATGAAATCCGTAGAAAATATGATGAGGAGAAGCAGGAAATTATCAATGCTGAAAAGGAAAAGGTATATTCTGACAGGATCTTATATTGTATTAGTCTGAGCAATTGATCGTGGTTATGAGATTATTTTGGTTCTGATTTCAGGTTGAAAAGGTTATCAAAGAATTATCTACTAAATTTGATAAAGAACTTTCAGATTGTAAAGCCGAATCAAAGCAGCAATTGCTGAACATTCAGGAGGATCATGCTTCTATGGTATAGTAACCTAGCATGAATTTTCTTAAATATGTGAATCAAAGTCACTTTTGTCTGGCTATGCTGTTTGGAAGTTTATCACTGAGCAGGTTTTAAGTAGCAAATAGGCTGATAAAGCGGCTTGTTTCTGCAGATACTCACTATTCGGGAGGAACATGAAAATAGGGAGTTCAATCTCAAAGCGAAGCACGATGAGCAACTGAGACAAGCTCAGATTGAGGCTGAAACTGAACTAAAAGAGGTACCAACAGACGTAATTTGATAGTTCGATTGGAATATAAAGCCTGTGTTACTCAAGTAAATTTTATCTTCATGCAGAGGATAACAACACTCAGGGACGAGCATGATGTTCAGTTAAAAGCATTCAAGTGTCAGCATGAAGATGACTGCAAAAAGCTGCAAGACGAATTAGATCTTCAGAGATCAAAAGTAAGTGTTTATCAATCAATATTCATTATAAGATGCACCCGTTAAGGTTCAAAACCTAATGACTTAATGAGTTATATCGTTGCAGGAAGAAAGGCAAAGAGCTTTGTTGCAAATGCAGTGGAGGGTTATGAGTGACAAACCACCTGAAGAGCAAGAAGTTGACTCCAGGAAGGTCAGACCACAAATCACTTTGATCCATTAAAAGAATACTTTATTTACACCTAACCATATATTGACTTTGATAACTTATATTGACTTTGTATCATCACGCTGAGAAATACACAAACCATATATTGACTTTGAGAACTTAATCATCTTGTAGGAATACTCCGTCTCATCTGTCAGAGTGAGAGGTGCTCGTCCTGCTGGTAGCAGACGAAGCCAGCATATAGCAGTGCATGACGATGAACAGGTAGGAAATTAAATACCATTTTATATTTGTTTCTGCTTGGCCAAAGTATACACTGATAAATCCTCCTGGATGAAATGCAGGACTCTCCTTTTGTGAAGGCAACAGAGACACCTGTGACAAAGATGCTAAAGAAAGTTGAAAAGGTTAATACAAGAAGCTTAATGAGCAGTCCGAAGCATCATAGCAAGGTAAAACTCTTTTATCTTATAACTACTTTTACATCAGCTCCGACCCTTATCATTTGCTTCGTGATTCAACTTGGCAGGTGACTCGTCGTGAATATGAAGTTGAAGCGAACAATGTGAGGGCCACTAAGCGTAGGAAAACAAAAAGCACAGTCATGTTTGAGGTAACCTATTCTGCGCATCAACCCTTTGATTTGATTCATCTTAAATATTCGATTATATGTTCAAAAGCCATCTTCTCTGAGTTGGGATTAACTCCATTTTTTATGGCTACAGGGGCCACAGAGGCGATCTTCTCGGGTTACACCCAAAACTAAGACTCCTAGAAGTATTGCTAAGGTAAGAGAGATCCCAAAAGTTTACTAAATGTTTGGAATGTAGAAATCCCAGCCAAGTGAACTAGTTGTGAAGCAGAGTTAATACCACTTAAGTAGACTAGTTCATTTCGACCAAACTTTCTGTAACTTGAAGAGTTGTTTAAATTGCAAAAGGGCGTTTGTTTCGGCCAAATTAATGGCATGTTTAGTCTACTAGGTAGGTAGTAGGCTTCTATGCTGAGACCCTTTCCTTATTTTTCTGTGTTTGGGAGCTTCTTATAACATTGAATGGGCTTGTACATGAAACAGGTAGCAGCGATAAGTGCTCATCAACGCTCTGCAAATATCGGAGATCTGTTTTCAGAAGGCTCCATCAATTTTTATGCCGATGATCCGTACGCATTTGACTGAGAACGAGTCGAAACTGGCACAAAACTCTGCTACGAAAATCAATTTCCTTACTCTAACCTCTCTGCTACTATCACTGAGGTTGCCTCACCATTTCACAGATGTTTCCTATTGCATTAAACTATCTTTACATCCTTTTTCAATTGGGCATTGTCAGATTGTGGATGTTAAAAGAACTTGTTACTAGATACCTAAAATACAAAACAAACCCTATCAATGATAGATTCTCTCTTAAACCTTTGGGATTGAATTTGTTAATCTTTCGTTTGTGTTTTTTCTCTTAATCTTTCTATTTTTACATTGATATATGCATTATGCTCTTGCAGAAACTTTGCTCATCAGTCTCCCAACTAATTATGATTATGTTAGTAGCAATCATTCATTTATGCGAGTTACCAAATTCCTCAACACTGACTTGTTCTTTTTCTTCCGCAGTTCGTTTCTCTAGGCTTTTTTATATCGATTTGTGCAATGATTTGGTTAGTATACAATGGCATTTGCAAACAATCAGTTAGTATCTCTCTGCTTTAAACGATCATGGTTCTGTGATGTTTTTTTTGGTTCTGAATTCAGGTTGAAAAGGTTATCAAAGAATTATCTACTAAAATATGATAAACAACTTTCAGACTCTAAAGACCATGAAGGAGGATCATGCATTAAACTCTTTCTCTTTTCTTCAATTTGGGCATTATTACTAGTTCCAGAAAATACAAAATAAACACTACCATTGGTGATTCCTCAACTAATCATAAGGATTCCAAAGCAAACGCTTATGATTTTAACTAGTTCAGATAATAATCAACGTAATTTGAAATTGTGATGATGAGCCTTTTACATACGAACAAACACTGCTTCCCAAGTGAAGAATCAAAGAGATGGGAGAAAGAAGACAAGTAAGAAAGTGGAAATCAATAGAACCAGAATGACGAGTAGAAGCATCTCCATGAAGCCGCAAAGCTTAATCCGATTACTCCTTTTCTTCTCCGTCGCAAGCTTTTTCTTCAGATCCTCGATCTCTCTTCGCGTCTCTCCTTCCTTGTGCTTCCAAACAAACAAACACCAGATAATTCGAAATTATGAATTGACTATAACAAAAACCTAATTCCGATCCGAATTTGAAAAACGAATAACCAAACCTCGTCGCCGGAATCAATGGTGGCCGTCAGATCGCGGCGAGACGATGCAAGTGAGTAGAGAAGCATCGTAGCTCTTGCGCATCGGATTGCACCTCTCTCTCTCATCAACGACGATTCGTCTTTGCTAGTCATCTTCGTCTCCTTCGTCTCTCTCTCTCTCTGTTTCGATTTTGAATTTCAAAACTACGCTTGATTTGCTTCAAGTGACAGGTGTCGATATATGATTGGTGATGGTGCCTGAAAAAAACCTTTTTGTTGAAAGAGAAAAATCAGATTTTTGGCTTTTTTCCCTCTTAAATCCAAATTATTCCCTCGCGTGAGTAATTTCATTAATTTTAACCTCTCGTTGTTGACTAAGTCAACATTTCCCTCTTTCGTTTATTTGTTTGTTTTGAAATCCCTAGAAACAACACTTTCGAAATCTCTTTGTAATCAGAAAAAGGGTAACGAAAATCGTCGCCGGCGAGCTGAATCTGGTGGTTGCGGCGGTCGCCGGTAAATTTTCTGCTCCGTTTAACCGTGAAATATCTCAGTTTCTACTACTACCGATTGTTCTCATTAGTAGATTAGTCTGCCTAATTACAGTGATTTTGTCCATGTTCAAGTTTTATCGTTTGTGTTTGTGATAGTCTGATAGAATCTTAGATTTTGCTTTGGAGGAATTTTGATTTTGAAGATTATGCTGCTTTTGAATACCAATAATCATGTATAGAGAGAACGCATTCAGAAACTGGGTTAGTGTTTAGATCCATAATTTGGCATTTCGTTAGACAGTTTTAGAGAATGAGATTGTAATTTTGGAGTATTACTCTTTAGTGTTAGATCCTATGAATGAATGTACTGTTTCGCGATTCTTATCCGTTTTTGCGTCTGCTTAAACTATACACTGGCTAAGTATTAATGCTAGATGGACAATTAAGCAAAGCAAAGCCGCTATTTACCGCTAATGCCAACGATTACTAATGCTAGATTGCATTTTCTACATAGCTACTACATTTTCAAGAGCTTATTGGATCACTAATCTTCCTCTGATGTTAATTTGTTTATCAGGTTGCATCGTGATCTTGTCCCTCACCAGTGAACATTTCAAGTGTTAGAGCTTTTGATGGAGCTTCTCTGTTTCATGAGTCCTTGTGGTATAATATTCCCTTACTTGAACTCTCTGTCTGATCATATTTGCTTTATGCTATGTTTCAGCTTTAAGTAAACACATTCAATAGTCCAAAATATAAAAAGCTCTGTGTCCTGCAACTAAATTATCAATAGTTTCAGATTAAACTCTTTGTTTTTCCTGCGATTATATAATTGATAGTAACTACACTCAACTTTTCTTATCAAACTCTGGTGTATCATAACTTGAACATAGCTATAGTCAGTAGTTATATATGTTTTAATACAAAATTCTTATAGAGATAATTCTGTGTACTTGTTATGATCAATACAATTCAGTCTCAGCATTTTTCGAAACTAGACATTTTGCTTCAGACTCTAGTTTTTCGATTGCCTGCCTTGCAGAGCAGCGTTCCTCATCAAGTTGGGAAAGTAATGACGCTTTAGATTTCTGCAGTTCATCTTTCTGTTCATATATGTCGTTGCCAGCTGCTTGCAAAGCTTCTTTCTGGGAAATTACAGTCAAGAACTCTCCTTGGAGTTGATCGAATAATCTTTGAGCACGATTAGATGCAAGATCTCTATCCTTTTGGAGCAACAGAAGGTGCGTGCCATATAAACCATTGCATCTGGAACAGAATAAGAAGATTCAACATCTAAATAATACATAGAAACAGTGAGTTTTGCTTCACATACAGTTGCTTCATAATATGTTTCCATCTAAAATAGTTAACACACCCTTCAGAAACAGTGAGTTTTCAACCTATTTGGTGTGTGTATGTTTAAGCTAGCAAATTAGATAGGTGCATGTGAGAAATGACATAGTGAATCTAAAGAAGAAGAAATTTACCTTTCTTTCTCCTTTAAGAGAATCGCAGTTGTACATTGTTCATCTAGATAAGAGCTTTTTTCTGTGTTCTTTCTCGTGTTTGAGCTCCTCTAGTTCCTTCTCTCCTGCATTGTTAGCTAAAATGTCTAACAATTGTGAATGCAGATTGATGAGGCAGAGAGATGCTAACTGATTGTTTGCAAATGCCACTGTATGCTAACCAAACACTTGCACAAATTGATAAAAAAAACTCTATCAAAGCCTAGAGAAACGAGATGTTGAGGAAAAAGGAACACAGAAACGGAATCTGAAATATGTTTTATATTTGGAATGTACAAAACCCAGTCAAGTAAGTTAGTGCCACTCTAGTTAACTAGTTCATTCGACCACACTTTCTGTAAGGCATGTTTAGTCTAGGCTTCTATACTAAGATCATTTCCTTATTTTTCTGTGGTTGGAGCAGCTTCTTACAACATTTGAATGGCCTGGTACATGAAACAGGTAGCAGCGATAAGTGCTCATCAACGCTCTGCAAATATCTGTTTTCAGAAGGTTCCCTCAATCCTTATGCCGATGATCCCTACGCATTTGACTGGGCACCGAGTAGTAGAATATACCACAAAGCTCTGCCTACTGAAAACGTTTTACCTACTCATAACCATTGCACAGACGTTTCCTCTATTGCATCAAACTTTCTCTACATTCTTTTTCAATTTGGGCATGTTAAAGAACTTGATACTAGATACCTAATATACAAAATAAACCATATCAATGATGATGATTCGTCAATTAGTCGTTCCCAAAAACATACGCTGCTTGATTTTGTTGGTTTTTAGTAGTTGAGAAAAATAAGCATAACGAAATCTGAAATTGTGATTTTTATCCTTTTACATAATAAGACCAGGTGGAACTAGATCCAGCGAGGGCTGATACAAACATTGATCAACCAGACCGGAGAAAGAAGTCTGGAAGAAAGTCGAGAGCTGCAGAACTAGAACGATTAGTCTTTTTGTTCTCCATCGCAAGCTTTAATCTTCAGAACCTCTATTTCTCTTGGCGTCTCTCCTTCCTTCTGCTTCGAAACAAACACCAACGATTTTCCAAATTATATTTTTTTTAAAATTTTTTTTTTAAATCAACATTATATGCAAACGCCTATTTTTTATTCAATATGTGGGACCAGGGTTTTTTTTTATAAAAAAAATTGTATGTCATTCCTTGTTTTTTCTAATATTTACAAATTTAAATTGACAATATAATTATTATATATATATATATATCCTTACACTCCCATTAATAGGATTCAATTACAACAGATGATAACAAAATCTAGTCCTGGAATTTCAGCGGAAACGGGTTAATCGGGTCCATTGTATTTTTGTTATGGGCAATTCTCAAAAATATCACCAAAAAAAGTTTTTGTTCCAAAAATACTACCAAAAAATTTTTGTTCCAAAAATACCATTTTTTTTCAAAAATACCACAAATTTCAAATTAACTTTAAATATTCAAAACTAAACTCTAAACCCCAAATCTAAACCATATCCCCAAAAACTATACCCTAATTATGTATTAGTTAACCCAAACCCAAAAAAATTAATTCGAAACTCTTTAAAATCAATTTTTGAGTTTGTGGTATTTTTGGAACTTTTGAAAATTAATGGTATTTTTAAAATAAAACTTTTTGATTGTATTTTTGGAAAAAAAAACTTTTTTTTATGGTATTTTAGGGAATTTCTCTTTTGGTATCAAAAAAAATTTGGAGGCTTTTTTCCATTGTATTTTTGTGGCTTTTTTTCTTTTCTTTTTGGCCAAATCATTTTCCCCCTAATCCATATTGTTCCCTCGTCCGTCCGTACGATCCAAAAGGATTCGTGGGACCCATAATGCACAATAACGGCTTCAGGTTTTTTCTATTTAATCAACTTTAACAGCAAACGCCCTATTTTTTATTCAATATGTGGGACCAGGTTTTTTTTATAATAAATTGTATGTCATTCCTTTTTTTTCTCTAATATTTACAAATTTAAATTGACAAAATAATTATATATATCTTCTTATTATATAAAAGAGAAGCCGGTCGACGAGAACTCGACACGTAAGCGACATTGTAACTCACGAGATCATGACATGTGTCTAAGATTGATCGGATGATGACATGTGTTAAAACTTAAATTTAATTAAAACAAATTAAAAAGTGAAAATAGAAAACTTCTAATAGTCCAAACTAATAGAAAAAAGAAAATTCCTAATAGTTAACAATTAACTAAAAAAAGAAAAAATTTACCAATTTAACCGAATTATTGGGGGAAAAATGTAGTAGTCCAAACTAATTATAAAAATATAATATAGATAATAGAGAGAACATAAACCGTAAAACAATAGAGAGAATATAAATTTCAATTAAGACAAATAAAAAAAAAAAATGATGATATAAAATAAAATGAAAATCTTCAACCCATGCGACTATGAATCTCTATGAGAATTAAAAGATCCGATAAGATTTATTAATCATGGATTTATATGTGATGTTAACAAATTATTTATAAAATAATTTTTTATGGGTCTTTAATGAGATTATTTATCTATAGATTTAGTGAATTTAATGGATTTTTCTTTTATTTAACTCTATATTATTTGAATTTTTTTAATAATTTTATCATAATATAACATAGTTAACCCAACCATAAATAATTTTAAAATTTGGAAAAAGTGATAGTGATATTTTTGAAAAGTGACGTTTCTTGAAATTTCTCTATATGCTTACACTCCCATTAATAGGATTCGATTACAACAGGTGATAATAAAATCATTAAAACTACTAAATTTGCTACTACAAAGAGCGAGCAAAGCATGTGAGTAGTCATTTTACATACTAAAAACTAAATGAACAAAAATATTTTACTTTTGATTTTGTTTTGTTTAGCAAAAATCAAGATTAATAACGGTGCACATGCTCGAAATTAATGGTGGACCCCAGCAGCCACATTATATATATATATAAAGATTTCCTCTCCGTTCTTGGAGGAAACACTACTGTGATATTTGACACGTAAGAGAGAGAAAAATGCAGCGATCATTTTCATTCGGGAATGCGATGAAAACGGCGACGAAATCTGTGGTGAGACTTTTCCGGCGACCGAAATGGACTGCTGCGGTGGCCAATCAGAAAAAACTGGAGGAAGCCGCTCGATTAGCAAAAGTGGCGGCGAAGAAAGCGGAGGAGAAAAGATACGATGAGGTGGAAGAGCAATGGAGGAAGAGCCAAAAGGAAAAAAAGAAGAAGGAGAAGGAAGATAAAGCGATGAAGAAAGCTCTAAGGAAACAAGCTAAGGAAGCGAGGTTCGATTGGATTTTCATTTTGATTTATCAAATTATATTTATTACTATTTTTTAATCTAATTCTCTGCTTTTTTTTTTAGACAACCACCGGCGACGCAGCTTTCTTCTCAACCACCGACGACGACGGAACCTTCTTCTCAACCAGCGGCGGCAACGACGGAGCCTTCTTCTCAACCATCGGCGGCGACGACGGAGCCTTCTTCTCAACCATCGGCGGCGACGACGGAGCCTTCTTCTCAACCATCGGCGGCGGATCCAGCTGCTTAATGAATCTTGTTGGTGTTTGTTTGTTTGTTTCCGTTACGATTATCATCTAAGAAATTTTAGTTTTCTTTGCTTTATTATCTCAATTTCTTAAAACCAAAACAAATCCTCTGTTCACCACGAAATGTATATTCAAGCTTTAATCCCTCAAGTCAAGTGGAGCTAAGAAAGTTCTGACATCATCTAACATTCTCTCTCTCAATGTTGAACCAAAAAAAAAAAAAAAAAAAACCATTCTCTCAATCAATAAAAAAAAACTTTGACCCCTCTTGACTCATGGTGGATGCTGACGTCAGCACCTCGCGTTGCGCATAACTGTCAGGAGTCATCAAATCGGACTAGGACGGCTTTAAGGGCCAAGTTCATTTCCGATTAATCTCAAACTTAGGGCCCTTAGAGAGAGAAAGAGAGAAGATAGAGCGAGGAAGCGATTGCGATTTTTCTTTTCCGGCGAAGTGTCGAGATGCAGAAGATAGGGTTTCCAGCGATGAAGAGCTTGGATCAGATGCGTTCGTTTTCTGGACCGGCGAAGATTTTCTCCTTCTCGTCGCGTCAATCTCAGGATCCAGTCTCTTCTTCCGGAAATTTCTCGAATCTGAAGCTAACCGCAGGTATTTCTGCTTGTGGATTGATTTTGAGGATTTTGTTCCGATTGTTTCTGAAAACGAACGATTCTGATGATCGCGATGTCTCCGTTTTCGTTTTTTTTTCCAGAGAAAGAACAAGCTTCTATGAAATCCGATCTCGAACTGGCTGTATTTCGATTGCTATCACGTTTTCTTCTTAGATTATGCGGCTTTACAAACTTTAAGTTTGATCGATGTTGCTTATGAGGTATGCATGGTGACGTTGTTAGGAATAGTGATTCTGGTTTCCGTTATACTGCTTAGTTTCGAACCTGAATAAGCAGGAAAATGCATTAGTCCAGAGTTTAATAGATACTTCTGATGTTTTTCCATGATCCAGAATTTTGAGCTGAATAAGTCGATCCATGTATTTAGTTTTGGAAAGATTTTGTCATTAATTGGCTCGTGTTGCTGTTGATTTGTTATGGTATATTGCCAGAGATGAATTTGATCAGAGCTTAATACATATTTCGGATGTTTTTCCATGATCCAGAATACCAAGCTGAAAAAGTCGATGGATCATATACTTGCATTAGAGGAAAAACTGCAGAACGCATTCAATGAGAATGCTAAGCTGAGAGTAATGTAAAAGGAGGATGAAAAGCTTTGGAGAGGGATGGAGTCCAAATTCTCTTCAACGAAAAGATCAACTTATTGAGACACTGCAGCACTTGGCTTCACAGGTTCAACAAGGTAATAATAGATGCAGACTGCTCGTTAAATTCTTGATACTACTTATATAGTTGTTGTTTCTTAAGCTGTTTCCTGTATTGCCTTTACAGCAGAGAAGGACAAGGAGTTTTTCACGTCCAAATTCTCTTCTAGTTCGGAAGCAATAGACAATCTGAAGCAGCAAATGCAAGACCTATGTTCAAAATTGGGTGCTGCTGAAGATAACATTAAAATCCGTAAGTTATTGATTGGTTTTAGACATGCTTAGTTAATATCTTTCATGGAAATCCTTTAATTTGAAAATGACTGAGTTACTCTAATATGGTTTACTAAAATTTCTCTATGGTTCTTTGGTTGGATATTGTTAGACGTTTTAGTTACATTTTAAGTCATCCATGCTGGAGAGAAGGAGCTAGAGGAGCTCAAACTCGGTAAAGAACAGAGAGAAAACTCTTATCTAGTTGAGCAGTGTAGAACTTCGAGTCTCATAAAGGAGAAAGGTAAATTCTTGCTCTTTAGATTCACACCCATTTCTCACGTGCTGTATATCAATGTGCTATCTAATTTAAGTGCTACTCACACACCGAATAACTTGAACAACCCACTGCATATAAAAATACAGAATTAGTTGTTACAATAAAGATACACTGCAAATATCATTCTTTCTTTTCTTCTGTCCTCGTATTAGCTATATGATAGTAGTGATATTTGCATTCAATCTTCTTATTCTGGTGGAGATGCTGTGATAATGAATTACAAGGCAACTATAGCTGAAGCAAAACTCAACATTGAAAACTTACACGTCCAACTTGGGAAGGTGCGTCTTGAGTTAACATCAAAAGTAGACGAAGCCAAATGCCTTGTTGGCATCAAGGAGAATTTGGAGCAAGAGAAGCTGAATATTCAGCTGAGTGCTGATAATCTATCTGGGAAACTGATTAGCTCAGACCAGGAGGTCAAGAAGCTTGAGGGGTTTGTCCAATCTTTGGCAACCGAGTTGGCTGAATTGGACAAAAAGAACTGGCCTTCATGGAAAAGTTTGATGAGCTAAATGGTTTATATGGCACTCACCTTCTGTTGCTCCAAAAGGATAGAGATCTTGCATCTGATCGTGCTCAAAGATTATTCGATCAACTCCAAGGAGAGTTCTTGACTGTAACTTTCCAGAAAGAAGCTCTACAATCAGCTGGCAATGAGTTATATGAACAAAAAGATGAACTGCAGAAAGCTAAAGCGTCACTACTTTCCCAACTTGATGAGGAACGCTGCTCTGCAAGGCAGGCAATTGAAAAACTAGAGTCTGAAGCAAAATGTCTAGTTTCGAAAAATGCTGAGACAGAAGCAGTGATCACAAAGCTGAGAGAGGAAATAGAAAGTTTGCTGGAAAATCTGAGGGCCTCAGAGAATAGAACGGTATAAATATCTTCCATCTCTTTGTGCTGTCTTTCTCAAATTATCAATGCATGGTTGAAATGCTTAATCTGTCCTTGTATCTTGTAGCAAGATTTATCGTTAAAACTTTCATCCTTAGAGATGGAAAGTAAAGACAACTATGGGAAGGTGCAGGCTGATGCACAGAAAAAGGCTGAAGAAATGGAGACTTTGCAGCTAGAAAACGAGAGCAATCGGCTGCGTGTCGATTCATTGTCGACAGAGGTGAACCAGCTCCAACGCGTTATCGAAGAGAAAGAGCTTCTTATCCAGCAATACCAGGAAAATGAAGAAGTTGGACCAGCAAACCACAGAGGTACAAGAAGTTGGATACTGGACTACGCTTTATGATTTTTGTCCACCTTTTACCACTCCTCAAATATGAACTCCATTTCAGGACAAGGAGCTACTGGCAGCTGCTGAAGCTAAGCTTGTTGAGGCGAAGAAGCAATATGATCTGATGCTGGAAAGTAAACAGCTGGAATTATCAAGGCACTTGAAGGAATTGTCTCAGAGGAATGACCAGGTATCATTTTCTCCACATGTATGCTCAAATACTGAATCAAAATATAACACACTTGAAAATACATGCTCTTTTGATGCTTTTTAGGCAATTAATGAAATCCGGAGAAAATATGATGAGTAGAAGCAGGAAATCATCAATGCTGAAAAGGAAAAGGTATATTCTGACAGAATCTTTTATTGTATTAGTCTGAGCAATTTGATCAAAGATGATTTTAATTATGATTTCAGGTTGAAAAGGTTATCAAAGAACTATCTACTAAATTGGATAAAGAACTTTCAGACTGTAAAGCCGAATCAAAGCAGCAATTGCTGACCATGAAAGAGGATCATGCTTCTCTGGTATAATAATCTCCACTTAAACCTGTTATAGGTACTCAGAATTATAGGTTTTAAGTAGCGAATAGGCTGATAAAGCTGCATGTTTCTGCAGATACTCACTATTCGGGAGGAACATGAAAATAGGGAGTTCAATCTCAAAGCAAAGCACGATGAGCAAATGAGACAAGCTCAGATTCAGGCTGAAACTGAACTAAAAGAGGTACCAACAAAAGTAATTTGATAGTTCGATTGGAATATGAAGCCTCTGGTATTTGAGTAATTTTTATCTACATGCAGAGGAATACAACACTCAGGGACGAGCATGATGTTCAGTTGAAAGCATTCAAGTGTCAGTACGAAGATGACTGCAAAAAGCTGCAAGACGAATTAGATCTTCAGAGATCAAAAGTATGTGTTTATCAATCAATATTCATTATAAGATGCGCCCGTTAAGGTTCAAAACCTAATTACTTAATGAGTTATACCTTTGCAGGAAGAAAGGCAAAGAGCTTTGTTGCAAATGCAGTGGAGGGTTATTTGTGACAAACCACTTGAAGAGCAAGAAGTTGACTCCAGGAAGGTCAGACCACAAATCACTTTGATCCATTAAAAGAATACTTTATTTACTATATCATCACATTGAGAAATACACAAACCATATATTGGCTTTGATAACTTTACATCTTTTAGGAATACTCCGTCTCATCTGTCAGAGTGAGAGGTTCTCGTCCTGCTGGTAGCAGAAGAAGCCAGCATATAGCAGTGCATGACGATGAACATGTAGGAAATTAAATACCATTTTATATTTGTTTCTGCTTGGCCAAAGTATACACTGATAAATCCTCCTGGATGAAATGCAGGACTCTCCTTTTGTGAAGGCAACAGAGACACCTGTGACAAAGATGCTAAAGAAAGTTGAAAAGGTTAATACAAGAAGCTTAATGAGCAGTGCGAAGCATCATAGCAAGGTAAAACCCTTTTATCTTATAACTACTTTTACATCAGCTCCAAATCTCATCATCTGTTACTTGGTTCAATTTGTAGCAGGTGATGCGTCGTGAATATGAAGTTGAAACGAACAATGGGAGGGCCACTAAGCGTAGGAAAACAAAAAGCACAGTCATGTTTGAGGTAACCTATTCTGCGCATCAACCCTTTGATTTGGTTCATCTTAAAAATTTGATTCTATGTTCAAAAGTCATCTTCTCTGAGTTGGGATCACCCCATCTTTTTTTTTTATGGTTACAGGGGCCACATAGGCGATCGTCTCGGGTTACACCCAAAGCTAAGACTCCCAGAAGTATTGCTAAGGTAAGAGAGATCCCAGAAGTATTGTTTGGAATGTAGAAATCCCAGCCAAGTGAACTAGTTCTGAGGCAGAGTTAATACCACTTAAGTAGACTAGTTCATTTCGACCAAACTTTCTGTAATTTGTAGCTGCAATGTAGTTAACTTAATTTTCTCTTAGGGATATTTTGTTCAATATTGTTAGACCTTTTAGTTACATTTAAGTCAACCATGCAGGGGAGAAGGATATAGAGGAGCTAAAACTCTTATCTAGATGAACAGTGTAGAAGTGCGAGTCTCTTCAGGTAGAAAGGTAAATATCTTGTTCTATAGATTCACAATGCCATTTCTCACATGTAGTCTATCACATGCTAAATGCCTCTATCTAATTTACAAGCTTAAACATGTACTCACGCACCATAGCAAGTACAAGAAGCTTAATGAGCAGTTCGAAGCATCATAGCAAGGTAAAACATTTGAAACCCTTTATCACACTAATTTTACATCAGCTACCAACCTTTTGATTTAGTTCATCTGAAATATTCAGATATCTGAGTTAAAATTTACCTTTTTTTTTATCACTACAGGAGCCACAGAGGCGATCTTCTCGGGTTACACCAAAAGCTAAGACCCCCAGAAGTATTGCTAAGGTAAAATCGATCCTAGATCTTGTACTAAATGATTGGAATGTATAAATTCCAGTCAAGTGAACTAGTGATGAAGCAGGGTTACTACCACCTATCCATTCAAGTAGACTAGTTCATTTATGGCATGTTTAGTCTAGGCTTCTATACTGAGACCGTTTCCGTCTTTTGCTTTGTTTTGAGAAGCTTCTTACATTATTGAATGGTCTTGTACATGAAACAGGTAATAGCGATAAGTGCTCGTCAACGCTCTGCAAATATAATATCGGAGACCTGTTTTAAGAAGGCTCCCTCAATCCTTATGCTGATGATCCCTAGCATTTGAGTACTGAGTCGTATCCACCATAAAAAAAAAACATTTTCCTTACTATGTAACCTCTCTGCTACACTGTCACAAGTTAAAATGTATAAACGTTTTCTATTGCACTAAACTCTGCTCTACTTTCACATTTCAATAGTTTTGCTGAGCTTTTCAGCTTTTGTTGCTCCAACTTCTCCTTGATGCCAACAAGGCATTTGGCCCCATCTACTTTTGATGTAAACTCAAGACGCACCTTCCCAAGTTGGAAGTTCAAATTCAGTGTTTGAGTTTTGCTTCAGCTACTGTTTCTTCATAACTCATTATCATAGCATCTGCAGCAGAATAAGAAGATTCAACATCTAGAATACATAGAAACGGTGAGTTTTGCTTCACCTACAGTTGCTTCATAATATGTTTCCATCTAAATCGTTAACACACCCTTCTAAAACAGTGAGTTTTCAACCTATTTGGTGTGTATGTGTGTGTGTACATGTTTAAGCTCGTAAATTTAGATAGGTGCATGTGAGAAATGACATTGTGAATCTGAAGAAGAAGAAATTTACATTTCTCCTTTAAGAGAGTCGCAGTTGTATATCGTTCATCTAGATAAGAGTTTTTTCTGTCTTCTTTCTCGAGTTTGAGCTCCTCTAGTTCCTTCTCTCCTGCATGGTTAGCTAAAATGTCTAACAATTGTGAATGCAGATTGATGAGGCAGAGAGATGCTAACTGATTGTTTGTACATGCCATTGTATGCAAACCAAATACTTGCACAAACTGATAAAAAATAAATCTATCAAAGCCTGTTTAGTAACTTGCATAAATGAATGATTGCTACCAACAAGAGCATACGCATATCAATGTAAAAATATAAGGTGTAAGAGAAAAACATAGACGAAAATCCAGACATGAATCCCAAAGGTTTAAGAGGAAAAAAACAGGCTCAAAACTACTAGTCTATATAATATTTTGAGGTGGAATATGGTAAGGGGCGACGTATGTCATATCGTAAGTTTTGACGCGGGAAGAGCTTCCATAAGGTCTGAGAAAGACAATGGCATTTTCGTCAAAGTCCAATAATTCGACACAGTTAGGGGATAGGCCAGGGCCAGGAAAGGAGCTAGCAGAGACACAAAAAGGTTCAGACTTTGAGATGTAAATGGCGAGATCTCCAATGTCTCGAGTGTAAACCGCGTTTCCTTCCCCGTCAAGCTTGAACACTGTTAGAGCTCTTGTATTCATTCTCAGCTTAACATTGGCTCTGGCCTTCCTATACCACTTGATTAAGAAAGTCTCACCCGTGGAACGTGACTCCACCAAGTGTTCGGTCGTGGAGCAAGAATGTAAAAGCTCGCGTTTGGTCTTGCTCAGCTCTGGAAGGTTTTGAAACCATAACCTCTGAATCTTGGGTTTGTCCTTGAGATCCTTGCGATCCCATGAGCCAATGAGGTGGCCTCCTGAGCCGGACAAGCAAAAGGCGTCATCTTTCTCGGAAAACATGACACGAGAGGAGTTGAAGCAGTGGTGAACTCTAATATTGGTCCACTCGGGATTACTCTGACCGGGTCTGCAAAAGCTAAGCTGAGGACCCAAGAACTTGACAGCGACAACACAATCTTGATCCTCTGGAGAAGAGGAGGACATTGAAATATTGGTGACGATATTAGTTTGGCAACCAGGAAGAGTTACAAGAGGAGGTAAAGGAATGCGTTTCGGGTGAGAATCGGATGCGAACGGGTTTAGATCGTCTTGGAGGCGTAGAATTCCGTCCTCCTTCATAGTACCAACCCATCCATGGGATGCTCCTATCGTTATGATTGTATTTTTATCCAACAACTCCTCAGCCACTTTCTTTTCCAAAAAAATGGGATTAGTATTATGAAGCTCATGAACCATCAATTGACTCAGACCATTTCCACAATCCGAACCGAACAAGACGTAACTAGGAGGGAATTGCGAGGAAGATCCTGATGAGAAGCCATTAGAGAATACACGAGAAGATCTCACCAACCTAGGGCAGGAAGATCCTGATGAGAAGCCATTAGAGAATACACGAGAAGATCTCACCAACCTAGGGCAGGAAGACCTCAGGAGCCGCCTCAGAAACAGAGACATGATTATTGAAATTCCTATTACCAAAAACCCTAATTGGAGAATTGCTTAAATAAGGAGCATTGTAGTAATTTAAAGGATTTCTAAGTCAAGAAAATAAATAAAAAAACAAAAAAATTAGAGAGAGAATGTGATAGGGTTCTAAAATTTTAGGGAAATAATCTTGAAAACCCTAAAATTAAATCCAAAAATCATAAAACCCCACCTTAATCTTTAAAACCCCATCTTATTTTTCCATTTATTTTTCTCCTCTTTACCCCTCTTTATTATATTATATAATAACCCAACTACTATTTAATTAACTCAACAACCTAAAAAAACAGAACCAATAACACGACGCCACGTGTCCCCACATAACTCTTTTCTTCTTCCTTTTTTCTCTCCTACTACTGCGTGTATTTGGGATGCAGAGATATGACTGATTTAACTGATACTACTGAGTGCAATTATTATTTTCTTATTTCTTGCAAGGAACAATGAATGAGAATTACACAATCATATGTTTTGATTATGGAGAAAGTTATTCAAAGGAAGGTGATAACATAAGATGGTGCCGAGGGGGGGATCAAATTCACACTTTAGCTATACGCACCGCACCGTAAAAGGTCTGATAAATTTGACTGTTTTGTCTCTGCCTGGTATAACTAGATACTACTGATATAACTGTTTGATAAATTTGAGTGTTTTGTCTCTGTCCCGGTATAACTAGATATCTGGTGTCTAATTGATTATCTGGTACCCATCTTTCAAAACAATTCTTATTTTGATTATCTTTTCCAGATACTACTACATACTACTAGGTATGACTGTGAGATTTTTGTGTGTTCTTTATGGGTACATTTGGTTTAATGATTAGTTCACTTATGTACTATTTATTCACTGTCTTATAACTAATTTTGTTACTGCCTGATATGACTAGATACTACTGAATATAACTGTTTGGGAAGTTATGGTTCTTTGGGAAGACGGTCTAAATTTCTTTGTTGGTCAACAATTTTGTAGTAGGCGAGGGCATATAATTCGACAATATATCTTGTACCCCATATGGATACTTGGTTGAGACCTATGAAGAGATTGAAAACTTTCATTACGGCTATCTTCCGGTCCACGAAGTTACTATGGGACCGCCTCAACAAACACAGTACATGTCACCTGGAGAACATCGAGGACGAAGAAGAGGAGGATACTACCTATAGGTGTCAAATTGATTATTTGGTACCTATCTTTCAAAACAATTCTTATTTTGATTATCTGTCTGATACTACTACATACTACTAGGTATGACTGTGAGACTTTTGTGTGTTCTTTATGGGTACGTTTGGATTAATGATTAGTTTACTTATGTACCATTTATTCACTGTCTTATGGGTGTCTAATTGATTATTTGGTACCTATCTTTCAAAAAGCAAAAAATAAATAGAGAAACATATGTTTTGACAAAGACTACACCTTAAACATATGTTCATATATGACTAGAATCATACATTGTTATCTCAAACAAACAAACATTGTGTTTTCAAACATTTTAATATATGAAATGATAGTAAACATATTTCAATGGATGAATTGGATAAATACTACTAGAAAAATATAATTTTACGAAGGTACTACTGATTATACGTGAAAACTGTCAAAATATAACTATATGTAAATCAATACAACTAGAAAACTAAGTATAAATATGTGTAAAATTTTAATATTTTTTATTTGTTTGTCGGCGCACATGTTAAATATGTTTATTCTTATTTTTATATACACTTTTTTATTTTCATATACACAGTAGTATCTAGTAACACCAGTAGTACTAAACATAGTTTAACATATGAGTTTAACACTTCCATTAATTATCCATTCATAAAAAAGTACCTAAAAACACAAAATAACAGTACACAAATAGATATCATCCATTCCTATACTTTAATACCTAACTCATTATTAAAAATATCATACATTCAAAAGACAACAAGAACACTCCTGTTCTTTTTTGCTTCCTTGTTCTCCGCTATTCCCTCACTGGCTCTATAAGGCATTGTCAACGCCTTTGACATGTTTTTTTCCTCAACAACATGATCAGGCACCTCATTATTCAAATCAGGCTCATTCTCCATGTCTTCTACTACTCCATCACCTTCTTGTCCTTCCTCTTCTTCCTTTCAACTTCCACAGTTCGAAGCAGCAACATATACAAGATGGCTCTGAATCCTGCCTCTGTTCTGATGGCTCCGCATATGGCATCTGTTGTGATGGCTCTGCATACGGCATCTTTTCTGATGGCTCTGCATCCTGCAATCCAAATACAAGATCAAATTGTCAGTTTAGTAGTACTAGTTATATTCAGTACTATCAAATATGTTCAGTTATATCAGTTATATCATTATCACTTCTATCCTTTCTATCTAACTAAGTTAACAAATTTATCTGAAATTACATACCTTCTCTGGCTTTTTTAATGCAGCTTCTGTGTCCTCCTTGTTTTACCCTAAACCCATACCCTTATGAGTAGTCTCCACCCATAACCCATTGAAATACTTCCCTGGTTTATCATGGACGACACTAAAATCTGGCTTGATCGCATGCACAGGTCTCGGACCCATTTCTGCAAAATCCAGAACAAAACATATCAATCATCCCAGTTCCATTTTGAAACCACATCTTTAATTCATTTAATTTCCATTGAACATTAAAAAACCTAATTCATATCATATCCGAATATACTTTTCAAACATAATTCATCTAATCTATGCACATATTTATATCAAAATCCCTAATTCAACAAATGTAAACCCTTAATGCAACAAATGAAAACCCTTTTCAACGAAAAACCAACCAATTTCAAAATCGAAACCATTTCGAAATCATAACCCTTTTCAAATCAAAACCCGAATCTCTGACCTTGAAGAGATGGTGAGACTTTGACAAAATCGGAAATAGAGACGGATTAAGACGCCGGAGACGAAGAAGAACGACGAAATCGCCTTGGAGAATGAGAGAAGAAAAAAAATACCCGACTTTTGCAAACTGTTTCTCAGGTGGAGAATAATGTTAACCTAAGCGGATTAATAACTGTATATTAATATGCTTAAAGGTAACGCTTACGTAATAATCGTCATAGCATAATGGTTTCTCAGTCTATGGTCGCGAGTTCGAATCCTTTGAAAAGTGGTTCAATTCTTTTTTTTGCTTCTGACCTGGTTTTGGTTGTAATTATCTGAATTCATTAAGGGTAAAACAGTAGTTAACCGTGTTTTTAATTAAAAATAAATGAAAATAAATACATAATTTCCTATTAGAGCAAAAAAGAAAAGTTTTTGGTATTTGGGGTTTTAAAGATTATTTCCCAAAATTTTAGAAATTCTATTGAACTTTTTTAGAAACTCATTTACTAGGTGTACATATTTGATTGGTTGATATTTTTTTGTAATTAAATTTTTTAAAAATTAAAAGAATTAGTTAAAATAATGTATTTTAGAAACTTCATGAGTTTATTAATCATGCTCTTATATCACGATAAATATTTCCTTTTTAATTATCTTTTGGTTTTTTTTTTAATCGAAAACTCTTGGATTCTAATAAATAGTTGATCGAACAACAAATTTAACTCTATTTTTTTAAAACGTTAAGTAGAAACCTAATGATTTGAAAACAGAACACATACACACAAAGTAAGAACCTTTTATCGTCCTATAATATTTTTTTATCGCATTTTCGTTTAGAACCTCTTAATGGGTAAATAGATCGACAAAGCTACTATTCTTATTTACTTAAAGATTTATACTCTAGAGCTTTATGATACATATCTTTTACAGACAAAGATACATAGTTAACCCGGGAAAAAAATCAAGTCTGAATTTTTTGAACGAACACATACTTACCTTATTTCATTTGTTTATTGATCAAAATTTGCAGTATATAATTTGAATCCTAGCTCCTGGTACGCCACGTACTTGTGGCAACCTTATAAGCTTGTTTTACAATGAGAAAATCTTAATAGCTTTGAATTACATAAACCACAAAACAAATTTTAGGAAATCACCATAATAATTTCCATTAACCGTAAGCATTTTGATATGTCAAGCAAGACATATACAAAATTAGATCTTCACATTCACTACAAGAAAACATGCTATTTGCCACTACCAGTAACGTCACAAATCTGTCACTAATAAGGGATTTGCGACTACTTTGCGACGAAAACAAGTAGTCACAAAAAGCTCGTTGCTAATTTGCGACGGTGACAATTCGTCGCTACTTTGCGACGGATTTATGACGGATTTAGGACTCCATAACTCAGTCGCAAATTCGTCGCTAATTTGCGACGGATTTAGGACTCAAAAACTCAGTCGCAAATAAGCGACACTTGTGTGACTCATGCATGTAGTCACGAATTAGCAACGGATTTGAGACTGTATTGTGCATGGCAAATAAGCGACTAATTAGCGACTTTTGATTTTGCGACTGAGTTATGACTAACTATATTCATCACAAATTAACGACTAATTAGCTTCTAATTAGAGACTATATTGTTGTCGTCACATTTTGGGTTAGTCACATTTTTATCACTAATTTGCCACTGATTTGCCATTTATATGCTACTAATTGTTTATTTGTTTTGTTTTGAATTGTCCAAATCGAATGGATAACCAAAAACCTTGAAATTAAAAGCATACTACATAATCAAGCATTTAAAGTACAAAGGGTTGAAACCAAAGTATAAAAAGTATTACAACATGCTAGTTTGTTAAGAAGAGATATTGTGACCAAAAAACAACAAGAAGAGTTCAAGAGTTGAAGAAGCACCCTAAGCAGCCTCTCCCTAGCTCCTGAATGAAAGCTTTGCTTAGCGAACATAAAGAAAGACGTGGGAACTTAAAATGTGGCAAAAAAGACATTTTCTTACAAGAATGGTGTTATGTAGCTTCTTCCGCAACAACTCTCCTTCACAAAGTTGATGCTCTGTGTCTGCAAGGCGGTCTTGCAATTCACGCATACTTTGTTTCGTTCCTCAAATTCTGTCATAGTATGAGACATATATGCATCTACCATCTGTTGAAAGCAAACAAAAAAAATGTTATTGAAAGCAAAATCAATTGAGTTGAACAGATCAATTCACAACATTACCTTTAGCTTTTTTCTAGCAAAGGCATTCAAGAATCATGTCTGTCGTAAGTGAGGGATATTTATTCGGCTCAACACATTAAGTAAAACGTTTTGTTTTCAGAAACCAATATTCAGTACACTACCTCTTAGAACATGAGAAGGTTAGTGGTGAATGCCTTAGATTGGAAATGTCAAAAAGCTCCATGAATCTCTGATCTGAGATTCTATCTTTTGAAGCTGCAAATCTTTGGTACTCGTTGAAGATGGACGACAAGCACCATCTCTGTATCTTCCTCACACAGCCCACAAGACATCCTGTCCGATGCTGCAACCGAAGAAGAAGATATTAGCATTCTTTCGATTAGAAAGAAAAGACCTTGACTCTGGTTTTTGTAGAGGAAGAGATATTTCAATTTACCTTCTCACTTTTGCAATGAATCAAGACAGGATGATTCTCCGTATCTAGTAGAAAAAAGGCAAGAAGAACTCAAGATTTTTTATGATCAAACATTTAAGAGATTTTAAAGAGACAAGAGAGGTGTACCTAGAAGTACTTGTAAAGTTTCTCGAATTACCTCGAATTATCTAGAAGTACTTGTAAAGACTAATAATTCCATCACTATAAGAGATCTTGGTGCTATGAACTTGACCCAACCTTAACAAAATATTCTACAAAACTCTAACCAAGGCAGAACTTGCTACCTGTGCTGATTCGGAATTATTTGGTGTTGAGCCAAACAATGAAAGCTCTTCATTTCCAATTGTATCTTGAAAAGCATCAGAAGATAACCACAAACGTTTTGCTTGATGATCCTCACCTTCAATGTCTTCATCCTGCATAAAATTAGGCATTGAAGATTTTCTTGACAATATCATAATATCATAATACAATCCTTCTGCCCAACCACCAATGAATATCACACCATTGACTAATCCAAGCTTATGCAATTCCAAAACTTAACTTATTGAGAAACAATTCAATCTAAAACCTAATTAATTTGCTAATTCATTTATCAATCCCAGAACCAGCTTAAGATAAACTAGATTAACCTGAAACAGCAATTCTTCAGGTTCGCTATAGATGAGAGGAATCACACGAGCTCCACCAGCTTCAGCGAATTTCACATACGAAGCAGCGATATACGTCGAGCTCGTATCATTGCTTAACCGACCCGTCGCAGCATCGCTGGGATGGCTCTGAATTCCGATGACCGGCTTGTAGTTCAGATTCGGATCCGCCAAAATCAGTAGAGCAAACGGAAATAGCAACGAAAATCGATTAGAGTTAAGAACCCTAACCTGGAGATTGTGAAGCTTCACGTATTCCCAGACTTTCTTCACGGCGGTGGCACGAGAGAGCTCGGTTTCGCCGGAGAAGCTAGCGAGAGGCTGAGAGACGCGAACGAGCTTCATAAAATTCCTTTCCCTTCTCTACCGGTTCTGGCACCGGTAGCCGCCGGAGAAACTCTTGTGGATTTCCTTTTCATCAAGCCATGTGTTTATCAATTTTCAGAAGGAGAGAGAAATAGAGAGAGAGAAAGAGAGGTGAAGATTTAGATCCAAATCGAAAGAGAGATGAACAAATCACATGAATGAAATGTCTCTGAGAGAGAGAGATAAGTTGAATCTGATTGAGATTTGGAGAGAAACAAAAATTTAGGGTTTGTAAAACTGATGTGGGAATGAGATATTTTAGACTCTTTGTTTTAAAGAGGATGTAATTTAGTCAAAACAAAAAATATTCGAACGGTAAATTCCCGCCCAAAAAATCAAATAATTTCACCAAACCCCAAATAATTACCGCCTATATATTAGTCTAAAAAGAGTAACAAAATAGTTACTAATGTAACTGATTTGTGACGATTTTAAGTTAGTCACAAATCAAATCCCTAAACCCTAAACATTTAGACCCAAATTTTGTTTTCCTACCATTTCCCTAAATCATATACCCTAAATAAACTGATATAACCATTATACCACCACTAACAAAACTAATTTACAAAAACATCAACTTTACATAAACTTACTTTAAAACTTCTAAGTGTGTATAAGCTAAAGTACATAAATGTTGTTCTCACATAAATATTTTTTGGAAATTGATTTACTCACTAAAACCACATCTTGGCTAATTTGTCATTGACTTTAGTACAAGCTAAATACAACTATAAATCATAGAAACACACATTTTGGGTTTTAATGTGTAGTAATGTAAAATGGAGTGGCAAAGTAGTCACTAATCAGTCGCAGATTTACTTCTGCGTCGCAAATATGTCGCAAAGTAGTGGTATATTTGTGACAATTTTGTGACGTTAGTATAGGGTTTCAGATCTGAAACCCTAAACCCTATATAGTTACTAAAGAGTCACAAATTCGTCACACCACGAACCCCTAAATCCTATTCAGTCACAAATCGGTGGCAAAAAATTATTTTATAAGAAATGTGAATGGGTGTCACCAAAGCGTCACAAATCATCACTACGAATTTTTTAAAAAGGGGTGTTGTTCCCCGGATTCGTATGTTTGTTTTATCCATGTTAAACCGATATGCCATTGTAATATTATTGTTATTAGTCATACTCACTTTTATTTATCTATGGTTTCGAAGTAAAGACAAAAAAAAGGGTGTACCCCGGATTCGAACCCGTGTATTGAGAGAGTGTGTGTCGCGGTGTAAACCGATGTGCCATTGTAACTTAATCGTTAGTTATTACACTAACTTATATATGTTTATGTGTTTACTTTTTTTTTTAAATGAAAAACATACTTGAGTTACGCAAATTACACAATTACACAAATTACATAGTTACACATATACAAACATATAAATAGTCACACTTAATACAATACACACATAAAAACATTATTCATCATAAGGTTAGTAATGAGCGAGAGCGAGAGAGAGAGAGAGACAAATATGAGTTAGTGAGTGAGTGAAATGAGATGAGGGTGAGTTGTATTTATAGGCAAAATTATTTGCCACTACTTTGTGATGTCTACAAAGGAGTCACAAATCTGTGACGTTTTACCCTCTACTTTGCCACTACCTCAAGGTGAAATATCTTAGTTAGATAAACTCGTTTTCAACACTTTTTTGTTTTTGTTTTTTTTTTTTTTGGCCGAGATAAATTTTCATTTGTCTTCTTCTGCCGATATAACACTTGCGACTCTTTTGTTATTCTCCCAGCGGCGTGGCTAATTTGTGACTGATATGTTTGTAACCGTTTGCCTGTACTTTGTGACGCCAAACCTGGAGTCACCAATTTGCGACGCTTTAGCCACTATTTTGCCACTACCTTAACAAAAATATCTCTTAGTTAGGTACAACCTTTATCCAACCCATGTGTACTATTGTTTTTTTTTTGCTGACATAGTTTTGGATGTGTTCTTTCTGCCGACATAAGGCTTGCGACGATTTTGTGACTACTCTTCTGGCGTCGCTAATTTGTGACTCCGGTGCGGTCACAAAGTAGTCACTTATTTGCGACTCGGAAGTGTAGTTGTAAATGAGTCACAAATTAGTGACTGATATGTGACTAGTCCTAAACCTTCGAATAAGTGTTGCAAATTAGTCGCTAATTTGCGACACTCTTACGACCAGGTTTTAGCGTCGCAAATTAGCGACTAATTTGCGACGCGGATTTATGGCGTCGCAAAGTCGTCGCAATAGAGTCACAAATATTAGTGACTACTTTTGCAGTCACAAACCGCAGTCACTTCTGGCATGTTTTCTTGTAGTGATTTATCTTAATTTTTAGAATAAACACAAAGGATTGAACGTATGTTTCACATTTATCATAATCACTTAGTTGCTCGTGGATTTTGCTGCGAACAGGGGAGACGCTATGCCGCCAGAGATGAGTGGAGAAGAAAATGATTCATCGGATCTACAGCTTCATGGAGATTCGTTTTCCGGTACTCTGGTTTCCACTTTCTTACTCGTTTTCTTTCTCCTATCTCTTTAAACCTTTTTTTAAATCACTATTTGTTTGTATCAGATCTCTTTGATCATTCGTTTTCAATTTCAGTATAACGAAAAACGTTTTCGTATGTACTCATCACAATTTCAATACTAGTTTGCTTATTATCACATTTTTTGTTGAATGCAAGTATGATCTTATGTATGATACTTGCATTATTATCACAATTGTTTAAGCTTTTGCTAGTTTCGTTTCCTTATCACAATTTCAGAGTTTACTTTGCTATCATCTCAACTTGATGATTGGCAGAGAGTTTACGGCATTTGGAGTAATAGATGTAGTGCTATCAAAAATGGAATCACAAGGAAGCAATTGAGAAAAAACAAAAGTAGTGGTAATTGCAATCTTTTAGAGTGACGAAGTATATTGATGACAAAATTGAATCAAAGATGAATAGAGAAAAACATGAAGATGTTAAAACTGCCTAAGAAAATGATAGAAGTTCATATTTGGGACAAACATTAGGTCGATCTTCATCCTGGCTTGCGCTTGAAGGTGATGATGTTGATCACAAAATTTAGGTGATAATGGTGTTATTCAATCGTGGATATTAATGGGTTTTCATTTTTTTCATACTTTAATTGCGCAATTAAATATGTTATACACAAACTCGAACATTGTGCTGATACGTACTTGAACAAAAACTATTGGCTTATTTATACACAAACTCGAACATTGTGTTAATACATACCTGAACAAAAGCTATTGGCTTATTTATACACAAACTAATTAAAGTAAACTAGATCATACATAGACCCTAACAATGTTATTTTTATCGTTTATTGTAGACTCATCGAATGATGACGTGAATTTTTATTTCTGAAAATAAGATTATACATATAACTTAACAGTATTATTTTCTCGTTAACACTAAACTAATTCTTCTTGGTTTTATCATTTTTACAGTTTATTCTCAATGCTTCATCGATTAGTCGCTTGGCCTCTTTCTTTGGATCTCTCAATCTCTTAGCTATACCAACTAGGAAGCAAATTGATTAGTGTATATTTTTTCTTTTGAGTTTGTTTCCCATTTTAATGGTACTAATTCATTTTTGTATTTATAAATATATAAGTATGGCAATCTAATCAAATTCTAACTAGATTGTGGATAATTGATGGGAAGATGGAGTTGAGATTTCATGCCTTCACTGATTTTGCCAGTATCAATTATGGGCCTTATATGGGTAAAGCCCATTTACACAAACAAAACCAAGCGTATAAAAAACTACCAAGTCCACATTAGGTCTACTCTCGTCTTCCTGGTGTGTCTGCAAAATTGATTCGAATTATTGTGGACATGAGCTAAATTTGGAATTTGCCAATTTGAGTGTGGTCTTAGACCGGTTGGGGGTTTAACGATCAATTTGATTTCTTATGGCACCAAAAGTAAAGCATAAGAAATCAAATTGATTGTAAAACCCCTTAAATATTTTTGTTTTTGGCCCTAATTACGTTACAGTGTTTCTCATTGTAGCTGTTTGATTATTCATTTGTAACGTTTGTACTAATTGCCCTACTTTATAACATAAAATTGGACCTAACTATAATAGTTTTTATGTAATTATGTACCAATTGTGTAATTGTATGTTAACGTTTGGACTAGTCGGTTAATATTTTCAACTTTGACTCCTCTTGACTCATGATGGATGCTGACGTCAGCACCTCCGCGTTGGGTATAACCGTTGGGAGTCAAATCTCCGATGATATAAATATCGGACTAGGACGGATTTTAGCGCCAAGTTCATTTTCCGATTAATCTCAAACTTAGGGCTCTTATAGGGAGAGAGATAGAGCGAGAAAGCGACTACGATTTTTGTTTTCCGGCGAAGTGTCGAGATGCAGAAGATAGGTTTTCCGGCGATGAAGAGCTTGGATCAGATGCGTTCGTTGTCTGGATCGGCGAAGAATTTCTCCTTCTCGTCGCGTCAATCTCAGGATCCAGTCTCTTCTTCTGGAAATTTCTCGAATCTGAAGCTAACCGCAGGTAATTTTTTGCGTTTTGGATTGATTTTGAGGATTTCGTTCCGATTGCTTGTGTAATCGAGCGATTTTGATGTCCGTTCCCGTTGTTCTCCAGAGAAATTGGTGAAGGAACAGGCATCTATGAAATCCGATCTCGAATTGGCGGTATTTCGAATGCTCTCACGTTTTCTTCTTACGTAATACGTCTTTACAAACTTTAAGTTTGATCGATGTTGCTTATGAGGTATGTATGGTGACGTTGTTAGGGATAGTGATTCTGGTTTCCGTTATACTGCTTAGTTTCGAACCTGAATAAGCAGGAAAAGGAAGGTCTCTCTGAGTATTTGATTATCCTGAATACATCTACTGTTGATTTGTTATGATATATTTCCAGAAATGCATTAGTCCTGAGTATAATAGATATTTCGTATTGGAAATATTTTATCATTGATTGGCTCGAGTTGCTGTTGATTATACTGCTTAGTTTCGAATCTGAATGAACAGAGAAACGAAGATCTCTCTGAGTATTTGATTATCCTGAGAACATCTTAGTTTTGGAAAGATTTTGTCAATGATAGGCTCGAGTTACTGTTGATTTGTTATGATATATTTCCAGAAATGCATTAGTCCAGAGTTTAATAGATACTTCTGATGTTTTTCCATGATCCAGAATTTTGAGCTGAATAAGTCGATCCATGTATTTAGTTTTGGAAAGATTTTGTCATTAATTGGCTCGTGTTGCTGTTGATTTGTTATGGTATATTGCCAGAGATGAATTTGATCAGAGCTTAATACATATTTTGGATGTTTCTCTATGATCCAGAATACTAAGCTGAAAAAGTCGATGGATCATATATTTGCATTAGAGGAAAAACTGCAGAACGCATTCAATGAGAATGCTAAGCTCAGGGTAATGCAAAAGGAGGATGAAAAGCTTTGGAGAGGGATGGAGTCCAAATTCTCTTGTTAGACACTGTGTGATCAACTTACTGAGACACTGCAGCACTTGGCTTCACAGGTTCAACAAGGTAATAATAGATGTAGACTGGTTGTTGAATTCTTGAAACTACTTATAGTTTGTTGCTTTAGCTGTTTCCTATATTGCCTTTACAGCTGAGAAGGACAAGGAGTTTTTTGAGTCAAAATTCTCTTCTAGGTCGGAAGCAATAGACAATCTAAAGCAGCAAATGCAAGAGCTATGTTTAAAATTGGGTGCTGCTGGAGAGACAATTAAAATCCGTAAGTTGTTGGTTTGTTTCGGACATGTTTTGTTGATTTCTTTCATGGGAAAACCTATAATTTGAAAATGATTTGAGTTGCTGCAATGTGGTTACCTTAATTTTCTCTATGGTTCTTTTGTTAAATATTGAAGAGTTACATTTAAGTCAACCACGCAGGAGAGAAGGAATTAGAGGAGCTAAAACTCGAGAAAGAACAGAGAGAAAACTCTTATCTAGATGAACAATGTAGAACTGCGAGTCTCTTCAAGGAGAAAGGTAAATTTCTTGTTCTATAGATTCACAATGACATTTCTCACATGTTCATCTAATTTACGAGCTTAAACATGTCCACACACACACCCAATAGGTTGAAAGCTCACTGTTTCTGAAGGGTGTTAACTTTTTTAGATGGAAACACATTCACTGGAACTTACACTTGTGTTATACAAAAGTCTTGGTTCTTATCTACTCCTCTCTGGACGTGATGTTTATCAACTTTAGAGCAAATGCTTTTTCGTAGATCACATGATAAGAATTGTGTTTAATGTTGCAATAAAGATAGACACTGCAAATATGAAAAATAAGAGTTCTCTTTTTTCTTGTTACAGCTATATGGTAGTACTGGAATTTGCATTAAATCTTCTTATTCTGCTGCAGATGCTATGATAACAAATTATGAAGCAACTATAGCTGAAGCAAAACTCAACATTGAGAATTTAAACATCCAACTTGGGAAGGTGCGTCTTGAGTTAACATCAAAAGTAGATGAGGCCAAATGCCTTATTGGCATCAAGGAGAAGTTGGAGCAAGAAAAGCTGAATATTCAGCTGAGTGCTGATAACCTATCTGATAAACTGTTAAGCTCAGACCAGGAGGTCAAGAAGCTTGAGGGGTTTGTCCACTCTTTGGCAACCGAGTTGTCTGAATTGGATAAAAAGAACTTGGCCTTCATGGAAAAGTTTGATGAGCTAAATGGTTTATATGACACTCACCTTCTGTTGCTCCAAAAGGATAGAGATGTTGCATCTGATCGTGCTCAAAGATTATTTGATAAACTCCAAGGAGAGTTCTTGGCTGTAACTTTCCAGAAAGAAGCTCTGCAATCAGCTGGCAATGAGTTATATGAACAAAAAGACGAACTGCAGAAAGCTAAAGCGTCACTACTTTCCCAACTTGATGAGGAACGCTGCTCTTCAAGGCAGGCAATTGAAAAACTAGAGTCTGAAGCAAAATGTCTAGTTTCGAAAAATGCTGAGACAGAAGCAGTGATCACAAAGCTGAAAGAGGAAATAGAAGCTTTGTTGGAAAATCTGAGGGCCTCAGAGAATAGAACGGTATATATATCTTCCATCTCTTTGTGCTGTCTTTCTCAAATTATCAATGCATGGTTGAAATGCTTAATCTGTCCTTGTATCTTGCAGCAAGATTTATCGTTAAAACTTTCATCCTTAGAGATGGTAAGTAAAGACAACTATGAGAAGGTGCAGGCTGATGCACAGAAACAGGCTGAGGAAATGGAGACTTTGCAGCTAGAAAACGAGAGCAATCAGCTGCGTGTCGATTCATTGTCGACGGAGGTGAACCAGCTCCAAAGCGTTATCGAAGAGAAAGAGCTTCTTATCCAGCAATCCAAGGAAAATGAGAAGAAGTTGGACCAGCAAACCACGGAGGTATAAGAAGTTGGATACTGGACAAAGCTTAATGACTTTTATCCACCTTTTAATACTCCTCAAATATGAACTCCATTTCAGGACAAGGAGCTACTGGCAGCTGCTGAAACTAAGCTTGTTGAGGCGAAGAAGCAATATGATGTGATGCTGGAAAATAAACAGTTGGAATTGTCAAGGCATTTGAAGGAGTTATCTCAGAGGAATGACCAGGTATATATGGATCATCTTCTCCACATGTATGCTCAAATAGTATGCTGAGGATTTGTTTAGAGTCCTTAATTGAATCAAAGTAGAACACACTTGAAAATTTGACGTATATGCTTTTCTGGTGCTTTGTAGGCAATTAATGAAATCCGTAGAAAATATGATGAGGAGAAGCAGGAAATTATCAATGCTGAAAAGGAAAAGGTATATTCTGACAGGATCTTATATTGTATTAGTCTGAGCAATTGATCGTGGTTATGAGATTATTTTGGTTCTGATTTCAGGTTGAAAAGGTTATCAAAGAATTATCTACTAAATTTGATAAAGAACTTTCAGATTGTAAAGCCGAATCAAAGCAGCAATTGCTGAACATTCAGGAGGATCATGCTTCTATGGTATAGTAACCTAGCATGAATTTTCTTAAATATGTGAATCAAAGTCACTTTTGTCTGGCTATGCTGTTTGGAAGTTTATCACTGAGCAGGTTTTAAGTAGCAAATAGGCTGATAAAGCGGCTTGTTTCTGCAGATACTCACTATTCGGGAGGAACATGAAAATAGGGAGTTCAATCTCAAAGCGAAGCACGATGAGCAACTGAGACAAGCTCAGATTGAGGCTGAAACTGAACTAAAAGAGGTACCAACAGACGTAATTTGATAGTTCGATTGGAATATAAAGCCTGTGTTACTCAAGTAAATTTTATCTTCATGCAGAGGATAACAACACTCAGGGACGAGCATGATGTTCAGTTAAAAGCATTCAAGTGTCAGCATGAAGATGACTGCAAAAAGCTGCAAGACGAATTAGATCTTCAGAGATCAAAAGTAAGTGTTTATCAATCAATATTCATTATAAGATGCACCCGTTAAGGTTCAAAACCTAATGACTTAATGAGTTATATCGTTGCAGGAAGAAAGGCAAAGAGCTTTGTTGCAAATGCAGTGGAGGGTTATGAGTGACAAACCACCTGAAGAGCAAGAAGTTGACTCCAGGAAGGTCAGACCACAAATCACTTTGATCCATTAAAAGAATACTTTATTTACACCTAACCATATATTGACTTTGATAACTTATATTGACTTTGTATCATCACGCTGAGAAATACACAAACCATATATTGACTTTGAGAACTTAATCATCTTGTAGGAATACTCCGTCTCATCTGTCAGAGTGAGAGGTGCTCGTCCTGCTGGTAGCAGACGAAGCCAGCATATAGCAGTGCATGACGATGAACAGGTAGGAAATTAAATACCATTTTATATTTGTTTCTGCTTGGCCAAAGTATACACTGATAAATCCTCCTGGATGAAATGCAGGACTCTCCTTTTGTGAAGGCAACAGAGACACCTGTGACAAAGATGCTAAAGAAAGTTGAAAAGGTTAATACAAGAAGCTTAATGAGCAGTCCGAAGCATCATAGCAAGGTAAAACTCTTTTATCTTATAACTACTTTTACATCAGCTCCGACCCTTATCATTTGCTTCGTGATTCAACTTGGCAGGTGACTCGTCGTGAATATGAAGTTGAAGCGAACAATGTGAGGGCCACTAAGCGTAGGAAAACAAAAAGCACAGTCATGTTTGAGGTAACCTATTCTGCGCATCAACCCTTTGATTTGATTCATCTTAAATATTCGATTATATGTTCAAAAGCCATCTTCTCTGAGTTGGGATTAACTCCATTTTTTATGGCTACAGGGGCCACAGAGGCGATCTTCTCGGGTTACACCCAAAACTAAGACTCCTAGAAGTATTGCTAAGGTAAGAGAGATCCCAAAAGTTTACTAAATGTTTGGAATGTAGAAATCCCAGCCAAGTGAACTAGTTGTGAAGCAGAGTTAATACCACTTAAGTAGACTAGTTCATTTCGACCAAACTTTCTGTAACTTGAAGAGTTGTTTAAATTGCAAAAGGGCGTTTGTTTCGGCCAAATTAATGGCATGTTTAGTCTACTAGGTAGGTAGTAGGCTTCTATGCTGAGACCCTTTCCTTATTTTTCTGTGTTTGGGAGCTTCTTATAACATTGAATGGGCTTGTACATGAAACAGGTAGCAGCGATAAGTGCTCATCAACGCTCTGCAAATATCGGAGATCTGTTTTCAGAAGGCTCCATCAATTTTTATGCCGATGATCCGTACGCATTTGACTGAGAACGAGTCGAAACTGGCACAAAACTCTGCTACGAAAATCAATTTCCTTACTCTAACCTCTCTGCTACTATCACTGAGGTTGCCTCACCATTTCACAGATGTTTCCTATTGCATTAAACTATCTTTACATCCTTTTTCAATTGGGCATTGTCAGATTGTGGATGTTAAAAGAACTTGTTACTAGATACCTAAAATACAAAACAAACCCTATCAATGATAGATTCTCTCTTAAACCTTTGGGATTGAATTTGTTAATCTTTCGTTTGTGTTTTTTCTCTTAATCTTTCTATTTTTACATTGATATATGCATTATGCTCTTGCAGAAACTTTGCTCATCAGTCTCCCAACTAATTATGATTATGTTAGTAGCAATCATTCATTTATGCGAGTTACCAAATTCCTCAACACTGACTTGTTCTTTTTCTTCCGCAGTTCGTTTCTCTAGGCTTTTTTATATCGATTTGTGCAATGATTTGGTTAGTATACAATGGCATTTGCAAACAATCAGTTAGTATCTCTCTGCTTTAAACGATCATGGTTCTGTGATGTTTTTTTTGGTTCTGAATTCAGGTTGAAAAGGTTATCAAAGAATTATCTACTAAAATATGATAAACAACTTTCAGACTCTAAAGACCATGAAGGAGGATCATGCATTAAACTCTTTCTCTTTTCTTCAATTTGGGCATTATTACTAGTTCCAGAAAATACAAAATAAACACTACCATTGGTGATTCCTCAACTAATCATAAGGATTCCAAAGCAAACGCTTATGATTTTAACTAGTTCAGATAATAATCAACGTAATTTGAAATTGTGATGATGAGCCTTTTACATACGAACAAACACTGCTTCCCAAGTGAAGAATCAAAGAGATGGGAGAAAGAAGACAAGTAAGAAAGTGGAAATCAATAGAACCAGAATGACGAGTAGAAGCATCTCCATGAAGCCGCAAAGCTTAATCCGATTACTCCTTTTCTTCTCCGTCGCAAGCTTTTTCTTCAGATCCTCGATCTCTCTTCGCGTCTCTCCTTCCTTGTGCTTCCAAACAAACAAACACCAGATAATTCGAAATTATGAATTGACTATAACAAAAACCTAATTCCGATCCGAATTTGAAAAACGAATAACCAAACCTCGTCGCCGGAATCAATGGTGGCCGTCAGATCGCGGCGAGACGATGCAAGTGAGTAGAGAAGCATCGTAGCTCTTGCGCATCGGATTGCACCTCTCTCTCTCATCAACGACGATTCGTCTTTGCTAGTCATCTTCGTCTCCTTCGTCTCTCTCTCTCTCTGTTTCGATTTTGAATTTCAAAACTACGCTTGATTTGCTTCAAGTGACAGGTGTCGATATATGATTGGTGATGGTGCCTGAAAAAAACCTTTTTGTTGAAAGAGAAAAATCAGATTTTTGGCTTTTTTCCCTCTTAAATCCAAATTATTCCCTCGCGTGAGTAATTTCATTAATTTTAACCTCTCGTTGTTGACTAAGTCAACATTTCCCTCTTTCGTTTATTTGTTTGTTTTGAAATCCCTAGAAACAACACTTTCGAAATCTCTTTGTAATCAGAAAAAGGGTAACGAAAATCGTCGCCGGCGAGCTGAATCTGGTGGTTGCGGCGGTCGCCGGTAAATTTTCTGCTCCGTTTAACCGTGAAATATCTCAGTTTCTACTACTACCGATTGTTCTCATTAGTAGATTAGTCTGCCTAATTACAGTGATTTTGTCCATGTTCAAGTTTTATCGTTTGTGTTTGTGATAGTCTGATAGAATCTTAGATTTTGCTTTGGAGGAATTTTGATTTTGAAGATTATGCTGCTTTTGAATACCAATAATCATGTATAGAGAGAACGCATTCAGAAACTGGGTTAGTGTTTAGATCCATAATTTGGCATTTCGTTAGACAGTTTTAGAGAATGAGATTGTAATTTTGGAGTATTACTCTTTAGTGTTAGATCCTATGAATGAATGTACTGTTTCGCGATTCTTATCCGTTTTTGCGTCTGCTTAAACTATACACTGGCTAAGTATTAATGCTAGATGGACAATTAAGCAAAGCAAAGCCGCTATTTACCGCTAATGCCAACGATTACTAATGCTAGATTGCATTTTCTACATAGCTACTACATTTTCAAGAGCTTATTGGATCACTAATCTTCCTCTGATGTTAATTTGTTTATCAGGTTGCATCGTGATCTTGTCCCTCACCAGTGAACATTTCAAGTGTTAGAGCTTTTGATGGAGCTTCTCTGTTTCATGAGTCCTTGTGGTATAATATTCCCTTACTTGAACTCTCTGTCTGATCATATTTGCTTTATGCTATGTTTCAGCTTTAAGTAAACACATTCAATAGTCCAAAATATAAAAAGCTCTGTGTCCTGCAACTAAATTATCAATAGTTTCAGATTAAACTCTTTGTTTTTCCTGCGATTATATAATTGATAGTAACTACACTCAACTTTTCTTATCAAACTCTGGTGTATCATAACTTGAACATAGCTATAGTCAGTAGTTATATATGTTTTAATACAAAATTCTTATAGAGATAATTCTGTGTACTTGTTATGATCAATACAATTCAGTCTCAGCATTTTTCGAAACTAGACATTTTGCTTCAGACTCTAGTTTTTCGATTGCCTGCCTTGCAGAGCAGCGTTCCTCATCAAGTTGGGAAAGTAATGACGCTTTAGATTTCTGCAGTTCATCTTTCTGTTCATATATGTCGTTGCCAGCTGCTTGCAAAGCTTCTTTCTGGGAAATTACAGTCAAGAACTCTCCTTGGAGTTGATCGAATAATCTTTGAGCACGATTAGATGCAAGATCTCTATCCTTTTGGAGCAACAGAAGGTGCGTGCCATATAAACCATTGCATCTGGAACAGAATAAGAAGATTCAACATCTAAATAATACATAGAAACAGTGAGTTTTGCTTCACATACAGTTGCTTCATAATATGTTTCCATCTAAAATAGTTAACACACCCTTCAGAAACAGTGAGTTTTCAACCTATTTGGTGTGTGTATGTTTAAGCTAGCAAATTAGATAGGTGCATGTGAGAAATGACATAGTGAATCTAAAGAAGAAGAAATTTACCTTTCTTTCTCCTTTAAGAGAATCGCAGTTGTACATTGTTCATCTAGATAAGAGCTTTTTTCTGTGTTCTTTCTCGTGTTTGAGCTCCTCTAGTTCCTTCTCTCCTGCATTGTTAGCTAAAATGTCTAACAATTGTGAATGCAGATTGATGAGGCAGAGAGATGCTAACTGATTGTTTGCAAATGCCACTGTATGCTAACCAAACACTTGCACAAATTGATAAAAAAAACTCTATCAAAGCCTAGAGAAACGAGATGTTGAGGAAAAAGGAACACAGAAACGGAATCTGAAATATGTTTTATATTTGGAATGTACAAAACCCAGTCAAGTAAGTTAGTGCCACTCTAGTTAACTAGTTCATTCGACCACACTTTCTGTAAGGCATGTTTAGTCTAGGCTTCTATACTAAGATCATTTCCTTATTTTTCTGTGGTTGGAGCAGCTTCTTACAACATTTGAATGGCCTGGTACATGAAACAGGTAGCAGCGATAAGTGCTCATCAACGCTCTGCAAATATCTGTTTTCAGAAGGTTCCCTCAATCCTTATGCCGATGATCCCTACGCATTTGACTGGGCACCGAGTAGTAGAATATACCACAAAGCTCTGCCTACTGAAAACGTTTTACCTACTCATAACCATTGCACAGACGTTTCCTCTATTGCATCAAACTTTCTCTACATTCTTTTTCAATTTGGGCATGTTAAAGAACTTGATACTAGATACCTAATATACAAAATAAACCATATCAATGATGATGATTCGTCAATTAGTCGTTCCCAAAAACATACGCTGCTTGATTTTGTTGGTTTTTAGTAGTTGAGAAAAATAAGCATAACGAAATCTGAAATTGTGATTTTTATCCTTTTACATAATAAGACCAGGTGGAACTAGATCCAGCGAGGGCTGATACAAACATTGATCAACCAGACCGGAGAAAGAAGTCTGGAAGAAAGTCGAGAGCTGCAGAACTAGAACGATTAGTCTTTTTGTTCTCCATCGCAAGCTTTAATCTTCAGAACCTCTATTTCTCTTGGCGTCTCTCCTTCCTTCTGCTTCGAAACAAACACCAACGATTTTCCAAATTATATTTTTTTAAAATTTTTTTTTTTAAATCAACATTATATGCAAACGCCTATTTTTTATTCAATATGTGGGACCAGGGTTTTTTTTTATAAAAAAAATTGTATGTCATTCCTTGTTTTTTCTAATATTTACAAATTTAAATTGACAATATAATTATTATATATATATATATATCCTTACACTCCCATTAATAGGATTCAATTACAACAGATGATAACAAAATCTAGTCCTGGAATTTCAGCGGAAACGGGTTAATCGGGTCCATTGTATTTTTGTTATGGGCAATTCTCAAAAATATCACCAAAAAAAGTTTTTGTTCCAAAAATACTACCAAAAAATTTTTGTTCCAAAAATACCATTTTTTTTCAAAAATACCACAAATTTCAAATTAACTTTAAATATTCAAAACTAAACTCTAAACCCCAAATCTAAACCATATCCCCAAAAACTATACCCTAATTATGTATTAGTTAACCCAAACCCAAAAAAAATAATTCGAAACTCTTTAAAATCAATTTTTGAGTTTGTGGTATTTTTGGAACTTTTGAAAATTAATGGTATTTTTAAAATAAAACTTTTTGATTGTATTTTTGGAAAAAAAAACTTTTTTTTATGGTATTTTAGGGAATTTCTCTTTTGGTATCAAAAAAAATTTGGAGGCTTTTTTCCATTGTATTTTTGTGGCTTTTTTTCTTTTCTTTTTGGCCAAATCATTTTCCCCCTAATCCATATTGTTCCCTCGTCCGTCCGTACGATCCAAAAGGATTCGTGGGACCCATAATGCACAATAACGGCTTCAGGTTTTTTCTATTTAATCAACTTTAACAGCAAACGCCCTATTTTTTATTCAATATGTGGGACCAGGTTTTTTTTATAATAAATTGTATGTCATTCCTTTTTTTTCTCTAATATTTACAAATTTAAATTGACAAAATAATTATATATATCTTCTTATTATATAAAAGAGAAGCCGGTCGACGAGAACTCGACACGTAAGCGACATTGTAACTCACGAGATCATGACATGTGTCTAAGATTGATCGGATGATGACATGTGTTAAAACTTAAATTTAATTAAAACAAATTAAAAAGTGAAAATAGAAAACTTCTAATAGTCCAAACTAATAGAAAAAAGAAAATTCCTAATAGTTAACAATTAACTAAAAAAAGAAAAAATTTACCAATTTAACCGAATTATTGGGGGAAAAATGTAGTAGTCCAAACTAATTATAAAAATATAATATAGATAATAGAGAGAACATAAACCGTAAAACAATAGAGAGAATATAAATTTCAATTAAGACAAATAAAAAAAAAAAATGATGATATAAAATAAAATGAAAATCTTCAACCCATGCGACTATGAATCTCTATGAGAATTAAAAGATCCGATAAGATTTATTAATCATGGATTTATATGTGATGTTAACAAATTATTTATAAAATAATTTTTTATGGGTCTTTAATGAGATTATTTATCTATAGATTTAGTGAATTTAATGGATTTTTCTTTTATTTAACTCTATATTATTTGAATTTTTTTAATAATTTTATCATAATATAACATAGTTAACCCAACCATAAATAATTTTAAAATTTGGAAAAAGTGATAGTGATATTTTTGAAAAGTGACGTTTCTTGAAATTTCTCTATATGCTTACACTCCCATTAATAGGATTCGATTACAACAGGTGATAATAAAATCATTAAAACTACTAAATTTGCTACTACAAAGAGCGAGCAAAGCATGTGAGTAGTCATTTTACATACTAAAAACTAAATGAACAAAAATATTTTACTTTTGATTTTGTTTTGTTTAGCAAAAATCAAGATTAATAACGGTGCACATGCTCGAAATTAATGGTGGACCCCAGCAGCCACATTATATATATATATAAAGATTTCCTCTCCGTTCTTGGAGGAAACACTACTGTGATATTTGACACGTAAGAGAGAGAAAAATGCAGCGATCATTTTCATTCGGGAATGCGATGAAAACGGCGACGAAATCTGTGGTGAGACTTTTCCGGCGACCGAAATGGACTGCTGCGGTGGCCAATCAGAAAAAACTGGAGGAAGCCGCTCGATTAGCAAAAGTGGCGGCGAAGAAAGCGGAGGAGAAAAGATACGATGAGGTGGAAGAGCAATGGAGGAAGAGCCAAAAGGAAAAAAAGAAGAAGGAGAAGGAAGATAAAGCGATGAAGAAAGCTCTAAGGAAACAAGCTAAGGAAGCGAGGTTCGATTGGATTTTCATTTTGATTTATCAAATTATATTTATTACTATTTTTTAATCTAATTCTCTGCTTTTTTTTTTAGACAACCACCGGCGACGCAGCTTTCTTCTCAACCACCGACGACGACGGAACCTTCTTCTCAACCAGCGGCGGCAACGACGGAGCCTTCTTCTCAACCATCGGCGGCGACGACGGAGCCTTCTTCTCAACCATCGGCGGCGACGACGGAGCCTTCTTCTCAACCATCGGCGGCGGATCCAGCTGCTTAATGAATCTTGTTGGTGTTTGTTTGTTTGTTTCCGTTACGATTATCATCTAAGAAATTTTAGTTTTCTTTGCTTTATTATCTCAATTTCTTAAAACCAAAACAAATCCTCTGTTCACCACGAAATGTATATTCAAGCTTTAATCCCTCAAGTCAAGTGGAGCTAAGAAAGTTCTGACATCATCTAACATTCTCTCTCTCAATGTTGAACCAAAAAAAAAAAAAAAAAAAACCATTCTCTCAATCAATAAAAAAAAACTTTGACCCCTCTTGACTCATGGTGGATGCTGACGTCAGCACCTCGCGTTGCGCATAACTGTCAGGAGTCATCAAATCGGACTAGGACGGCTTTAAGGGCCAAGTTCATTTCCGATTAATCTCAAACTTAGGGCCCTTAGAGAGAGAAAGAGAGAAGATAGAGCGAGGAAGCGATTGCGATTTTTCTTTTCCGGCGAAGTGTCGAGATGCAGAAGATAGGGTTTCCAGCGATGAAGAGCTTGGATCAGATGCGTTCGTTTTCTGGACCGGCGAAGATTTTCTCCTTCTCGTCGCGTCAATCTCAGGATCCAGTCTCTTCTTCCGGAAATTTCTCGAATCTGAAGCTAACCGCAGGTATTTCTGCTTGTGGATTGATTTTGAGGATTTTGTTCCGATTGTTTCTGAAAACGAACGATTCTGATGATCGCGATGTCTCCGTTTTCGTTTTTTTTTCCAGAGAAAGAACAAGCTTCTATGAAATCCGATCTCGAACTGGCTGTATTTCGATTGCTATCACGTTTTCTTCTTAGATTATGCGGCTTTACAAACTTTAAGTTTGATCGATGTTGCTTATGAGGTATGCATGGTGACGTTGTTAGGAATAGTGATTCTGGTTTCCGTTATACTGCTTAGTTTCGAACCTGAATAAGCAGGAAAATGCATTAGTCCAGAGTTTAATAGATACTTCTGATGTTTTTCCATGATCCAGAATTTTGAGCTGAATAAGTCGATCCATGTATTTAGTTTTGGAAAGATTTTGTCATTAATTGGCTCGTGTTGCTGTTGATTTGTTATGGTATATTGCCAGAGATGAATTTGATCAGAGCTTAATACATATTTCGGATGTTTTTCCATGATCCAGAATACCAAGCTGAAAAAGTCGATGGATCATATACTTGCATTAGAGGAAAAACTGCAGAACGCATTCAATGAGAATGCTAAGCTGAGAGTAATGTAAAAGGAGGATGAAAAGCTTTGGAGAGGGATGGAGTCCAAATTCTCTTCAACGAAAAGATCAACTTATTGAGACACTGCAGCACTTGGCTTCACAGGTTCAACAAGGTAATAATAGATGCAGACTGCTCGTTAAATTCTTGATACTACTTATATAGTTGTTGTTTCTTAAGCTGTTTCCTGTATTGCCTTTACAGCAGAGAAGGACAAGGAGTTTTTCACGTCCAAATTCTCTTCTAGTTCGGAAGCAATAGACAATCTGAAGCAGCAAATGCAAGACCTATGTTCAAAATTGGGTGCTGCTGAAGATAACATTAAAATCCGTAAGTTATTGATTGGTTTTAGACATGCTTAGTTAATATCTTTCATGGAAATCCTTTAATTTGAAAATGACTGAGTTACTCTAATATGGTTTACTAAAATTTCTCTATGGTTCTTTGGTTGGATATTGTTAGACGTTTTAGTTACATTTTAAGTCATCCATGCTGGAGAGAAGGAGCTAGAGGAGCTCAAACTCGGTAAAGAACAGAGAGAAAACTCTTATCTAGTTGAGCAGTGTAGAACTTCGAGTCTCATAAAGGAGAAAGGTAAATTCTTGCTCTTTAGATTCACACCCATTTCTCACGTGCTGTATATCAATGTGCTATCTAATTTAAGTGCTACTCACACACCGAATAACTTGAACAACCCACTGCATATAAAAATACAGAATTAGTTGTTACAATAAAGATACACTGCAAATATCATTCTTTCTTTTCTTCTGTCCTCGTATTAGCTATATGATAGTAGTGATATTTGCATTCAATCTTCTTATTCTGGTGGAGATGCTGTGATAATGAATTACAAGGCAACTATAGCTGAAGCAAAACTCAACATTGAAAACTTACACGTCCAACTTGGGAAGGTGCGTCTTGAGTTAACATCAAAAGTAGACGAAGCCAAATGCCTTGTTGGCATCAAGGAGAATTTGGAGCAAGAGAAGCTGAATATTCAGCTGAGTGCTGATAATCTATCTGGGAAACTGATTAGCTCAGACCAGGAGGTCAAGAAGCTTGAGGGGTTTGTCCAATCTTTGGCAACCGAGTTGGCTGAATTGGACAAAAAGAACTGGCCTTCATGGAAAAGTTTGATGAGCTAAATGGTTTATATGGCACTCACCTTCTGTTGCTCCAAAAGGATAGAGATCTTGCATCTGATCGTGCTCAAAGATTATTCGATCAACTCCAAGGAGAGTTCTTGACTGTAACTTTCCAGAAAGAAGCTCTACAATCAGCTGGCAATGAGTTATATGAACAAAAAGATGAACTGCAGAAAGCTAAAGCGTCACTACTTTCCCAACTTGATGAGGAACGCTGCTCTGCAAGGCAGGCAATTGAAAAACTAGAGTCTGAAGCAAAATGTCTAGTTTCGAAAAATGCTGAGACAGAAGCAGTGATCACAAAGCTGAGAGAGGAAATAGAAAGTTTGCTGGAAAATCTGAGGGCCTCAGAGAATAGAACGGTATAAATATCTTCCATCTCTTTGTGCTGTCTTTCTCAAATTATCAATGCATGGTTGAAATGCTTAATCTGTCCTTGTATCTTGTAGCAAGATTTATCGTTAAAACTTTCATCCTTAGAGATGGAAAGTAAAGACAACTATGGGAAGGTGCAGGCTGATGCACAGAAAAAGGCTGAAGAAATGGAGACTTTGCAGCTAGAAAACGAGAGCAATCGGCTGCGTGTCGATTCATTGTCGACAGAGGTGAACCAGCTCCAACGCGTTATCGAAGAGAAAGAGCTTCTTATCCAGCAATACCAGGAAAATGAAGAAGTTGGACCAGCAAACCACAGAGGTACAAGAAGTTGGATACTGGACTACGCTTTATGATTTTTGTCCACCTTTTACCACTCCTCAAATATGAACTCCATTTCAGGACAAGGAGCTACTGGCAGCTGCTGAAGCTAAGCTTGTTGAGGCGAAGAAGCAATATGATCTGATGCTGGAAAGTAAACAGCTGGAATTATCAAGGCACTTGAAGGAATTGTCTCAGAGGAATGACCAGGTATCATTTTCTCCACATGTATGCTCAAATACTGAATCAAAATATAACACACTTGAAAATACATGCTCTTTTGATGCTTTTTAGGCAATTAATGAAATCCGGAGAAAATATGATGAGTAGAAGCAGGAAATCATCAATGCTGAAAAGGAAAAGGTATATTCTGACAGAATCTTTTATTGTATTAGTCTGAGCAATTTGATCAAAGATGATTTTAATTATGATTTCAGGTTGAAAAGGTTATCAAAGAACTATCTACTAAATTGGATAAAGAACTTTCAGACTGTAAAGCCGAATCAAAGCAGCAATTGCTGACCATGAAAGAGGATCATGCTTCTCTGGTATAATAATCTCCACTTAAACCTGTTATAGGTACTCAGAATTATAGGTTTTAAGTAGCGAATAGGCTGATAAAGCTGCATGTTTCTGCAGATACTCACTATTCGGGAGGAACATGAAAATAGGGAGTTCAATCTCAAAGCAAAGCACGATGAGCAAATGAGACAAGCTCAGATTCAGGCTGAAACTGAACTAAAAGAGGTACCAACAAAAGTAATTTGATAGTTCGATTGGAATATGAAGCCTCTGGTATTTGAGTAATTTTTATCTACATGCAGAGGAATACAACACTCAGGGACGAGCATGATGTTCAGTTGAAAGCATTCAAGTGTCAGTACGAAGATGACTGCAAAAAGCTGCAAGACGAATTAGATCTTCAGAGATCAAAAGTATGTGTTTATCAATCAATATTCATTATAAGATGCGCCCGTTAAGGTTCAAAACCTAATTACTTAATGAGTTATACCTTTGCAGGAAGAAAGGCAAAGAGCTTTGTTGCAAATGCAGTGGAGGGTTATTTGTGACAAACCACTTGAAGAGCAAGAAGTTGACTCCAGGAAGGTCAGACCACAAATCACTTTGATCCATTAAAAGAATACTTTATTTACTATATCATCACATTGAGAAATACACAAACCATATATTGGCTTTGATAACTTTACATCTTTTAGGAATACTCCGTCTCATCTGTCAGAGTGAGAGGTTCTCGTCCTGCTGGTAGCAGAAGAAGCCAGCATATAGCAGTGCATGACGATGAACATGTAGGAAATTAAATACCATTTTATATTTGTTTCTGCTTGGCCAAAGTATACACTGATAAATCCTCCTGGATGAAATGCAGGACTCTCCTTTTGTGAAGGCAACAGAGACACCTGTGACAAAGATGCTAAAGAAAGTTGAAAAGGTTAATACAAGAAGCTTAATGAGCAGTGCGAAGCATCATAGCAAGGTAAAACCCTTTTATCTTATAACTACTTTTACATCAGCTCCAAATCTCATCATCTGTTACTTGGTTCAATTTGTAGCAGGTGATGCGTCGTGAATATGAAGTTGAAACGAACAATGGGAGGGCCACTAAGCGTAGGAAAACAAAAAGCACAGTCATGTTTGAGGTAACCTATTCTGCGCATCAACCCTTTGATTTGGTTCATCTTAAAAATTTGATTCTATGTTCAAAAGTCATCTTCTCTGAGTTGGGATCACCCCATCTTTTTTTTTTATGGTTACAGGGGCCACATAGGCGATCGTCTCGGGTTACACCCAAAGCTAAGACTCCCAGAAGTATTGCTAAGGTAAGAGAGATCCCAGAAGTATTGTTTGGAATGTAGAAATCCCAGCCAAGTGAACTAGTTCTGAGGCAGAGTTAATACCACTTAAGTAGACTAGTTCATTTCGACCAAACTTTCTGTAATTTGTAGCTGCAATGTAGTTAACTTAATTTTCTCTTAGGGATATTTTGTTCAATATTGTTAGACCTTTTAGTTACATTTAAGTCAACCATGCAGGGGAGAAGGATATAGAGGAGCTAAAACTCTTATCTAGATGAACAGTGTAGAAGTGCGAGTCTCTTCAGGTAGAAAGGTAAATATCTTGTTCTATAGATTCACAATGCCATTTCTCACATGTAGTCTATCACATGCTAAATGCCTCTATCTAATTTACAAGCTTAAACATGTACTCACGCACCATAGCAAGTACAAGAAGCTTAATGAGCAGTTCGAAGCATCATAGCAAGGTAAAACATTTGAAACCCTTTATCACACTAATTTTACATCAGCTACCAACCTTTTGATTTAGTTCATCTGAAATATTCAGATATCTGAGTTAAAATTTACCTTTTTTTTTATCACTACAGGAGCCACAGAGGCGATCTTCTCGGGTTACACCAAAAGCTAAGACCCCCAGAAGTATTGCTAAGGTAAAATCGATCCTAGATCTTGTACTAAATGATTGGAATGTATAAATTCCAGTCAAGTGAACTAGTGATGAAGCAGGGTTACTACCACCTATCCATTCAAGTAGACTAGTTCATTTATGGCATGTTTAGTCTAGGCTTCTATACTGAGACCGTTTCCGTCTTTTGCTTTGTTTTGAGAAGCTTCTTACATTATTGAATGGTCTTGTACATGAAACAGGTAATAGCGATAAGTGCTCGTCAACGCTCTGCAAATATAATATCGGAGACCTGTTTTAAGAAGGCTCCCTCAATCCTTATGCTGATGATCCCTAGCATTTGAGTACTGAGTCGTATCCACCATAAAAAAAAAACATTTTCCTTACTATGTAACCTCTCTGCTACACTGTCACAAGTTAAAATGTATAAACGTTTTCTATTGCACTAAACTCTGCTCTACTTTCACATTTCAATAGTTTTGCTGAGCTTTTCAGCTTTTGTTGCTCCAACTTCTCCTTGATGCCAACAAGGCATTTGGCCCCATCTACTTTTGATGTAAACTCAAGACGCACCTTCCCAAGTTGGAAGTTCAAATTCAGTGTTTGAGTTTTGCTTCAGCTACTGTTTCTTCATAACTCATTATCATAGCATCTGCAGCAGAATAAGAAGATTCAACATCTAGAATACATAGAAACGGTGAGTTTTGCTTCACCTACAGTTGCTTCATAATATGTTTCCATCTAAATCGTTAACACACCCTTCTAAAACAGTGAGTTTTCAACCTATTTGGTGTGTATGTGTGTGTGTACATGTTTAAGCTCGTAAATTTAGATAGGTGCATGTGAGAAATGACATTGTGAATCTGAAGAAGAAGAAATTTACATTTCTCCTTTAAGAGAGTCGCAGTTGTATATCGTTCATCTAGATAAGAGTTTTTTCTGTCTTCTTTCTCGAGTTTGAGCTCCTCTAGTTCCTTCTCTCCTGCATGGTTAGCTAAAATGTCTAACAATTGTGAATGCAGATTGATGAGGCAGAGAGATGCTAACTGATTGTTTGTACATGCCATTGTATGCAAACCAAATACTTGCACAAACTGATAAAAAATAAATCTATCAAAGCCTGTTTAGTAACTTGCATAAATGAATGATTGCTACCAACAAGAGCATACGCATATCAATGTAAAAATATAAGGTGTAAGAGAAAAACATAGACGAAAATCCAGACATGAATCCCAAAGGTTTAAGAGGAAAAAAACAGGCTCAAAACTACTAGTCTATATAATATTTTGAGGTGGAATATGGTAAGGGGCGACGTATGTCATATCGTAAGTTTTGACGCGGGAAGAGCTTCCATAAGGTCTGAGAAAGACAATGGCATTTTCGTCAAAGTCCAATAATTCGACACAGTTAGGGGATAGGCCAGGGCCAGGAAAGGAGCTAGCAGAGACACAAAAAGGTTCAGACTTTGAGATGTAAATGGCGAGATCTCCAATGTCTCGAGTGTAAACCGCGTTTCCTTCCCCGTCAAGCTTGAACACTGTTAGAGCTCTTGTATTCATTCTCAGCTTAACATTGGCTCTGGCCTTCCTATACCACTTGATTAAGAAAGTCTCACCCGTGGAACGTGACTCCACCAAGTGTTCGGTCGTGGAGCAAGAATGTAAAAGCTCGCGTTTGGTCTTGCTCAGCTCTGGAAGGTTTTGAAACCATAACCTCTGAATCTTGGGTTTGTCCTTGAGATCCTTGCGATCCCATGAGCCAATGAGGTGGCCTCCTGAGCCGGACAAGCAAAAGGCGTCATCTTTCTCGGAAAACATGACACGAGAGGAGTTGAAGCAGTGGTGAACTCTAATATTGGTCCACTCGGGATTACTCTGACCGGGTCTGCAAAAGCTAAGCTGAGGACCCAAGAACTTGACAGCGACAACACAATCTTGATCCTCTGGAGAAGAGGAGGACATTGAAATATTGGTGACGATATTAGTTTGGCAACCAGGAAGAGTTACAAGAGGAGGTAAAGGAATGCGTTTCGGGTGAGAATCGGATGCGAACGGGTTTAGATCGTCTTGGAGGCGTAGAATTCCGTCCTCCTTCATAGTACCAACCCATCCATGGGATGCTCCTATCGTTATGATTGTATTTTTATCCAACAACTCCTCAGCCACTTTCTTTTCCAAAAAAATGGGATTAGTATTATGAAGCTCATGAACCATCAATTGACTCAGACCATTTCCACAATCCGAACCGAACAAGACGTAACTAGGAGGGAATTGCGAGGAAGATCCTGATGAGAAGCCATTAGAGAATACACGAGAAGATCTCACCAACCTAGGGCAGGAAGATCCTGATGAGAAGCCATTAGAGAATACACGAGAAGATCTCACCAACCTAGGGCAGGAAGACCTCAGGAGCCGCCTCAGAAACAGAGACATGATTATTGAAATTCCTATTACCAAAAACCCTAATTGGAGAATTGCTTAAATAAGGAGCATTGTAGTAATTTAAAGGATTTCTAAGTCAAGAAAATAAATAAAAAAACAAAAAAATTAGAGAGAGAATGTGATAGGGTTCTAAAATTTTAGGGAAATAATCTTGAAAACCCTAAAATTAAATCCAAAAATCATAAAACCCCACCTTAATCTTTAAAACCCCATCTTATTTTTCCATTTATTTTTCTCCTCTTTACCCCTCTTTATTATATTATATAATAACCCAACTACTATTTAATTAACTCAACAACCTAAAAAAACAGAACCAATAACACGACGCCACGTGTCCCCACATAACTCTTTTCTTCTTCCTTTTTTCTCTCCTACTACTGCGTGTATTTGGGATGCAGAGATATGACTGATTTAACTGATACTACTGAGTGCAATTATTATTTTCTTATTTCTTGCAAGGAACAATGAATGAGAATTACACAATCATATGTTTTGATTATGGAGAAAGTTATTCAAAGGAAGGTGATAACATAAGATGGTGCCGAGGGGGGGATCAAATTCACACTTTAGCTATACGCACCGCACCGTAAAAGGTCTGATAAATTTGACTGTTTTGTCTCTGCCTGGTATAACTAGATACTACTGATATAACTGTTTGATAAATTTGAGTGTTTTGTCTCTGTCCCGGTATAACTAGATATCTGGTGTCTAATTGATTATCTGGTACCCATCTTTCAAAACAATTCTTATTTTGATTATCTTTTCCAGATACTACTACATACTACTAGGTATGACTGTGAGATTTTTGTGTGTTCTTTATGGGTACATTTGGTTTAATGATTAGTTCACTTATGTACTATTTATTCACTGTCTTATAACTAATTTTGTTACTGCCTGATATGACTAGATACTACTGAATATAACTGTTTGGGAAGTTATGGTTCTTTGGGAAGACGGTCTAAATTTCTTTGTTGGTCAACAATTTTGTAGTAGGCGAGGGCATATAATTCGACAATATATCTTGTACCCCATATGGATACTTGGTTGAGACCTATGAAGAGATTGAAAACTTTCATTACGGCTATCTTCCGGTCCACGAAGTTACTATGGGACCGCCTCAACAAACACAGTACATGTCACCTGGAGAACATCGAGGACGAAGAAGAGGAGGATACTACCTATAGGTGTCAAATTGATTATTTGGTACCTATCTTTCAAAACAATTCTTATTTTGATTATCTGTCTGATACTACTACATACTACTAGGTATGACTGTGAGACTTTTGTGTGTTCTTTATGGGTACGTTTGGATTAATGATTAGTTTACTTATGTACCATTTATTCACTGTCTTATGGGTGTCTAATTGATTATTTGGTACCTATCTTTCAAAAAGCAAAAAATAAATAGAGAAACATATGTTTTGACAAAGACTACACCTTAAACATATGTTCATATATGACTAGAATCATACATTGTTATCTCAAACAAACAAACATTGTGTTTTCAAACATTTTAATATATGAAATGATAGTAAACATATTTCAATGGATGAATTGGATAAATACTACTAGAAAAATATAATTTTACGAAGGTACTACTGATTATACGTGAAAACTGTCAAAATATAACTATATGTAAATCAATACAACTAGAAAACTAAGTATAACTATGTGTAAAATTTTAATATTTTTTATTTGTTTGTCGGCGCACATGTTAAATATGTTTATTCTTATTTTTATATACACTTTTTTATTTTCATATACACAGTAGTATCTAGTAACACCAGTAGTACTAAACATAGTTTAACATATGAGTTTAACACTTCCATTAATTATCCATTCATAAAAAAGTACCTAAAAACACAAAATAACAGTACACAAATAGATATCATCCATTCCTATACTTTAATACCTAACTCATTATTAAAAATATCATACATTCAAAAGACAACAAGAACACTCCTGTTCTTTTTTGCTTCCTTGTTCTCCGCTATTCCCTCACTGGCTCTATAAGGCATTGTCAACGCCTTTGACATGTTTTTTTCCTCAACAACATGATCAGGCACCTCATTATTCAAATCAGGCTCATTCTCCATGTCTTCTACTACTCCATCACCTTCTTGTCCTTCCTCTTCTTCCTTTCAACTTCCACAGTTCGAAGCAGCAACATATACAAGATGGCTCTGAATCCTGCCTCTGTTCTGATGGCTCCGCATATGGCATCTGTTGTGATGGCTCTGCATACGGCATCTTTTCTGATGGCTCTGCATCCTGCAATCCAAATACAAGATCAAATTGTCAGTTTAGTAGTACTAGTTATATTCAGTACTATCAAATATGTTCAGTTATATCAGTTATATCATTATCACTTCTATCCTTTCTATCTAACTAAGTTAACAAATTTATCTGAAATTACATACCTTCTCTGGCTTTTTTAATGCAGCTTCTGTGTCCTCCTTGTTTTACCCTAAACCCATACCCTTATGAGTAGTCTCCACCCATAACCCATTGAAATACTTCCCTGGTTTATCATGGACGACACTAAAATCTGGCTTGATCGCATGCACAGGTCTCGGACCCATTTCTGCAAAATCCAGAACAAAACATATCAATCATCCCAGTTCCATTTTGAAACCACATCTTTAATTCATTTAATTTCCATTGAACATTAAAAAACCTAATTCATATCATATCCGAATATACTTTTCAAACATAATTCATCTAATCTATGCACATATTTATATCAAAATCCCTAATTCAACAAATGTAAACCCTTAATGCAACAAATGAAAACCCTTTTCAACGAAAAACCAACCAATTTCAAAATCGAAACCATTTCGAAATCATAACCCTTTTCAAATCAAAACCCGAATCTCTGACCTTGAAGAGATGGTGAGACTTTGACAAAATCGGAAATAGAGACGGATTAAGACGCCGGAGACGAAGAAGAACGACGAAATCGCCTTGGAGAATGAGAGAAGAAAAAAAATACCCGACTTTTGCAAACTGTTTCTCAGGTGGAGAATAATGTTAACCTAAGCGGATTAATAACTGTATATTAATATGCTTAAAGGTAACGCTTACGTAATAATCGTCATAGCATAATGGTTTCTCAGTCTATGGTCGCGAGTTCGAATCCTTTGAAAAGTGGTTCAATTCTTTTTTTTGCTTCTGACCTGGTTTTGGTTGTAATTATCTGAATTCATTAAGGGTAAAACAGTAGTTAACCGTGTTTTTAATTAAAAATAAATGAAAATAAATACATAATTTCCTATTAGAGCAAAAAAGAAAAGTTTTTGGTATTTGGGGTTTTAAAGATTATTTCCCAAAATTTTAGAAATTCTATTGAACTTTTTTAGAAACTCATTTACTAGGTGTACATATTTGATTGGTTGATATTTTTTTGTAATTAAATTTTTTAAAAATTAAAAGAATTAGTTAAAATAATGTATTTTAGAAACTTCATGAGTTTATTAATCATGCTCTTATATCACGATAAATATTTCCTTTTTAATTATCTTTTGGTTTTTTTTTTAATCGAAAACTCTTGGATTCTAATAAATAGTTGATCGAACAACAAATTTAACTCTATTTTTTTAAAACGTTAAGTAGAAACCTAATGATTTGAAAACAGAACACATACACACAAAGTAAGAACCTTTTATCGTCCTATAATATTTTTTTATCGCATTTTCGTTTAGAACCTCTTAATGGGTAAATAGATCGACAAAGCTACTATTCTTATTTACTTAAAGATTTATACTCTAGAGCTTTATGATACATATCTTTTACAGACAAAGATACATAGTTAACCCGGGAAAAAAATCAAGTCTGAATTTTTTGAACGAACACATACTTACCTTATTTCATTTGTTTATTGATCAAAATTTGCAGTATATAATTTGAATCCTAGCTCCTGGTACGCCACGTACTTGTGGCAACCTTATAAGCTTGTTTTACAATGAGAAAATCTTAATAGCTTTGAATTACATAAACCACAAAACAAATTTTAGGAAATCACCATAATAATTTCCATTAACCGTAAGCATTTTGATATGTCAAGCAAGACATATACAAAATTAGATCTTCACATTCACTACAAGAAAACATGCTATTTGCCACTACCAGTAACGTCACAAATCTGTCACTAATAAGGGATTTGCGACTACTTTGCGACGAAAACAAGTAGTCACAAAAAGCTCGTTGCTAATTTGCGACGGTGACAATTCGTCGCTACTTTGCGACGGATTTATGACGGATTTAGGACTCCATAACTCAGTCGCAAATTCGTCGCTAATTTGCGACGGATTTAGGACTCAAAAACTCAGTCGCAAATAAGCGACACTTGTGTGACTCATGCATGTAGTCACGAATTAGCAACGGATTTGAGACTGTATTGTGCATGGCAAATAAGCGACTAATTAGCGACTTTTGATTTTGCGACTGAGTTATGACTAACTATATTCATCACAAATTAACGACTAATTAGCTTCTAATTAGAGACTATATTGTTGTCGTCACATTTTGGGTTAGTCACATTTTTATCACTAATTTGCCACTGATTTGCCATTTATATGCTACTAATTGTTTATTTGTTTTGTTTTGAATTGTCCAAATCGAATGGATAACCAAAAACCTTGAAATTAAAAGCATACTACATAATCAAGCATTTAAAGTACAAAGGGTTGAAACCAAAGTATAAAAAGTATTACAACATGCTAGTTTGTTAAGAAGAGATATTGTGACCAAAAAACAACAAGAAGAGTTCAAGAGTTGAAGAAGCACCCTAAGCAGCCTCTCCCTAGCTCCTGAATGAAAGCTTTGCTTAGCGAACATAAAGAAAGACGTGGGAACTTAAAATGTGGCAAAAAAGACATTTTCTTACAAGAATGGTGTTATGTAGCTTCTTCCGCAACAACTCTCCTTCACAAAGTTGATGCTCTGTGTCTGCAAGGCGGTCTTGCAATTCACGCATACTTTGTTTCGTTCCTCAAATTCTGTCATAGTATGAGACATATATGCATCTACCATCTGTTGAAAGCAAACAAAAAAAATGTTATTGAAAGCAAAATCAATTGAGTTGAACAGATCAATTCACAACATTACCTTTAGCTTTTTTCTAGCAAAGGCATTCAAGAATCATGTCTGTCGTAAGTGAGGGATATTTATTCGGCTCAACACATTAAGTAAAACGTTTTGTTTTCAGAAACCAATATTCAGTACACTACCTCTTAGAACATGAGAAGGTTAGTGGTGAATGCCTTAGATTGGAAATGTCAAAAAGCTCCATGAATCTCTGATCTGAGATTCTATCTTTTGAAGCTGCAAATCTTTGGTACTCGTTGAAGATGGACGACAAGCACCATCTCTGTATCTTCCTCACACAGCCCACAAGACATCCTGTCCGATGCTGCAACCGAAGAAGAAGATATTAGCATTCTTTCGATTAGAAAGAAAAGACCTTGACTCTGGTTTTTGTAGAGGAAGAGATATTTCAATTTACCTTCTCACTTTTGCAATGAATCAAGACAGGATGATTCTCCGTATCTAGTAGAAAAAAGGCAAGAAGAACTCAAGATTTTTTATGATCAAACATTTAAGAGATTTTAAAGAGACAAGAGAGGTGTACCTAGAAGTACTTGTAAAGTTTCTCGAATTACCTCGAATTATCTAGAAGTACTTGTAAAGACTAATAATTCCATCACTATAAGAGATCTTGGTGCTATGAACTTGACCCAACCTTAACAAAATATTCTACAAAACTCTAACCAAGGCAGAACTTGCTACCTGTGCTGATTCGGAATTATTTGGTGTTGAGCCAAACAATGAAAGCTCTTCATTTCCAATTGTATCTTGAAAAGCATCAGAAGATAACCACAAACGTTTTGCTTGATGATCCTCACCTTCAATGTCTTCATCCTGCATAAAATTAGGCATTGAAGATTTTCTTGACAATATCATAATATCATAATACAATCCTTCTGCCCAACCACCAATGAATATCACACCATTGACTAATCCAAGCTTATGCAATTCCAAAACTTAACTTATTGAGAAACAATTCAATCTAAAACCTAATTAATTTGCTAATTCATTTATCAATCCCAGAACCAGCTTAAGATAAACTAGATTAACCTGAAACAGCAATTCTTCAGGTTCGCTATAGATGAGAGGAATCACACGAGCTCCACCAGCTTCAGCGAATTTCACATACGAAGCAGCGATATACGTCGAGCTCGTATCATTGCTTAACCGACCCGTCGCAGCATCGCTGGGATGGCTCTGAATTCCGATGACCGGCTTGTAGTTCAGATTCGGATCCGCCAAAATCAGTAGAGCAAACGGAAATAGCAACGAAAATCGATTAGAGTTAAGAACCCTAACCTGGAGATTGTGAAGCTTCACGTATTCCCAGACTTTCTTCACGGCGGTGGCACGAGAGAGCTCGGTTTCGCCGGAGAAGCTAGCGAGAGGCTGAGAGACGCGAACGAGCTTCATAAAATTCCTTTCCCTTCTCTACCGGTTCTGGCACCGGTAGCCGCCGGAGAAACTCTTGTGGATTTCCTTTTCATCAAGCCATGTGTTTATCAATTTTCAGAAGGAGAGAGAAATAGAGAGAGAGAAAGAGAGGTGAAGATTTAGATCCAAATCGAAAGAGAGATGAACAAATCACATGAATGAAATGTCTCTGAGAGAGAGAGATAAGTTGAATCTGATTGAGATTTGGAGAGAAACAAAAATTTAGGGTTTGTAAAACTGATGTGGGAATGAGATATTTTAGACTCTTTGTTTTAAAGAGGATGTAATTTAGTCAAAACAAAAAATATTCGAACGGTAAATTCCCGCCCAAAAAATCAAATAATTTCACCAAACCCCAAATAATTACCGCCTATATATTAGTCTAAAAAGAGTAACAAAATAGTTACTAATGTAACTGATTTGTGACGATTTTAAGTTAGTCACAAATCAAATCCCTAAACCCTAAACATTTAGACCCAAATTTTGTTTTCCTACCATTTCCCTAAATCATATACCCTAAATAAACTGATATAACCATTATACCACCACTAACAAAACTAATTTACAAAAACATCAACTTTACATAAACTTACTTTAAAACTTCTAAGTGTGTATAAGCTAAAGTACATAAATGTTGTTCTCACATAAATATTTTTTGGAAATTGATTTACTCACTAAAACCACATCTTGGCTAATTTGTCATTGACTTTAGTACAAGCTAAATACAACTATAAATCATAGAAACACACATTTTGGGTTTTAATGTGTAGTAATGTAAAATGGAGTGGCAAAGTAGTCACTAATCAGTCGCAGATTTACTTCTGCGTCGCAAATATGTCGCAAAGTAGTGGTATATTTGTGACAATTTTGTGACGTTAGTATAGGGTTTCAGATCTGAAACCCTAAACCCTATATAGTTACTAAAGAGTCACAAATTCGTCACACCACGAACCCCTAAATCCTATTCAGTCACAAATCGGTGGCAAAAAATTATTTTATAAGAAATGTGAATGGGTGTCACCAAAGCGTCACAAATCATCACTACGAATTTTTTAAAAAGGGGTGTTGTTCCCCGGATTCGTATGTTTGTTTTATCCATGTTAAACCGATATGCCATTGTAATATTATTGTTATTAGTCATACTCACTTTTATTTATCTATGGTTTCGAAGTAAAGACAAAAAAAAGGGTGTACCCCGGATTCGAACCCGTGTATTGAGAGAGTGTGTGTCGCGGTGTAAACCGATGTGCCATTGTAACTTAATCGTTAGTTATTACACTAACTTATATATGTTTATGTGTTTACTTTTTTTTTTAAATGAAAAACATACTTGAGTTACGCAAATTACACAATTACACAAATTACATAGTTACACATATACAAACATATAAATAGTCACACTTAATACAATACACACATAAAAACATTATTCATCATAAGGTTAGTAATGAGCGAGAGCGAGAGAGAGAGAGAGACAAATATGAGTTAGTGAGTGAGTGAAATGAGATGAGGGTGAGTTGTATTTATAGGCAAAATTATTTGCCACTACTTTGTGATGTCTACAAAGGAGTCACAAATCTGTGACGTTTTACCCTCTACTTTGCCACTACCTCAAGGTGAAATATCTTAGTTAGATAAACTCGTTTTCAACACTTTTTTGTTTTTGTTTTTTTTTTTTTTGGCCGAGATAAATTTTCATTTGTCTTCTTCTGCCGATATAACACTTGCGACTCTTTTGTTATTCTCCCAGCGGCGTGGCTAATTTGTGACTGATATGTTTGTAACCGTTTGCCTGTACTTTGTGACGCCAAACCTGGAGTCACCAATTTGCGACGCTTTAGCCACTATTTTGCCACTACCTTAACAAAAATATCTCTTAGTTAGGTACAACCTTTATCCAACCCATGTGTACTATTGTTTTTTTTTTGCTGACATAGTTTTGGATGTGTTCTTTCTGCCGACATAAGGCTTGCGACGATTTTGTGACTACTCTTCTGGCGTCGCTAATTTGTGACTCCGGTGCGGTCACAAAGTAGTCACTTATTTGCGACTCGGAAGTGTAGTTGTAAATGAGTCACAAATTAGTGACTGATATGTGACTAGTCCTAAACCTTCGAATAAGTGTTGCAAATTAGTCGCTAATTTGCGACACTCTTACGACCAGGTTTTAGCGTCGCAAATTAGCGACTAATTTGCGACGCGGATTTATGGCGTCGCAAAGTCGTCGCAATAGAGTCACAAATATTAGTGACTACTTTTGCAGTCACAAACCGCAGTCACTTCTGGCATGTTTTCTTGTAGTGATTTATCTTAATTTTTAGAATAAACACAAAGGATTGAACGTATGTTTCACATTTATCATAATCACTTAGTTGCTCGTGGATTTTGCTGCGAACAGGGGAGACGCTATGCCGCCAGAGATGAGTGGAGAAGAAAATGATTCATCGGATCTACAGCTTCATGGAGATTCGTTTTCCGGTACTCTGGTTTCCACTTTCTTACTCGTTTTCTTTCTCCTATCTCTTTAAACCTTTTTTTAAATCACTATTTGTTTGTATCAGATCTCTTTGATCATTCGTTTTCAATTTCAGTATAACGAAAAACGTTTTCGTATGTACTCATCACAATTTCAATACTAGTTTGCTTATTATCACATTTTTTGTTGAATGCAAGTATGATCTTATGTATGATACTTGCATTATTATCACAATTGTTTAAGCTTTTGCTAGTTTCGTTTCCTTATCACAATTTCAGAGTTTACTTTGCTATCATCTCAACTTGATGATTGGCAGAGAGTTTACGGCATTTGGAGTAATAGATGTAGTGCTATCAAAAATGGAATCACAAGGAAGCAATTGAGAAAAAACAAAAGTAGTGGTAATTGCAATCTTTTAGAGTGACGAAGTATATTGATGACAAAATTGAATCAAAGATGAATAGAGAAAAACATGAAGATGTTAAAACTGCCTAAGAAAATGATAGAAGTTCATATTTGGGACAAACATTAGGTCGATCTTCATCCTGGCTTGCACTTGAAGGTGATGATGTTGATCACAAAATTTAGGTGATAATGGTGTTATTCAATCGTGGATATTAATGGGTTTTCATTTTTTTCATACTTTAATTGCGCAATTAAATATGTTATACACAAACTCGAACATTGTGCTGATACGTACTTGAACAAAAACTATTGGCTTATTTATACACAAACTCGAACATTGTGTTAATACATACCTGAACAAAAGCTATTGGCTTATTTATACACAAACTAATTAAAGTAAACTAGATCATACATAGACCCTAACAATGTTATTTTTATCGTTTATTGTAGACTCATCGAATGATGACGTGAATTTTTATTTCTGAAAATAAGATTATACATATAACTTAACAGTATTATTTTCTCGTTAACACTAAACTAATTCTTCTTGGTTTTATCATTTTTACAGTTTATTCTCAATGCTTCATCGATTAGTCGCTTGGCCTCTTTCTTTGGATCTCTCAATCTCTTAGCTATACCAACTAGGAAGCAAATTGATTAGTGTATATTTTTTCTTTTGAGTTTGTTTCCCATTTTAATGGTACTAATTCATTTTTGTATTTATAAATATATAAGTATGGCAATCTAATCAAATTCTAACTAGATTGTGGATAATTGATGGGAAGATGGAGTTGAGATTTCATGCCTTCACTGATTTTGCCAGTATCAATTATGGGCCTTATATGGGTAAAGCCCATTTACACAAACAAAACCAAGCGTATAAAAAACTACCAAGTCCACATTAGGTCTACTCTCGTCTTCCTGGTGTGTCTGCAAAATTGATTCGAATTATTGTGGACATGAGCTAAATTTGGAATTTGCCAATTTGAGTGTGGTCTTAGACCGGTTGGGGGTTTAACGATCAATTTGATTTCTTATGGCACCAAAAGTAAAGCATAAGAAATCAAATTGATTGTAAAACCCCTTAAATATTTTTGTTTTTGGCCCTAATTACGTTACAGTGTTTCTCATTGTAGCTGTTTGATTATTCATTTGTAACGTTTGTACTAATTGCCCTACTTTATAACATAAAATTGGACCTAACTATAATAGTTTTTATGTAATTATGTACCAATTGTGTAATTGTATGTTAACGTTTGGACTAGTCGGTTAATATTTTCAACTTTGACTCCTCTTGACTCATGATGGATGCTGACGTCAGCACCTCCGCGTTGGGTATAACCGTTGGGAGTCAAATCTCCGATGATATAAATATCGGACTAGGACGGATTTTAGCGCCAAGTTCATTTTCCGATTAATCTCAAACTTAGGGCTCTTATAGGGAGAGAGATAGAGCGAGAAAGCGACTACGATTTTTGTTTTCCGGCGAAGTGTCGAGATGCAGAAGATAGGTTTTCCGGCGATGAAGAGCTTGGATCAGATGCGTTCGTTGTCTGGATCGGCGAAGAATTTCTCCTTCTCGTCGCGTCAATCTCAGGATCCAGTCTCTTCTTCTGGAAATTTCTCGAATCTGAAGCTAACCGCAGGTAATTTTTTGCGTTTTGGATTGATTTTGAGGATTTCGTTCCGATTGCTTGTGTAATCGAGCGATTTTGATGTCCGTTCCCGTTGTTCTCCAGAGAAATTGGTGAAGGAACAGGCATCTATGAAATCCGATCTCGAATTGGCGGTATTTCGAATGCTCTCACGTTTTCTTCTTACGTAATACGTCTTTACAAACTTTAAGTTTGATCGATGTTGCTTATGAGGTATGTATGGTGACGTTGTTAGGGATAGTGATTCTGGTTTCCGTTATACTGCTTAGTTTCGAACCTGAATAAGCAGGAAAAGGAAGGTCTCTCTGAGTATTTGATTATCCTGAATACATCTACTGTTGATTTGTTATGATATATTTCCAGAAATGCATTAGTCCTGAGTATAATAGATATTTCGTATTGGAAATATTTTATCATTGATTGGCTCGAGTTGCTGTTGATTATACTGCTTAGTTTCGAATCTGAATGAACAGAGAAACGAAGATCTCTCTGAGTATTTGATTATCCTGAGAACATCTTAGTTTTGGAAAGATTTTGTCAATGATAGGCTCGAGTTACTGTTGATTTGTTATGATATATTTCCAGAAATGCATTAGTCCAGAGTTTAATAGATACTTCTGATGTTTTTCCATGATCCAGAATTTTGAGCTGAATAAGTCGATCCATGTATTTAGTTTTGGAAAGATTTTGTCATTAATTGGCTCGTGTTGCTGTTGATTTGTTATGGTATATTGCCAGAGATGAATTTGATCAGAGCTTAATACATATTTTGGATGTTTCTCTATGATCCAGAATACTAAGCTGAAAAAGTCGATGGATCATATATTTGCATTAGAGGAAAAACTGCAGAACGCATTCAATGAGAATGCTAAGCTCAGGGTAATGCAAAAGGAGGATGAAAAGCTTTGGAGAGGGATGGAGTCCAAATTCTCTTGTTAGACACTGTGTGATCAACTTACTGAGACACTGCAGCACTTGGCTTCACAGGTTCAACAAGGTAATAATAGATGTAGACTGGTTGTTGAATTCTTGAAACTACTTATAGTTTGTTGCTTTAGCTGTTTCCTATATTGCCTTTACAGCTGAGAAGGACAAGGAGTTTTTTGAGTCAAAATTCTCTTCTAGGTCGGAAGCAATAGACAATCTAAAGCAGCAAATGCAAGAGCTATGTTTAAAATTGGGTGCTGCTGGAGAGACAATTAAAATCCGTAAGTTGTTGGTTTGTTTCGGACATGTTTTGTTGATTTCTTTCATGGGAAAACCTATAATTTGAAAATGATTTGAGTTGCTGCAATGTGGTTACCTTAATTTTCTCTATGGTTCTTTTGTTAAATATTGAAGAGTTACATTTAAGTCAACCACGCAGGAGAGAAGGAATTAGAGGAGCTAAAACTCGAGAAAGAACAGAGAGAAAACTCTTATCTAGATGAACAATGTAGAACTGCGAGTCTCTTCAAGGAGAAAGGTAAATTTCTTGTTCTATAGATTCACAATGACATTTCTCACATGTTCATCTAATTTACGAGCTTAAACATGTCCACACACACACCCAATAGGTTGAAAGCTCACTGTTTCTGAAGGGTGTTAACTTTTTTAGATGGAAACACATTCACTGGAACTTACACTTGTGTTATACAAAAGTCTTGGTTCTTATCTACTCCTCTCTGGACGTGATGTTTATCAACTTTAGAGCAAATGCTTTTTCGTAGATCACATGATAAGAATTGTGTTTAATGTTGCAATAAAGATAGACACTGCAAATATGAAAAATAAGAGTTCTCTTTTTTCTTGTTACAGCTATATGGTAGTACTGGAATTTGCATTAAATCTTCTTATTCTGCTGCAGATGCTATGATAACAAATTATGAAGCAACTATAGCTGAAGCAAAACTCAACATTGAGAATTTAAACATCCAACTTGGGAAGGTGCGTCTTGAGTTAACATCAAAAGTAGATGAGGCCAAATGCCTTATTGGCATCAAGGAGAAGTTGGAGCAAGAAAAGCTGAATATTCAGCTGAGTGCTGATAACCTATCTGATAAACTGTTAAGCTCAGACCAGGAGGTCAAGAAGCTTGAGGGGTTTGTCCACTCTTTGGCAACCGAGTTGTCTGAATTGGATAAAAAGAACTTGGCCTTCATGGAAAAGTTTGATGAGCTAAATGGTTTATATGACACTCACCTTCTGTTGCTCCAAAAGGATAGAGATGTTGCATCTGATCGTGCTCAAAGATTATTTGATAAACTCCAAGGAGAGTTCTTGGCTGTAACTTTCCAGAAAGAAGCTCTGCAATCAGCTGGCAATGAGTTATATGAACAAAAAGACGAACTGCAGAAAGCTAAAGCGTCACTACTTTCCCAACTTGATGAGGAACGCTGCTCTTCAAGGCAGGCAATTGAAAAACTAGAGTCTGAAGCAAAATGTCTAGTTTCGAAAAATGCTGAGACAGAAGCAGTGATCACAAAGCTGAAAGAGGAAATAGAAGCTTTGTTGGAAAATCTGAGGGCCTCAGAGAATAGAACGGTATATATATCTTCCATCTCTTTGTGCTGTCTTTCTCAAATTATCAATGCATGGTTGAAATGCTTAATCTGTCCTTGTATCTTGCAGCAAGATTTATCGTTAAAACTTTCATCCTTAGAGATGGTAAGTAAAGACAACTATGAGAAGGTGCAGGCTGATGCACAGAAACAGGCTGAGGAAATGGAGACTTTGCAGCTAGAAAACGAGAGCAATCAGCTGCGTGTCGATTCATTGTCGACGGAGGTGAACCAGCTCCAAAGCGTTATCGAAGAGAAAGAGCTTCTTATCCAGCAATCCAAGGAAAATGAGAAGAAGTTGGACCAGCAAACCACGGAGGTATAAGAAGTTGGATACTGGACAAAGCTTAATGACTTTTATCCACCTTTTAATACTCCTCAAATATGAACTCCATTTCAGGACAAGGAGCTACTGGCAGCTGCTGAAACTAAGCTTGTTGAGGCGAAGAAGCAATATGATGTGATGCTGGAAAATAAACAGTTGGAATTGTCAAGGCATTTGAAGGAGTTATCTCAGAGGAATGACCAGGTATATATGGATCATCTTCTCCACATGTATGCTCAAATAGTATGCTGAGGATTTGTTTAGAGTCCTTAATTGAATCAAAGTAGAACACACTTGAAAATTTGACGTATATGCTTTTCTGGTGCTTTGTAGGCAATTAATGAAATCCGTAGAAAATATGATGAGGAGAAGCAGGAAATTATCAATGCTGAAAAGGAAAAGGTATATTCTGACAGGATCTTATATTGTATTAGTCTGAGCAATTGATCGTGGTTATGAGATTATTTTGGTTCTGATTTCAGGTTGAAAAGGTTATCAAAGAATTATCTACTAAATTTGATAAAGAACTTTCAGATTGTAAAGCCGAATCAAAGCAGCAATTGCTGAACATTCAGGAGGATCATGCTTCTATGGTATAGTAACCTAGCATGAATTTTCTTAAATATGTGAATCAAAGTCACTTTTGTCTGGCTATGCTGTTTGGAAGTTTATCACTGAGCAGGTTTTAAGTAGCAAATAGGCTGATAAAGCGGCTTGTTTCTGCAGATACTCACTATTCGGGAGGAACATGAAAATAGGGAGTTCAATCTCAAAGCGAAGCACGATGAGCAACTGAGACAAGCTCAGATTGAGGCTGAAACTGAACTAAAAGAGGTACCAACAGACGTAATTTGATAGTTCGATTGGAATATAAAGCCTGTGTTACTCAAGTAAATTTTATCTTCATGCAGAGGATAACAACACTCAGGGACGAGCATGATGTTCAGTTAAAAGCATTCAAGTGTCAGCATGAAGATGACTGCAAAAAGCTGCAAGACGAATTAGATCTTCAGAGATCAAAAGTAAGTGTTTATCAATCAATATTCATTATAAGATGCACCCGTTAAGGTTCAAAACCTAATGACTTAATGAGTTATATCGTTGCAGGAAGAAAGGCAAAGAGCTTTGTTGCAAATGCAGTGGAGGGTTATGAGTGACAAACCACCTGAAGAGCAAGAAGTTGACTCCAGGAAGGTCAGACCACAAATCACTTTGATCCATTAAAAGAATACTTTATTTACACCTAACCATATATTGACTTTGATAACTTATATTGACTTTGTATCATCACGCTGAGAAATACACAAACCATATATTGACTTTGAGAACTTAATCATCTTGTAGGAATACTCCGTCTCATCTGTCAGAGTGAGAGGTGCTCGTCCTGCTGGTAGCAGACGAAGCCAGCATATAGCAGTGCATGACGATGAACAGGTAGGAAATTAAATACCATTTTATATTTGTTTCTGCTTGGCCAAAGTATACACTGATAAATCCTCCTGGATGAAATGCAGGACTCTCCTTTTGTGAAGGCAACAGAGACACCTGTGACAAAGATGCTAAAGAAAGTTGAAAAGGTTAATACAAGAAGCTTAATGAGCAGTCCGAAGCATCATAGCAAGGTAAAACTCTTTTATCTTATAACTACTTTTACATCAGCTCCGACCCTTATCATTTGCTTCGTGATTCAACTTGGCAGGTGACTCGTCGTGAATATGAAGTTGAAGCGAACAATGTGAGGGCCACTAAGCGTAGGAAAACAAAAAGCACAGTCATGTTTGAGGTAACCTATTCTGCGCATCAACCCTTTGATTTGATTCATCTTAAATATTCGATTATATGTTCAAAAGCCATCTTCTCTGAGTTGGGATTAACTCCATTTTTTATGGCTACAGGGGCCACAGAGGCGATCTTCTCGGGTTACACCCAAAACTAAGACTCCTAGAAGTATTGCTAAGGTAAGAGAGATCCCAAAAGTTTACTAAATGTTTGGAATGTAGAAATCCCAGCCAAGTGAACTAGTTGTGAAGCAGAGTTAATACCACTTAAGTAGACTAGTTCATTTCGACCAAACTTTCTGTAACTTGAAGAGTTGTTTAAATTGCAAAAGGGCGTTTGTTTCGGCCAAATTAATGGCATGTTTAGTCTACTAGGTAGGTAGTAGGCTTCTATGCTGAGACCCTTTCCTTATTTTTCTGTGTTTGGGAGCTTCTTATAACATTGAATGGGCTTGTACATGAAACAGGTAGCAGCGATAAGTGCTCATCAACGCTCTGCAAATATCGGAGATCTGTTTTCAGAAGGCTCCATCAATTTTTATGCCGATGATCCGTACGCATTTGACTGAGAACGAGTCGAAACTGGCACAAAACTCTGCTACGAAAATCAATTTCCTTACTCTAACCTCTCTGCTACTATCACTGAGGTTGCCTCACCATTTCACAGATGTTTCCTATTGCATTAAACTATCTTTACATCCTTTTTCAATTGGGCATTGTCAGATTGTGGATGTTAAAAGAACTTGTTACTAGATACCTAAAATACAAAACAAACCCTATCAATGATAGATTCTCTCTTAAACCTTTGGGATTGAATTTGTTAATCTTTCGTTTGTGTTTTTTCTCTTAATCTTTCTATTTTTACATTGATATATGCATTATGCTCTTGCAGAAACTTTGCTCATCAGTCTCCCAACTAATTATGATTATGTTAGTAGCAATCATTCATTTATGCGAGTTACCAAATTCCTCAACACTGACTTGTTCTTTTTCTTCCGCAGTTCGTTTCTCTAGGCTTTTTTATATCGATTTGTGCAATGATTTGGTTAGTATACAATGGCATTTGCAAACAATCAGTTAGTATCTCTCTGCTTTAAACGATCATGGTTCTGTGATGTTTTTTTTGGTTCTGAATTCAGGTTGAAAAGGTTATCAAAGAATTATCTACTAAAATATGATAAACAACTTTCAGACTCTAAAGACCATGAAGGAGGATCATGCATTAAACTCTTTCTCTTTTCTTCAATTTGGGCATTATTACTAGTTCCAGAAAATACAAAATAAACACTACCATTGGTGATTCCTCAACTAATCATAAGGATTCCAAAGCAAACGCTTATGATTTTAACTAGTTCAGATAATAATCAACGTAATTTGAAATTGTGATGATGAGCCTTTTACATACGAACAAACACTGCTTCCCAAGTGAAGAATCAAAGAGATGGGAGAAAGAAGACAAGTAAGAAAGTGGAAATCAATAGAACCAGAATGACGAGTAGAAGCATCTCCATGAAGCCGCAAAGCTTAATCCGATTACTCCTTTTCTTCTCCGTCGCAAGCTTTTTCTTCAGATCCTCGATCTCTCTTCGCGTCTCTCCTTCCTTGTGCTTCCAAACAAACAAACACCAGATAATTCGAAATTATGAATTGACTATAACAAAAACCTAATTCCGATCCGAATTTGAAAAACGAATAACCAAACCTCGTCGCCGGAATCAATGGTGGCCGTCAGATCGCGGCGAGACGATGCAAGTGAGTAGAGAAGCATCGTAGCTCTTGCGCATCGGATTGCACCTCTCTCTCTCATCAACGACGATTCGTCTTTGCTAGTCATCTTCGTCTCCTTCGTCTCTCTCTCTCTCTGTTTCGATTTTGAATTTCAAAACTACGCTTGATTTGCTTCAAGTGACAGGTGTCGATATATGATTGGTGATGGTGCCTGAAAAAAACCTTTTTGTTGAAAGAGAAAAATCAGATTTTTGGCTTTTTTCCCTCTTAAATCCAAATTATTCCCTCGCGTGAGTAATTTCATTAATTTTAACCTCTCGTTGTTGACTAAGTCAACATTTCCCTCTTTCGTTTATTTGTTTGTTTTGAAATCCCTAGAAACAACACTTTCGAAATCTCTTTGTAATCAGAAAAAGGGTAACGAAAATCGTCGCCGGCGAGCTGAATCTGGTGGTTGCGGCGGTCGCCGGTAAATTTTCTGCTCCGTTTAACCGTGAAATGTCTCAGTTTCTACTACTACCGATTGTTCTCATTAGTAGATTAGTCTGCCTAATTACAGTGATTTTGTCCATGTTCAAGTTTTATCGTTTGTGTTTGTGATAGTCTGATAGAATCTTAGATTTTGCTTTGGAGGAATTTTGATTTTGAAGATTATGCTGCTTTTGAATACCAATAATCATGTATAGAGAGAACGCATTCAGAAACTGGGTTAGTGTTTAGATCCATAATTTGGCATTTCGTTAGACAGTTTTAGAGAATGAGATTGTAATTTTGGAGTATTACTCTTTAGTGTTAGATCCTATGAATGAATGTACTGTTTCGCGATTCTTATCCGTTTTTGCGTCTGCTTAAACTATACACTGGCTAAGTATTAATGCTAGATGGACAATTAAGCAAAGCAAAGCCGCTATTTACCGCTAATGCCAACGATTACTAATGCTAGATTGCATTTTCTACATAGCTACTACATTTTCAAGAGCTTATTGGATCACTAATCTTCCTCTGATGTTAATTTGTTTATCAGGTTGCATCGTGATCTTGTCCCTCACCAGTGAACATTTCAAGTGTTAGAGCTTTTGATGGAGCTTCTCTGTTTCATGAGTCCTTGTGGTATAATATTCCCTTACTTGAACTCTCTGTCTGATCATATTTGCTTTATGCTATGTTTCAGCTTTAAGTAAACACATTCAATAGTCCAAAATATAAAAAGCTCTGTGTCCTGCAACTAAATTATCAATAGTTTCAGATTAAACTCTTTGTTTTTCCTGCGATTATATAATTGATAGTAACTACACTCAACTTTTCTTATCAAACTCTGGTGTATCATAACTTGAACATAGCTATAGTCAGTAGTTATATATGTTTTAATACAAAATTCTTATAGAGATAATTCTGTGTACTTGTTATGATCAATACAATTCAGTGGAGATCTAAAGCATGAACAAAGAGATGAAATATTGTTTCATAGAAGCATAGAATAAATTATTTTTGGTACTTGTAGTATATACATAGTTTGTCCATATATCTAGTAGTCTCTTCTGGTTCATATTCTTCCGTACATATTATCATAGAACCAGTAAAAAGAGCCTAGCATAGTAGCCTAAGCAAATTTGATGGTTTAAACAGTTTTGTAGAACTGTGATCATGTGGGTGCATGAACTTGCAGTTAGGACAAACAGGAGTTGATGTGGACAACATTACCAGCATGTGACATTTCATGCAAACTTTTGTCACCATCTCTTGCTCCTTGTGATCAACATCATCGTTATCACCACCTTCAAACGCAAGCCAGGACGAAGATCGGTTTAATCCTGTCCCGATCAGGCTCTTCTTACTCTGGTTCGTTAAACTTTTACCCTTTGATGACTCGGTTTCGTTCTGATTCGAGGACTCATCTCTATTTGTCGTAGTGTTTGAAGGTGAATATGAAGGTGAAAGGTTCAGCTCAAGGTCTAGACTCATCTTTGGTCTTCCAACAATCACCGGATCTTTAACGTGTGTCCTTTGATCCTCACATGTTCTTGAATAGCCCTGAAAACATAAATATACATGTTTTAGTTGCATGTTCATGTTCTTACAATATACTTAATACATCATATATGAACATATATTACCTTAGCTTCTTGTGATTTTGAAGGTAGATGATTGTGAAGGTGAAGTTCAAAGTCAAAGGCAATTGATCTCATACTCTCTGAGTTTGGTCTTTCATGTGATTGATCTTCTTGTTTGGTCTTTTTGAATGAATTGTGGAAATCTTCTCCATAGATTGTGAAATCTCTCTTTCTAGAGTTGAGAGTTCCTTCTTGTCTAGAAACCATTAGCTCGTTTCTGTTTCACTGAGTGATTTATGCTTTTTTTAAGGAAAGTTTTTCACTCACTTTGATTTTCTATGAGGAAATGAGCAGATAGAGTTAAGAGTATGTGATAAATCATGTCTTATATATATACATGTAGGAAAAATCTTCAGGGGAGTTATTGTCTCCACCGGTATGTATGTAGTAATTGAATTAGATACCAATTAGATACCAATTTATTAAAATAGTTGATAAATTAGATAATGGAGAAGTTAGGATATATGTATTTATAATTTTTGATATTTTGAATTTTGGAAGAATAATTAAAAAAAAAAGGGAAATAGGGAAGTAATGTAAAGCATGATGTGTGAGTTCCAAGTTGGGTATGTTCAATAACTCCAAACAGTCTCATTTAAATGCTTAGATGTGAAGTGCTAACCAATTTTTCTTTCTATTTTTGCTTTTCTCCCCCTACCACCATCACCATCACCATCATCATCATATCGTCATCTATACGTATGATGCATGCACATATATTTTGATGCATGTATGTGGTTTGTAACCAGCCCAGCTCAATTGCTTATAGGACCTTGTGCCTACAAAAAAATTTATAGGAATTTAGGGTTTTTCTTTAAAATTTATAAAATGTAGAGCTCTTTTTACAAATTATTCAAAGATTTGGGGTTTTTTTGTAAAACAATTTTAACCGAAATCGTGGGGCTCTGTGCAAATGTACAGTTGGCACATCCTCTAAACCGAGCTTGTTCGTAACATCTTCTCATTGTTAACTACCTCATTTTCTTAATAAATTATTGAAATACACCAGTTTACTAGAAGGGATTATTGCATGAAATATACTTTTTTCATTTTTAATGCAAAACTACACCCTATTGTGAAAACTTGCAAAACTACTCTAAAGGGGTAGTGAAATTACAGTTAGAGCCTTAGTGAACAAACAATAAAATTGCTGCCGCAATGACCGTTCTATCCTTTTGGAAGTCTTCGTTAGAAATTTACACCAGAAGTCTGCAGCGAAATATGGAAGTCTACATCGTAATTTTTTTTTTTTTTTGGTCGAAATTTCATTATATTAATTTAAATGCTCGTGGAGCTCGCGATTACATCCGGAGTCATGCTCAACGGTAAGATGATAACAACCAAGATAGTAATGAAACGGAATATAGAAGCGTTTGAGGGCGAGGTTTGCTCGACGTCGTGAAGCCATACATAGTTAGGAATCACACGATACCCTAAAACAAGTGTTCGAAGAAACACTGAATAGTCGGGTTTTTTCCCGACGTTGAATAAGGGATAAGTGTCCGGCATGAGTATCGCGACTCGAGCTCCGTGGACAATATCGATGTAGAAAGACCTTTCTTGCCTAAATTTAATTATAATACCCAGCTGAAAAAAGCCTAGTGATGATGTGTTAATAAATGGATTTGAATTTTTAAACCTTTTAACCAAGCCCATTAAGCACTGACCCAGCCCAGAAGCAGCCTCCATGTTTGACCTAATGTCCCTTTTTGTGCAGCCTCTTCCATCGGTGGCTCACCGGAAACATCGTAATTATTTAGTAAATTTAAATCTATAAATACATAAAAAATAATTTGACCATAAAATCTTTTGGATAATTAAACTAAATGCAATTGTGATGTTTTAAAAATAAAAGTTCACCAAATTAGCATAAAGTAAAATAAAAAGACAAATTGGAATGAAAAAGTCTACATTTTGGAAGTCTGCAACGAAATATGGAAGTCTACATCGTAATTATTTAGTAAATTTAAATCTATAAATACATAAAAAATAATTTGACCATAAAATCTTTTGGATAATTAAACTAAATACAATTGTGATGTTTTAAAAATAAAAGTTCACCAAATTAGCATAAAGTAAAATAAAAAGACAAATTGAAATGAAAAAGTCTACATTTTGGAAGTCTGCAACGAAATATGGAAGTCTACATCGTAATTATTTAGTAAATTTAAATCTATAAATACATAAAAAATAATTTGACCATAAAATCTTTTGGATAATTAAACTAAATGCAACTGTGATGTTTGAAAAATAAAATTTCACCAAATTAGCACAAAGTAAAAAAAAAGACAAATTGGAATGAAAATGAATGAATGAACTACATACTATCATTTTGGAAATACTATATTTCATCACATTACATTGAGAAGTTTTGTGACAATGTTGGGACATGGTATTAGTAATTGTTTTGTATTATGTATGTATAGTCTTTATGATTGTATGATTGTAATAGATTAACGTTTTAGAGATTTGTGTTACATGATCCATAGTTTATAATGAACAACTTATAAGAAGTTTCAATGTAGGGTTTGATTATGAGAAGTTGAATTCACTACGAGGGGATGTAAAATCTTGAATATAATGAGTCATATATGTCATTGACATTAGTTTGTGGGTTTATGGGTTAAAAATATGGGAAATGGATTGACATTATAATTTGAAAACATGTTTTTACCTTTAGGGTTGCATTTAAAGTTCATAATTTCAACATTTAAAATGTCAAATTTGCCAAAAAAATCTAAAATTATGAATATATTAAATGTTTGGATGATTTATAATATATTTAATTAACAGTTATGAATAATCTAAAGGAAAAAGTCGATTTTGGTTTTGAATTGTAGACTTCCTTTGTAGCATATTTGACATATGCAGACTTCCAATGTAGACTTCCATTCGATTTAGAGTTTGAATTGCAGAATTCCATTGCGTTTAGGGTTTCATTTTTGAGTATAGGGTTTCGTAGACATCCACATCATATGGAAGTCTACGTAACCGGAAAATGATTCACCTAACCAGATCTTTTTGTCTCCATATATAAGCAAGTTTTTCAATGAAAACTCAAACTTTTTTTCAACCCTAGCCTCCTAACTTTTTCCCTCTTCTCACGTTTTTAGAGAGATTTTTGAGGAATTTTTGCCCAAACCCTATCTTCTTCAATTCTCCACCGATTTGAATAATTTTTGGGTCTATTCCATACGAAACTTCGTCCTCTTTCTGATTCTAGCAACTAATTTCACTTTCAACAAATGTATGTGCCTCTATTTTCACTTTTTCAGTTCGTCAACCATGTTAAAGGTTTGAAATTTAGATGTGTTACTTCATTATTGGTTGAGTTTGTGATTCCTCAACTTTTGCTTCCTTTGTTTTGCAGATCTAGAGATATGAAAGATGGTGAAACTGAATGGAAGAACACTGATGAACGAGAAAATCTCAATCCTTAACACATTCGCAAATCTCAGATCTTTGGTGAGTTTTTCCTCATTTGTTGCTTATTATGAAAACAAAATCTTAAAAAGCTAGATTTGTTCCTTCAAACTCTTCGATCTCCACTAGATCTAGTCCGTTGTATACTTTTTTAGATGATTTGATTTTGTTTGTGTTTCTTAGGTTACGGAAGTCTACACGGGAAGTCTACACGAGAAGTCTACTTAACCGGAATTTTTTTTTAACCTAACCGGATGTTTTTGTCTCCATATATAAGCAAGTTTTTCAGTGAAAACCCTATTTTTTATTTTCAACCCTAGCTTCCTATTTTTTTCTCTCTTCTCATGTTTTTAGAGAGATTTTTGAGAAATTTTTGCCCAAGCCCTATCTTCTTCAATTCTCCACCGATTTGAACAATTTTTGGGTCTATTCCATACGAAATCTTGTCCTCTTTCTGATTCTAGCAACTAATTTCACTTTCAACAAAGGTATGTGCCTCTATTTTCACTTTTTCAGTTCGTCAACTTTTGCTTCCTTTGTTTTGCAGATCTAGAGATATGAAAGATGGTGAAACTGAATGGAAGAACACCAATTAACAAGAAAATCTCAATCCTTAACACATTTGCAAATTTCAGATCTTTGGTGAGTTTTTCTTCATCTGTTGCTTATTATGAAAACAAAATCTTAAAAAGCTATATTTGTTCCTTCAAACTCTTCGATCTCCACTAGATCTAGTCCGTTGTATGTTTTTTTAGATGATTTGATTTTGTTTGTGTTTCTCAGGTTACAGAAGTCTACACGGGAAGTCTACTTACGGAAGTCTACACGGGAAGTCTACTTAACCGGAAATTTTTTTTTAATCTAACTGAATGTTTTTGTCTCCATATATAAGCAAGTTTTTTAGTAAAAACCTTAATTTTTATTTTCAACTCTAGCCTCCTAACTTTTTCTCTCTTATCACGTTTTTAGAGAGATTTTTGAGAAATTTTTTCCCAAGCCCTATCTTCTTCAAGCCCTAGCTTTAGTTTTTACAAGCAAATTGGTATTTAAGAAAATCATGACCGTGTTTATTGCAGGCGTAAAGCTATGATGGAAGTTTATTTTCTCTAGGTTTGGACTGGTGGTGGACAACTTGTTGATGGAGTGATGGGGTCTTGTTCAGAAAGGAACTCTTCTGATTGTATTTTTATTGTAACTAAACCATTTCACAAGCTCTGAACTTCACTTTTGGATCTTTCTCTTCTCATTTCATTTGATTCTTCGTTGTAAAATTGTAATAAATGATGAGACTATTTTTGTTATATTCTTTATTTTTTACTAGTTAATGTTGATTTCATAATATTCTCCAAAACATAAACCTTGTAATTTGTTTTTGTCTTTTGCTTTTTGCAACTCTTATAATCTCACAATTGAGAATTTTTGATGTTATGAAGTTTATATTACTATTCTCTCTGGTCTTCGAACCAGTAAAGAGGACTGCCTGAGTTTATGAACTAAGTCTACAACAAAACAAAAAGTATACTGAAGTGTACAACAAAAGTCTACTTCATAATAAAAAATGGATTGTCAAATTTAACGAATAACTTGCAATAGTCTTACTGATTAAATACTCACACATACTTACATGATACAAATCGTTCTCCTTGGTTTGAATTGAAGTGAAAACAAAACTTTTTTTTTTGAACACAAGTTTGAACATGAGAATAATCTAGATTGAACACAAGTCCGGACACAAGTTTCAAAATTAATTTCTTTTTTTTGCACAAGTTTTAACACAAAGTTGAACATAACAATAACTTCAGTCCTGACATGATAATAACTTACTTTTGAACACAAGTTTCAACACGGTAATATGAACAATCGAAATTCAACCATAGACTTCCATGGAAGTCTGCACAAATAAGGTAATTGGTGGTACAAATATAAAATTGAGTTTGACATGCAAATTTTATAACTAAACATGTCCAAAGCATAGAAAATAACTATTATAACTCAAGTGGAGGACAAAAGTTTTTCGAAAAATAATGTTTAAATCTATAAAAATGCGTTTTAGTGTTTCTGTACAATATAGACTTCTGTTTTTTTCGTAGACTTTCCCGTGTACACTTCCAATCAGTCGCTAGAAGTCTACGTTGAATGAGCTAACTAGTCACCAAATGAAAAAATTAGATTTACCCCATCAATATTAGTCATAAACATGTCAAACTTACACAGATGATAGAGAAATAGGTACCACACATGTGAGAACAAAAAAACATGAAATCTCTTTTTAGAATGACATATAATTAGGTTTTCAAAAAGACTGTGTATTGTAGACTTCGTTTGTAGACTTCTATTTTCTCTGTAGACTTCCCGTGTAGACTTCCAATCAGTCGCTGAAAGTCTACGTTGAATGAGCTAACTAGTCACCAAATGAAAAAACTAGATTTACCCCATCAATATTAGTCATAAACATGTCAAACTTACACAGATGATAGAGAAATAGGTACCACACATGTGAGAACAAAAAAACATGAAATCTCTTTCTAGAATGACATAATTAGGTTTTAAAAAAGATTGTGTAATGTAGACTTCCTCTATAGACTTCCATTTTGTCCGTAGACTTCCCGTGTAGACTTCCAATCAGTCAAACGGAAGTTTACAGGGGGGTACTTTTGCATTTTAGGCAAATGCTTTGCAGACATCCAGGGAAGTCTTCACAACTGTAGACTTTCCTGGAAGTCTGCAAAGGGTAGTTTTGCATTTGACCAGAGGTTTGACTGAATGTGAACTTCCTAGGAAGTCTGAAAAAAGGGTAGTTTTGCATTTGACCAAATTCGTAGACTTTAGTAGTAGACTTCCCTGGAAGTCTACTCTGTTTCTGGAAGTCTGCAAATATTGGTCAACTTTTTACTTTTTTGGTCAAATGCAAAACTACCTCTTTTTCTCTGTGCAGACTTCCCTGGAAGTCTACTTTCCGATTTCCAAATGCAAAACTACCCTTACGTTTTTGCAGACTTCCAGGGAAGTCTACACAAAAGGGTCAAACATGTGGTCAAATGCAAAACTAACCCCGTCTACGTGGCACTGTTTTTTTGTTTCCAAAGGAATCATGCAGAGTTCTTTGGAAGTCTACTTCATATTTTTCACATAAATAGTCAAATGCAAATCTGCCCTCTTCGTTGACTTGTGGAAGTCTACACAGAAAGTCTACGAGTTTCAGATCTGAAATTTCGAATTAGTTTACAATCCCAAACTTCCATCGATCAGTGACATTGCGGGCTGATTTCCCATCGTTCTAGAATGACCCACAAGACAATTAACATACTGTTGGAAAGCCTCGAGTCTTAGCTTTCTAGCGATACCAATTTCATATCTATTGGAGTTGCGAGTAGAAAGTTATCGTTGTTTCTGTACACTGCGATTTTCTAGATCTGAAATTTTGATTTTGCAAGTTTCGGTTCTTTTTCATACGTTGAGCTCGTTTTTCGCTTCCTCCAACACTGTAACTTGAAAATTTAACCGATATTGAAGAATCTATGGTGTGTTAAAACAAGATTTGTGGGAAATCCTTTTGAAAACGAAACTTAGAAAGATTTATGGATGAAATTGTAGAGGGGAAGAAAGGAAATAAGTAATAAGGATTATAGAAGAGCATTAAGAGCTCAAAAATCAGTTGTTGAGCCATTATGAGCTCGAAATTGATTGTTCATGGTGGTTGGAAAATTGATGAAGATGGCATTTCCGTAATTAAGTTGATTTATGTGGGATTGTTCAGACTTTCCATCTTTGATTAGAAGTCTACGAAACACAAAAGGAAGTCTACGTAATGACAGTTTTGTAATTAAATGGACAGTTTAGTGGCAAAGACTCAAAAAATAGAAGAGAGAGAAAGAGGGGTGTAGTTTTGCATTTGACCAAGAAAAAGGGTGTAGTTCTGAAAAGATCCCTTACTAGTATGTGTTAGTGTTGGCGTTGTGTTATTATTTAAAGTTCAAACTCGCGTAATTCATGTTTATAAACAAGGACAGTTAAAAGACACAAAATATTAGTGAAGTGATCATATGGGTGTATCATGTATGATGATGATGATGATGATAAGAATTAATGGAGTAATGTGAAGAGAAGAAGAGAGAGGTGACAATAAATGGGAGAGACAATAAAAGAGAGTTAAAGATGGGAGAAGGGAAGGTTGATGAATTGATGAATGCCGATGCAACTTTAAATACTCACATTAACTCCTACTCCCCATTTTTGGTTATATAACACATATTATACACTTTACTAACCAACCTCCCTACATTATTTTATTTTTAAACAATTTTCAAATAATTAATAGCGTTTCAACGGCCTCCTATACCATTTCATGTCGGAGAGCCCCGTTTCCTCGTTTATATTTACGACTCTTTTTGGCTAGTTTCCTCGTAAATTCTCAACTTTTATTTATCCTTCTTAATACCATTAATCGAGAGAAAGATCAAACATGCATGAAATAGGTTTTTTTTTTAAATAACTTATTCAGAATTTGAACAATATCTAATTATACCAAAACGATGGAATGCACACGATTGCTCCACGTATAATTGCTTGACTTGTAAGGAACATGTCTAGTTTCTCAATATTATGAACTCAACGCTTAATAAGAATGACTCTCTTATTAATAAGGAAAATAACTCAAAACCTTAAGCTCACAAATCTCATAAGTTGTGCTACAACTTAGCACCTCCTTATATAGGGAAACATAACTCCAAAACCCAAAAGGAAAACTAACTTTAGATAACTCCTAAAGAAAGTAAAACTCACATATTAATATGTATATTTAGATTCTCCTAAATATACTTAGCTTGATCCTCAAGTTACTTCAAGCTTATATCAACAACATGCATGACAAATTAGGCAAAACTTATAAGCCACATTTTTCATTTAGGGCTTGATATGTTTATGTTTGTAATGATTGTGTTTACCTTCAAAGCAAACATTTTATTGTCTGTATTAAACATCATATGACATGGTATTGTAAATGCAAAACAATAAACTCAAATAGAGAAATATATGTCATTCTTTTTGCGTTTCTGTATACAATATTAGTAAATTATGTTTGATTTAAAACAGTGTAACACAAACACAATTGTTTCTATTTGAATAAATCGAGTCCTGAGCCTTTAAACTGATGCATAAATAGAATCCAATTGTTAGTATTATACATTCTTTAAAACTTGAAAAAGAACATACAAAAAACAAACGAAAAAAATGGGAGAATACACTTTTAAAGCTCCCAACATCCACTCCTTCATGGCTCCATGCATGCAACTACAATAAAGATTCGTGTCTCTTCATTTATTTTTTTTCATTTGCCAACGTCTCTTCAATTTATGCAAAGACTGTACTATAAACTTCTTTTTTTAGGTCACGTACTACCAATCTACTACTATAATTTCATAAATTGAAATATATAAGAAACAGGAAAAATGTGTGTTTGAAAGCTACAAGGAATCATTAATAACACAAATTATACTACATGGTTAGATGGGGGAATCATGATTCCGAGTCCTTCGCTTAACATAATTGTTTTTCTGAAATAAATTAGTTGTTATTTCCTGGTGGAAGAATTAAATATTCAGTACTTGTCTACCCGTTTTCATTGAATAATATTGAACCGATTATAAATGCTCAATTCAAGTTTATGCATTGAAGTATATATCTACTTGTGTATGTAATATAAATTTTATCATACAGTTGGAAAAAAGTATATCGAACCATCTGAATTACAAATGTATTCTCCCACAAATTTTACATCATATTAGTTTTACCAAAGAAATATTTTAACATGCGTGTGAAATTATAAACACTCCATTTGAGTGGTTCCATGAAACTATGCAATCAAAAAAAAAGTCACGATATTTCACGTGCGCATTGATCAAAATCTTATGGTAAATACACATTCCTTTTGAGTTTTGACCCTTTTGTGCTATTTAAAGTCGTCTCGAATCTTATGGTATTATTAGCCTGTTAGAACCAGCTTCTGTTCAACATTCATCATTAATGTGAAATAGTCAACAACATATAATAAGATAGAAACAACTGCTAATGTAAAGTTTATACGAGTTAACAATTTTATTCGGAAATAAATTGCATGCATGTGACGATGAACATTAAATAAGGTATATGTTCTTATTGATTACGGTTGATTTGCCCAAGAATTAGGTTTGAGAAGATGATTTGATCATGTGAAATAAATGCATCACCAATAAATTTTGTCAAATAAAACTTTAAATGCAATGAAAATATATTCGACTTTTGAATTGTCTGCGGAAAAAACATAGATTAAATATACTACTATTTTTGGTTATCCTTATCATCGGTTTTAATATTGTATTTGATCAAAATATAATAGCCATTTCATACAATAGCATTAAGTTCGGGGTATTTAAATTACAAAAATGTATAATAACGAGACATATACAAAATTAAACCAATAGCCTCGTCGTAAATTTGATATAACATCATTTGAGTTCGAGTGAAGTTGAAAAAAATAGTAGATATCAGCGTATAGTTTTGAGAATCATAGGGTTTGGGGATTTATTTTCATTGGGATCGGTGAGTTAAGATACCTAAAGTGGATTAAACCTATTTCAACGGCTTCATTGATTATATATAGCCTTAATAAGTATCCATCTTTTTTTTTAAACTAATAAGTGTCCATCTTTACAAGTTGGTTTTGTAACCATAACATTAATTGGACAAATTTTTTATGAAGCATTTTTTTCCACAACTGATTTTCAAACTAAAGAAAAAGAGGCAATTTAATAGGCGCTAATTAGGCTATGATTGGGCCGGACCCAGATTAATCAGATTAAAACAGTAACAAAGCCCATCTAAATTCATTATATGACCTGTGAACATCTATATCACTTTGTTTTCAGGATATCGCAAAAAAATTAAAATGAAATCTGTGTACAGTTTTAGAAGAATAGGAGTTTAGGTCCAAAACAATGGAAGAATGAAAAGTCATAGTAACTAAACACCTGAGGCAAAAAAATTATTGATACTAATTTAGAAGTAAAATTACGTATTCATAAGAATTTATTCAAAGACAAAACCGGGTTAAGAAACCCGATTTTTTACAACATGAAATTCCATTCCCAAAACCACAAAAATTAGCTGACACAAAAACAACAACAAAAGAAACAACAGAGCAAATACAAAAGAAACAAAACAATGACCTCTTAGTCTCTGGACCTAGACAACCATTGTCTAGAGATTATTCATAAGAACATACGAAACAAAAAAAAATAGAGGAAACTTGTGGAAGAAACAAGAAAAACAACAACAGATTCTTGAAATTACAGACTCAGCAAATTACCATATATCACTTCACTTCTTCAAGAGATTTCTCGAAAAAATCCTCTTGCAATAAGGATTATTACGCAGAATCGAATGTGGCCTTATCACTTCCACAAGTGATGCATGAAGTGGCCCCTGTTCCATATTTCACACATTACCTCAAATCAAATCTCTTTTAAGTTATTTTATTGAATGGAAACCAAAAACGCAATGTTTTAAAAGTCTCAAGCCTATCAAAATCCATGAAACTGAACTAAAACCCCGATTTTGAGTGTAATTTTCATATTATTTAAGTAGAAACTCGATAAGTTAATAACTCAATCAATTTTTCTGCTTCTAATTTTTTTTCCCGAAACAATTTTCATTGTGGTACGTAAAGTTGGTACCTTTGTGGCTGCAAGAGCAGCTTGGATAACGAAATTAGCGTAAGGATCTTGAAGAAGCTGATCAAAGTGAGGAACAGAGACAAGCTCCCGCACAATCTGAGGACGGCTCTCTGGACAATGCATAAGACATCTTTCAACCATATGGCTACTAAATTTTTGCATCGAAAGCTGAACATAATGTCCTTTCAACTGAGTCAACATCATCGCTACGGCGGAAGGAATCCTCAATTCTATAACCAATTGGACCGCGTAATTCCTACAAAATAAAGGTGTTTTTTAGTTTCTTTCACATTGATTCTTTATTCGTAATGGTGACAATGTGTAAAATTTACCCAAATGGGTCTTGAGCAAGAAGTAGACTGTTTCTTGATATTTCTGATATTAGCTTCTCTCTTTGTTGTCTCATTGAATAAGCAATGCATTTTTGAAGCACACAACATCCATGTCGATGTGTAGCGATTTCCGTACAATACTTTGTTGCAGCGTCAAAGATAAACTGTTTGAAAAGACAAAAATGTTAACAGAATTTTAGCTAAAAAGTTTATAAAGAGAGTGAAAAAGGAAATGGTTTATTGTGTGTTTTGGACCTTGTTATCTTCTGTTCCAAGGCATTGCAAGCAACGTTGAATCACATGATTCCCATTTAAATCCTTGATTAAATCGAGAAACCCGGGTCTTAAAGCCGATTTCACAAGCGAAATCTGTTTCCCGGTTCTAATTGTTTCCACTAATCTCTGAACAACTCGAGTACTAAAAAAAAAGCAAAGATCATCAAAACAATTTTTTTAGCATACATTATTATATCAAACATCATAAAAAAACATAATGTTACCCATATGCGTTAAGCGATATCCGAATTAGCTGACCAGGCTCGAAAGTCGCAACCAGCACGATCTGCGTCCTTTGTTCTTCGGTACAAACATCTAAAAGTTTCTGCATCAAGTAATTACCAAAAGGATCCATCATTAGCTCAACAACATGAGCAATAACCTCATTGAATATGATCATCGCGTCAAACGAAGTTCCTTCATCGAAAATCCGTTGCAAGAATCGACATCCGTGTTGATCTTTAGCCATCAAGTACACATATCCTTGAATGTCACACATGTTAGGTAAATTCTGATGACATAACTCCGTATTATTCCCATGATCCGACATCAATCCTCGAGTATTAACACCGCTTTTACCTTCCATGAAAAAATTCTCCTTCAAGCTACTAAATGGTTCAGACCCTTTAGTAGTTGAAACAAAAGGAACATTATTAGTTCCTTGACAGAACAACGGCAACATTTCTGATGTTGCCGTTGTTCTGTATCCTCGATGATTATACGAAATCTCGGGTTGTTGTTGCGGCGAGTAAGCGGAAAACTCTCTCATTCCTCGATTTAAACCCAATCCGAAAATCTCTTGACCACCATTATTGATGTAAGGACTATTACCACCATTAGGCCAACCGATTTGGCGGGAATTCGTTACGGAATCTTGAATAGGAAGAGAGTTGTTATTACCACCAGAGACAATTCCACCATCAATAGTAACTCCATTGTTACTAAGATCATAGTGTTTACTAGGAGAAAAACTCGTACCGAAATCGAAATCAGATTCGGGAATGGACCCTAACGTTTCGAAATCGTCCTTGATTTTCATTCGATAAAGATCTTTGCATAAACCTAAATCATCATCACCAGTATTATTATTATTATTACTCTTGATCTTGTCGTGATCTTTATGAAAGAGTGAGTCATAAGCGATCGGAGAAGAAGAAGAATGGTTTTGTTTAGGGATGATTCCGTTAAACGGAGGAGAAGCGAACGGAGAAGACGAATTATCGTCGGAAGAATAGAATCCATTAGAGAAAGAGCTCGAAAGCGAATAATCGGAAGAAGAATTGAAAGAGAAGCTATTACTCGATGAGAAATCTCCATGAAAAAAGTTTTGACGAAGAAGATTGAAGTTTGGTGAATGAGAAGGTGACGAAGAAGATATAGAAACTTCTCGAAACTCGTCCATTTTCATGTTTTTATAACCTCGATCATTTTCATGTTTTTATAACCTCGTCCATTTTCATGTTTTTAAATCAAAGAGTGAAGAGAAAAGGGAAAGAGGTAAAGAGTAAGAGTGAGTGTGAATATTTTCTTCTTTATCTTGTTTTGGATTTACGTTTTAATCTCTAACAGTTTCGGATTAAGTAAATGGTTTATTTATTATTTGTTCAAATGAATTAAATAAGACGACGAAGATTTCTCCTTGATATTCTATTTTTTGACGTTATAATCGGTTCAACTAAAGACTAAATCAATAGTAATTGTAGATTTAGACCAGATCTTTATAAATTATCTTGTAGGTTTTGAATGGGTAAAACTTTCTTAAATTAAAGGAATTATTATTCTACTAAACATATGCATGTCTTTTGTTTTAAGTTTTGAACACTTCCAAGACTAATAAATAAATTATCTTGTACGTTTTGAATGTAAGCTATTTCAAATTTAAAATTATAATTATTTATTATAAGATAATTATAATTATGATCTGTTAAGAATTGGAATGTTTAATTTATCATTTATTCATCATGTATAGTTCTCCTCAATTGAAATGTACAAAAACATTTTTTTTCAAAGTTCAGTAGTCAAAATAAATACTAAAGGGTCAATTTGTTGAATAGCACAAAAAAAAATTATATCTAAAAAAGTAACCAAAAAACCTAAATCTAATGGTCAAGATGTTGCCACCTAGGGTGATTTTGGTTATTTTTTTAAATATAATTTTTTTTATTGCTATCCTACAAATTATCCCAATACTAAATTAGTCTAGCGAATATAAAAACGACCGTTTGAAAAAAAAAATGGTATAGTATATATTTTTCGTCTTTGTCATGTTTGAAAAAAATGGTTTAGCATGTTTTATCCTCTGACAGTTTCCAATTTAGTAAATCTCTAGATGATTAATTTATTATTGTTCAAAGAAATAAATTAGACAATGTGGAATACTCTTTGATCTTCTACATTGACGTTACAATTGGGGTATTCTAGTATTAGTAGATTTTTGAACTAAGACTAAATCAACATATCCACATCATTATCAGATTATTTTCCTGGTCTATATTAAATCCAAGAAACTCGAACCACACCAAACATTTAGCATATTCATTGTTAAGCAAACAATCCCTATTAATATATTGGAATCATTAGTGGAAGTTTTGAATCGGTACCTACTAAATACTAACATATGAAAATTTCTTTACAATATTTCTTTCGATTAATAATTCCATTTAGCTTTCGTTTTCAAGGATTATAATAATTTACGAATACAAATGAGTTATGATATATCATGGTTTAAGTCATGATATAAGTCCGTTTTCTAGAGTTTTTTTAGTGTTTTTCGAGTCTTTGGTTTTATTATTAGGTACTTGAATGTTCGAAACATTACTGGTGTTTACAGGAGCATTTTGGAGCGTTGTGGAATAAGCAGTCAAAGACACAAGTTCGGAGTTGAAATTTGAAGAGCATGTCGATAGACACAGTTTTCATATCGATCGACACGAAGAAAAGATACTTGTCGAGCGACGCAACCATCATGTCGCTCGACACGACTTAATTTCGGACCAGAACATTAATTCAGAAGTTTTCCAATTTCTGCCTCAGAAGTTCCAGATGTTTGCAGTTCTGCCCCATATCGTTTTTGTACCTTATATATACTTATTCTAAGCCATTGTTTTAGGCTAAGCTTTATTTTTATTCAAAGATTTTAGCAAGAGATACTTTAGAGATCTGTTCCTCGTCTCTAATCGGTTTCGATCTTTGTATCATTCTCTTTCTTTTAATAAAGTATTATTCAGAAATCATGTTTGCATCTTTCATCATGTCTGAGTAGTTTACTAGTTAGGTTTTAGAGTTTTCAAAGGATGATGAAAAGCTGTTAGGATTTATTTACTATTAGGATTGCATCATATAGGATTCTTCACCTTGATTGCATTAACTCTGATTTAAGATTGATCACCCTAGGTTAGATATTTTAGGTTGCTTAATAGATACGACAGTATTATTGAACAACTGGAATTGAATCATAGGTGAGCAAAGATCTGATTCGCAACGACAGTTGGCTTTAAATCTTTGTGAACAATCAAACCTGTTTCTAATGCTTGTTTAAATTAATCTGATTTCGCAACGACAGTTGGTCTTCTAGGATTTAAACATAGATAATAATTGCAACGACAGTTGATTTATTTTACATTAGTTTGAGTTCTAGAATTGCACTTCATAAATATCCCGATAGTACGTTTATCCTTCAGTTTGGAATCATTCCTGAGAATTTCCTAAGGCTTAGCGCTTGTCTCTTATTGAATTAAAGTTAAATCAATCATCATTATTTACTGTTTTTGCACCTCTTTTACTTATCATCTTTATCACTTAGCATAATCTGAACATTGAAATCTATTGTGTTAAATTGATTCTCTGTGGAATTCGACCCCTAAGTATTACACGATCTCTTAATTTGAGAGAGTTGATATAGGGATAATTTGAGCATATCAAATTTTGGCGCCGTTGCCGGGGAATCATAAACCATTAGATTTTCTTTATTAGGATTTTGACTAAGTCTTTTTCTTTATTGTAATTTACTAACTAGTTTCTTTTGTTTTCATCTGTTTTGCGTTTCAGGTGTATGTCTAATCACAACACAAGAAGTAAGAAAAACAAGGAGCTAGTTGAATTGGATCTTGACTCTTTATCACTTCTAGAGCGTACCAATAGAAAAGCAACAAAGGAAGCTAAGAAGATGGTTGGACACAAGATTCTGTTTCAGAGAGAAGATGGGGTTTTTGATAGGGATGGAAACCGATACAATGAGGATGGTCGGAGGCTCGACGTAGAAGGAAACGTCGTTGTGGATCCTGCAGAGGTACATGAAGCTGAGATCGCTCGACGCGAAGAAGAAGATCGGCTGGCTCGTGAGGAGCAAGTACGTGTCGAGCAACACGAAGAAGCAATCGCTCGACGCATTGAAGAGGGGCGTGTCGCTCGACATAACGCCCTTATCAACGTGTTGAGTGACACACAGAGGACGTCGCTCGACAGAGGGTGTAGAATCAGCCAGCTGCGCCGAGGAACGTGAATGCTGCTCCAGGACGTACACTTAAGGACTACAACAGGCCAGAGCAGTACTATGTCAACCGTTCTGCGATTTGCCCGCCTCCTTTCCAGCGAAACGACTTCGAATTAAAGCTCGCCTACTTCGCTTTTGTCTCTCAGAACCCATTCTGTGGATTACCTCACGAGCATCCGATGAACCACCTGGAGGTTTTCGAAGACATTATATCAAGCATTAAGGCTAATGGTGTTTCCATGGACTACTTGTACTGCAAGCTCTTCGGGAAGCTAAGAACTTGCTTAGGATGCTTCCACCAGGATCACTTACTACCTGGGAGGATACTAGGAATGCCTTCCTGGCTCATTTCTTTGACGATGCCAGGTCTGAAGATCTACGATCCAAGATAGCTACATTCAAGTAGGGCGATTTCGAGGCGTTTAAAGCTGCGTGGAACAGGTTCAAGAGCTGCCAGACAGATTGTCCACATCACGGTTTCAGTGAAGATCAGCTTCTCAATATCTTCTTCAAGGGGATAGCTATGCAGTACTCAATTACTCTGGATGCTGCAAGTAACGGGAATTTCAACACGAATTCCCTAGAAGCTGTTCTCCGTCTCATAGAGAACTTGGCTACCAATAACAACACCAAGAGTGTCGACTATGAGAGAAGCCAACTTGGTCAGAACATCAACAGAAATCAGCTCGCCGAGGTTACTAAAAAGCTGGACAACATGCATGATCTTCTAGCTGGGAAGAAATCAGTTCAGTTCGCCAAGGAGATAGAGACATTCGAGCCAGAGGAGCACACTGAGGATGAAGAAATAGCCTATGTCAACGGGACTGGTTTTCAGAGGTATGGTAATCAACAAGGAAACAGAGGCTACAACAGCAACTATCAAAAGAGTTCTTTCACTTGGGCTCCAAGTTTGCCTACTTACACTCCTAAACCGCAGTACCAGAAGAGCGATTATCAGAAGCCGATTCAGAGTAGCAACTACACAAGGAATTACAACCCATCTTCATATCAGTCTCCACCCCCTCCATCTGCAACCAGTAAGATGGAATCCATGATGGAGCAAATCCTCGAAGGGCAGCAAAAGATGACCATGGATTTCAATGGAAAGTTTGATTCGCTCTACACTGACCTGAATGGAAAGATTGAAGCCCTTAACACGCACATGAAGAAGCTTGATACTCAGGTTGCTCATGATGCAGAGTCTATGAAGAGACAAGAAGGATTTCTTCCATCCCGAACGGATATGAATCCTAAAAATGGCACCACAAGAGGTGCTATGGCCATTGTAACTCGAAGCAGAAGCAAGCTGGAACCAGTTCAGAGCAAGGAAATCGATGAGGATCCAGTGGACGAACCAATCGAAGGCGTTTAAGAAGAAATTTTCCGAGTCAAATGACTTTGTCGAGCGACACGAGGAATTATATCGCTCGACACGACCACAAATGACTGATCGATCGACAGATAAGGAGAAATCGATCGACATCACAAAAACGAACGTGTCGATCGGCACAGGTACCTCTGTCGCTCGACATGATCCCTTGTCTGATCCGAAAGTCGCAAATTCTTCAGTATCTCCGAGTGTAGCTGCCTACAAACCCAAACTCCCTTATCCTAGGAAGCAGAAGAAGTCAAAACAGGAGGTGGATGATGTTAGATGCAAGGCTATGATGGATAAGCTAGTTATTGAGATGCCTTTGATAGATACGATAAGGACCACTTCGGTTATCAAGCGATATGTGAAGAAAATGGTCACTAGGAGTTTGACTCATGAGGAAGGATGTGCTATGATCAGCGAGCAAGTCAGCGATATCATTCAGAATCGTATTCCCGAGAAGCTTGAAGATCCGGGAAGTTTTGTTTCGATTGTTTGATCTTTCAGAAGAGGTTTCTACGTTCTCTATGCGATTTAGGTTCCAGCATCAACTTGATGCCTCTATCAGTTGCAATTGATGTTGGGATGACAGATGTAACGCCCCGACCGCCCCTCCCATGAGCCCTGTCCACTCTCAGACCCGTGGGCCCACCATTTCTGACGGTCGGTGCGTTAGTACGGGAGGCTCTAAAGTCATGTTTACTGACCCTGCAAATCACCACGCGATCCTTTCTCATGTTTTGACCTCACTCACACGGTACTGGAAATGACTTCCCAGTAGGTCACCCATCTTGAAACTAATCCTGCTCAAGCACGCTTAACTCTGGAGTTCTCTCAAGATCTGTGACCTAAAAGATAAGTGCACTTTGGTGATATAGGTAGCCAAATCAATTCTTTTAAGCTTCTCGGCATATACCGCATATACCATATATGATCTGAAACCGGGGTGTCACAACAGACTTCCAACCTACTAGGATCTCTCTTATCCTAGCGGACAGATCAGTGAGGATTCCAGAAGGTGTTTTGGAAGACGTAATGATTAAGGTTGGAGAGTGTTTAATTCCTGCAAACTTTGTCGTCTTGGAGTACGAAGTAGAGCCCAAGGATCCACTTACCTTAGGTAGACCTTTCTTAGCTACAGCTGGTGTTATGATAGACGTCAAAGGAGGCCGAATTTTGCTGAAGTGGGTGATCTGGAGATGAAATTTGGCATGGATAAGCTGATGAGAAAACCTACCATAGACGGTCAGACTTTCTATGTGGATACTACGGATGGCCTAGCTGAAGACTACCTTCATGAGATGAGTTCTATGGATCTTGATGAGACTTCTAAGGCTTATGCGACGCTGCTTGATGCGAGTGAGACAGTGATGAATGTGGATGCTTCCAAGGATTTTGTTCGGATTTCTAAGACAGATGTGAAGCGTGACGATTGGAGCGAGGAAAATGCTCCGAAAATCGAGTTAAAACCACTTCCTGCAGGGCTAAGGTACGCATTTTTTGGCTCTAACTCTACTTATCCTGTCATCGTTAGTGCTTTATTGAATAACGCGGAACTCGCGTTACTACTAAGCAAGCTGCGCAAATTTCGCAAAGCTCTTGGCTACTCTCTTGATGATATTGCAGGTATCTCGCCAGACTTGTGTATGCATAGGATAAATCTTGAAGACGAGTCTAAGTCATCAGTTGAGCATCAGAGAAGGCTGAATCCGAATTTAGCAGAAGTGGTAAAGAAAGAGATCATGAAATTGCTAGAAGCTTGGATCATCTATCCTATTTCAGATAGCGCATGGATCAGTCCAGTTCACATGGTTCCTAAAAAGGGAGGAGTCAAAGTAATAAAAAACGAGAAGAACGAGCTCGTTCCCGACAAGAACAGTCACTGGACATCGGATGTGTATTGACTACAGGAAGCTGAATGCAGGGACAAGGAATGATCATTTCCCTTTGCCGTTTATTGATCAAATGATGGAGAGGTTGGCTAACCATCCTTATTATTGCTTCCTCAATGGATACTCCGGTTTCTTTCAGATTCCCATTCATCCAGACGATCAGGAGAAGACTACATTCACGTGTCCCTATGGTACTTTTGCATATCGCAGAATGCCTTTTGGACTGTGTAATGCTCCTGCTACCTTCTAGCGTTGTATGATGTCTATCTTTACAGACATGATTGAGGACTACATGGAGGTCTTCATGGATGATTTTTTTTCTGTCTACGGGTCTTCTTTCAAGGACTGCTTGGATAATCTAGTTAAGGTTCTAGCGAGATGCGAGGAGAAACACTTGGCGTTTAATTAGGAAAAATGTCACTTCATGGTTAAAGATGGCATAGTACTTGGTCACAAGGTTTCAGAAGCTGGTATAGAGGATGATCACGCGAAGATAGAAGTTATGACTAGTCTTCAATCGCCAAAGGATGTGAAGTCTGTGAGAAGTTTCCTAGGACACGTTGGTTTCTACAAGAGATTCATCAAGGATTTCAGTAAGATCGCAAGGCCATTGACTGCTCTCCCCTGCAAAGACGTGAAATTCAAGTTTTCTGCAGAATGCGTATCAGCTTTTGAGCAGATCAAGAAAGCTCTAGTGAGTGCTCCTATTGTGCAACCTCCAGATTGGGATTTGCCGTTTGAAGTAATGTGTGATGCTAGCGATTATGCAATAGGGGCTGTTTTGGGACAGAAGAAGGATAAGAAGCTTCACGCTATCTATTATGCAAGCCGAACGCTTGATGACGCGCAAAGGAATTACGCAACTACGGAGAACGAATTATTAGTTGTGGTATTTGCCTTTGAGAAATTTCATCCCTACCACATTGGTGCTAAAGTCATAGTTCACACTGATCACTCCGCGCTTAAGTATTTGATGCAGAAGAAAGACGCAAAATCAAGACTGTTGAGATGGATTTTGCTTCTTCAGGAGTTTGATATCGAGGTCAAGGACAAGAAAGGTGTTGAAAATGGTGTTGCTGATCATCTCTCACGTATTAGGGTTGAAGACAATGTTCCAATTCACAATTTTTTGCCGGAAAAGAGCATTAATCTGATCAAGAGTAGAAATTTGTGGACAGTGTCGAGCGACGTACCGTCGTGTCGCTCGACAGGAACAAAATTTCCTCAATCCGAAATTCCAGATTTGAACGTGTCGATCGATGCAGGAAGACGTGTCGCTCAACACGATGACTTCAGAGCAATTCCACATCCGGATTTTGTGACTACGATTCTTAGGGAATTTGCTTATGCCGTGACTGAAGTGGATCGTCCTTGGTATGCTGACATTGCCAATTACCTTGCTGCAAATGATGAACCCGATGATCTTAAGGAATGTCAGAATAAGAGGTTTTTCAGAGAGCTAAGGAGATAATACTGGGATGAGCCTTATCTATATAGGCATTGTTTAGATGGAATGTACATGAGATGCATCGCTGATTCAGAGGTTCAGAATGTGTTGTTTCACAGCCATGGTTCAGAGTATGCTGGGCATTTTGCTACATTCAAGACGTTTGTGAAGGTTCTTCAAGCAGGATTTTGGTGGCCTACAATGTTCAAGGATGCTCATGCTTTTGTCTCCAAGTGCGACGATTGTCAACGGAAAGAGAAGATTAGCAAGAGAAACAAGATGCCACAGAACTTCATCTTAGAGGTTGAAGTCTTTGACTGCTGGGGAATCGATTTCATGGGTCATTTCCCGTCTTCTTATGGGAACAAGTACATTCTTGTAGCTATGGATTACGTCTCTAAATGGGTTGAAGCGATTGCTAGTCCGAAGAACGATTCAGCTGTGGTTCTTAAGCTGTTTAAGACCATCATTTTTCCCAGATTTGGAGTCCCTCGGATAGTCATAAGTGATGGTGGTCCACACTTTATCAACAAGATATTTGTTAATCTCCTAAGCAAGTATGGCGTTCAGCATAGAGTAGCTTTTCCTTATCATCCTCAGACGAGTGGACAAGTCGAGGTTTCAAACTAACAGCTCAAGGAGGTTCTAGAAAAGACAGTGGGAACTACTAGGCGTGATTGGTCCGTTAAGCTGGATAATGCGATTTGGGCATACGGGACTGCATTCAAGACACCTCTGGGGACTAAGCCGTTTCATCTGCTTTATGGGAAAGCATGTCATCTTCCAGTTAAGCTTGAACATGCAGCAGCTTGGGCGGTAAAGCGAGTGAATTATGATATCAAGAGTGCTGCAGAAAAGCGTCTGATTCAGTTGAATGGACTAGATGAGATTCGCATTCATGCCTATGACAATTCCAAATTATACAAGGAGCGTACTAAGTCCTGCTCTATAACTCGCGTTTGCACTTGTTTCCTGGAAAGTTCCGTTCACGCTGGTCCATGCCTTTCACTGTCAAGGAAGCTAAGTCACATGGAGCAATTGTGCTAGTGGGTTCAGATGGTCGAGAATTCACCGTGAATGGCCAAAGGGTGAAGCATAATTAGGTGCAGGCCAAGATTCCAGAAGGAAACATCATTCCTCTGGAAGATGCACCCGAAGCCTAAGATCGGATACAGTAAAGCTAGTGACTAAAAAAAGCGATTAGTGGGAGGCAACCCACTTGTGAGTGTAAATATTAGTTTTTATTTTAAGTTTTTAATTTTATTTTTCAATTTTACGTTTGGTTTTGGTGTTGTTTTTGATTTTCAGGAATTGCGTATCGATCGACAGACTTATATGTGTCGTTCGACACGACGACGCGGCCCAGGTAAGTCTTTTAAATCCCGAGTCTCGTGTTCTTCGTTTTATTTATCAAAAACCCGAAACTCTCAAAAACTTTTCAAAATATAATTTCTCTCGTTTCTTCACCGATTTGAGTGGTTTTTGGCCCTAATCCACTCGGTTTTCACCCTCTATCCGATTCTATCATTCTCTCACTCGATCTGCAAGGTATGTTCTCTCAATTTCAACTTTTTCAATTCGGCCTAAGGTTTGCAACTTCTAAATTCGACTTGTTTCACTCGTTTATATGCATAAATTTTACTTATTTAGGTTGTTTTAGAGTGATTACGGTTTACCTATGTTGCTGAATTAAAATTATTATGCAAATTTTTGGGAATTTGTTGATTTGGGAAAAACTTGGGAATTTCATATTTAGAACGTTTTAGGGAACAATTGGTGTTGAATTGACATTGCTGGAAGTGGTCATGCACTATCAATTGTGATGAAGATTTGGTCATGCACTATCAATTTTTGAAATTTCAGATTTTTTCGGAAAAATTCCTATGACTAATTTCGGATTTGTGTGTTTTTCTTTCGATTTTTGGGCTGTTTTGCAGATGGCTCAACGAAAGAGAAAGGAACCTAGTATTCCCACTGTCCCCACGCCTATTGATGCAGAATTAGAAGAGGATTTATTTGTACGAGATCCAGAAACCGGAGAAATCTTGGAGAATGTTCTTCAGAGCGAGTTACCATGGCCTCGTGCAGAAGGAACGCCTATCCCAATTGCAGGTTCATGGGAACAGCCGACCACGAAGGTCATTTTGAGTAGAGCTTTAGAGCGACGTCCTATTTCCGAGTTATGGGATGATTATGACTCGATGTTTTATAATGGTTGGTTGAAAGTTAAGGTAAAGCCTACTCGATTTGCAGACGAGCGAGCCTTGAGACTTATGGGGATTAAGGACGAGTTCCTCCAATTGCTTAGTAACGCCAATCTAGGGAGCATTGCTACTAAGCACTGTCCCCTTTACCCGGATTTAGCGAGACATGTACTTGCTACAGTTAGGATTGACTACAGTGGGCAGCCTGGTTTTCGAGCTGAGTTTGGCAGATTGTTTTTCAAGATTTTTGGTGTCCAATACATCATTGCTTTTGACGATCTCGCTGAGATATATAGGTTTGATTTTCCGCGGACACATAGCTTCCTTCCGACTATTTTCCCCGAGAAGAGAGACTTTTGGTCATGTATTGGCACTGGCGCTTTCACCGGTAACTCTCCAGTGAAAGACATCAAGCACCCGGTTCTACGTTATTTTATCTGTATGCTTGGTTCCTCGATTTTGTGTCAGGTTGAATTGAACAAGGTGGGGGTTTTTGAGCTTGTCATCTTGTATTATGCTTTGCGAGACTTCTATCGAGACCGATGTGCACATGGGTTCTGTATTCGCGCATCATTTGGTTTCTCTGAAGACTACACCGTTTAGCAAGGAGAGTGAGAAGCCTGTCAACATTGGTAGCATTCTCACTCCGCTCTTTCGTTACTTAGACATTGATACTCGAGGTTGTGAGAAGATTCAGACCCCAATGTTGCCTGATCTTGAGCAACTACAGCGTTTCCAATGGATTAAGCCCGCTGATATGGCTTGGCTTTTTCGTGATCCTCTCCGGGGCAGAGTTCAGGTTCGCCTCCCACTTCCCGATTTGAATGATTTTAGTCATGATTCTTCCTTGCTGCGTTTTGAGCCGGATGAGAGAGATGTGCATTCTGCCGATGGTTACCTACCTGCTTGCACTTCTCATGCTGCTTCTACTTCCCGCGCGAGTGCGTCTGCGTCTACTTCACAGGGGCCACAACTTGAGTTCCCTGCAGAGCCAGAGGATTATTCGGATGTAGCATCAGTTCTCAGGTTTCAGTCGACTGCACTTAAGAGGCTCTGGGATGCCATGGTGAAGGTTGCCTCTTGTGGATGTGTTCGTCCTCGACCACGTTCTCCTTCTGCACTTGCACCTGCTGTTGTTTCTGATGATGAGGAGACAGCTTAGTTCTTCATGATTTCCCGGTTTTTCATTTCTTTTTCTTTTCTTTTTATTTTTCTTCTTTTTGAGTCTGTTTTTCTTTTGATTTCAGTCAGTTGTTTCGTTGATTTTCGAACCATTGTTTAAAACTTATGAAATGATCTATGAGGTTGCTTTTAATGTGTTTGCTTTGAATGATCAAACAGTGTCATGAGAGAAAGCTAACATACCATTTGACAACCATTGAGAATGACTTTGATCTGATCGTATGATCTCTCTGTCGAGCGACGAATGTCCTGTGTCGCTCGACACGAGTAATATGGGCATGTCGATCGACCGAAAAGTTGTGTCGCTCGACGCGGCCGCGGGGTAACCAATTTCACTTTGTTTTTCACGTGGTTCATTTCTAATTTATTTATTTTATCCACTCCGGATTTAAGCACACTGGGGACAGTGTTGTTTAAGTCTGGGGGAGGTGGTTGCTAATATTTATTTTCTATTTTGAGTTTTATTGAGTCAGTCCTATTTTTGTTTTTATTTCGGGTCAAAAACTCCCCTGAAACTTGCTTTAAACAACACTCAGAGACCATTTCCAATGGAAGATTGATTAGTTTTACTAGGTGGGTAACTGGTTGTGGATCGATTTAACGGAGCGAGTTCAAACTTCTGGAGAACGCCAGAAACGATGTTGCAGATCCCGCCCCTAATGAACTCTAATCTCTTGTCTTGGGCGTTGGTAATCGCAAGAATTGATTCAGCTTCCAAACACTTGAAAGCGAGGATGGACCGCTCTTGAAACTTCTTCCCAAATGACGAATTCAACTGTCCAAGATCAAAAAGAAAAAGCCTCATGACCCTGTCTCCCACCATAGAACAATAGTAGTGAGCGCTGATCTAGTGAATCATAGAAATGCCAAGGAAGTAAAAAAGTCTACAGAAAAGTGTAGTTCAAGCAGAAAAGTGCAAGCCCGAATTCAGAAATGCCAGAGTAAAACGCAAAGAAAAAAAAAACAAATCATCAAAAAGACATGCATCTCTATGATATCCTTAATTGGATAAACAGTTTCAGAGGGAAGAGAGAGGGTGAAACGCAGAAAAGTGTTAAAGGAAGTGAAAGAATCTAGAAGGTCCAACGATCGATATTCCCTCGATGAGACCGCACCTAAATGACTAAAGGGGTTTGCAGCTGAAGAGTCTGAGTTTCTCTAAGAGGTTTGGAATCAATCTGGAGGACTGCTAAGCTTCTAGGGACACATCGAAGTATTATTAGATATTGACTATTAGGTATGTGGTTCCTAAAGGGGTGAGTACAACTGTTTTGCTTAGGGACAAGCAAAAAGCTAAGTCTGGGAGAGTTGATATATCACGGTTTTTAAGCCATGATATAAGTCCGTTTTCTAGAGTCATTTTAGTGTTTTTCGAGTCTTTGGTTTTATTATTAGGTACTTGGATGTTCGAAGCATTACTGGTGTTTACTGGAGCATTTTGGAGCGTTGTGGAATAAGCAGTCAAATACACAAGTTCGGAGTTGAAATTTGAAGAGCCTGCCGATCGACACAGTTTTCATATCGATCGATACGAAGAAAAGATACTTGTCGAGCGACGCAACCATCATATCGCTCGACATGACTTAATTTCGGACCAGAACATTAATTCAGAAGTTTTCCAATTTTTGCCCCAGAAGTTCCAGATGTTTGCAGTTCTGCCCCAGATCGTTTTTGTACCTTATATATACTTATTCTAATCCATTGTTTTAAGCTAAGCTTTATTTTCATTCAGAGATTTTAGCAAGAGAACTTCAGAGATCTGTTCCTCGTCTCCAATCGGTTTCGATCTTTGTATCATTCTTTTTCTTTTAATAAAGTATTATTCAGAAATCATGTTTGCATCTTTCATCATGTTTGAGTAGTTTACTAGTTAGGTTTTAGGGTTTTCAAAAGATGATGAAAAGCTGTTAGGATTTATTTACTATTGGGATTGCATCATATAGGATTCTTCACCTTGATTGCATTAACTCTGATTTAAGATTGATCACCCTAGGTTAGATATTTTAGGTTGCTTAATAGATACGACAGTATTATTGAATAACTGGAACTGAATCATAGGTGAGCAAAGATCTGATTCGCAACGACAGTTGGCTTTAGATCTTTGTGAACAATCAAACCTGTTTCTAATGCTTGTTTAAATTAATCTGATTTCGCAACGACAGTTGGTCTTCTAGGGTTTAAACATAGATAATAATTGCAACGACAATTGATTTATTTTACATTAATTTGAGTTCTAGAATTGCACTTCATAAATATCTCGATAGTACGTTTATCCTTCAGTTTGGAATCATTCCTGAGAATTTTCTAAAGCCTAGCGTTTGTCTCTTATTGAATTAAAGTTAAATCAATCATCATTATTTACTGTTTTTGCACCTATTTTACTTATCATCTTTATCACTTAGCATAATCTGAACATTGAAATCTACTGTGTTAACTTGATTCTCTGTGGAATTCGACCCCTAAGTATTACACGATCTATTAATTTGAGAGAATTGCTCTAGGGATAATTTGAGCATATCAAGTTATATATATCGTTCTCATACTATCAAATGGTGATAAAAACAAACGAAATAATGTGTTTATTATATAAATGGATATTTTGAGTTTTAAAATAAAATTTTGTATTGTAAAACCACACTGCATTATTATAACTTTTGTATTACGGCAACGTAAATTCTTTTTAAGAAAAAAACGAAGCTTCTTACTCAAGCAACATCCTGTTTCCAATAACAGATTTAAATTCGAACTTGTTAACTATTAAAAGAGATACATTAGAAAGCCCTAACAGCTAAAAACACAAACTGAATAATAATAATAATAAAAATCACCACCATAACCAAAGAAATTGCATAACACAAATCACAATTTAAGCTCAAGTGTATGAGATTACCATCAAGAACACATACCGATCAATTACGGTTTTAACAGAGTTAAGATGTTACCGTTAAACGAGAGCAATGCTTGTTTCACCACCGGGAGGTTTACGAACACCGCCTAGATGGTCTCTTGCCTCGACCTTGCCATCTGCAAATATGTTGTTCCCTCCTATCTCCTTAAGCTTTGCTTGACTCAGCTGGTTTTTCACAGAAGACGATGTCGCATCTCCCTTGAATATATCATTCCCCGAAAGTTCCGCGAATTTCTTATCGTAAATCTTCTTTGCCGTCTTCACAGAGTCATCTTCAGCACACTGCAAAACATATAGTTTCTCGGGTTAAACTATATACATTACGAATGCTTCGAGATGTTTAAAGAACATATGGAGAGGACTTACGGTTTGAGACTCAGCTCCGAGGTTGAAGTTGTCTTTTAACGCTAATGCTCGAGTTGTTCCAGATCGAGGTTTGATCTCGGGAGGTGGTGCAAAGATGTTCTGTCCACTAATCTCTTTGTACTTAGCATCAGAGAGTTGCTTCTTCAGCTTTGTAGCTGATTCGTTATCCATTGTTCCGCTGAGCTCACGCTGTTTCGCAGCCTCGGGTAAAGTAATCGGCTTTTTGGGAGATAAGTCCTCTTCTTCACCAAATGTTATATGACTTATACCACTAAGTGCTTGCTGAATGTAATCATCAAGAGTTTTAGGACTAATACAATCTAACTCTCTAAACATGGATTTTAGAAACATTCGGTACCTGATAAACCCGACCACTTGGAGGAGCACTAGAGATCTCTGATGCATCATCGTCTTCGTTACGAGCAAAGATCCCACTTCCGGTTATCTCTTTCATTTTATGTTCTGAGCATGGTTTCCTAATGCACATCATAAACATTTTCACAAGTTTGACATCAACACCAATGAAACTGTACAAACGCATCATCAAGAATCCTTAAAACAAGACACATCTCCAAGAATCCTTCATTTTGTATTCTGAGCAATGTTTCCTAATGAATCATTAACATTTTCACAACTTTTGACATCAGGTTTAAGCCATGTATATGTGCACATACATAAAAACACCATTAAACAGTACAAATGCATCGTCAAGAATCCTTAAATGCAAGAAACTACCCAAGAATCCTTAAAATGGATTCTAAATCGAACAAGAAATCAAAATTCACACCTTCGGTTCAAGCTCTCAACTTCTTCATCAGTCACTTGACCTCCAAACACAACTTTGCTTATCCCATCCGATGGCTACAACACACAAAACACCCAAAACTGAATCATACCCACACAAAACCCAAATAGAAAAAGCGATAAGGATTCATCAAATTGCTCAAATCAAGTCAACGAAAACGAAATTTCTCAAACAGCGAAAATAATTCACCTGATGAGAACGAACGGCGGAGCGAGAAGCGGAGGAAGGAGAATCTGACGGCGGACCTTCCGACCAAGTAAGTAGATCTGCGGTGGATGTGTGTGGTTTTCTCACCGGAGTGTTTCTCTCCATTCTCTGAATTGCTTTTTTCTCCGGCGACAACAAATCGAATCGAAGAAGACGAAGAAGATTACTCTCTCTTTCTCAGTTTTTAACACCTTTGAGCTTCTTTTACTGATTGTGTTAATTGACGATTTTGCCCTTGTTACTCTCACTTGATCTCGAAGATTCTTCTCTTAACAACGCCACGTGTTTAAATATATTGTTGATCAAGATATCAATAACCATCTGTTTATTGCTGGTTGGTAAAATTTCTGTTTTCTGATTAATTTGTTTGGGTTTAGCAAAAATATTCAAATAATTTTTCGTGATTAGGGTAAAAAAATAATGAAGCATTGTTTATAGAATTATTAGTGTCAATCATGTATACTTTTTTTTTCTTTTTATCTCTGACACATTACCATGTGAAGCAATCAAAACTAAATAAAGACTTTTACCAACGTTTTTTAAAGCAGTGATCACGTGATTGCCACTTTTATTAGCACACAAAATACAATTATATTCAACCAAAGGAGTATTAATTCAAAAAAGCCGTAATTTTATGCTTTTAGTTTTTTTTTTTTTCACATCAAAGAGAATTCAATTATCCACCCATATCCATACAAACTTATTCAATAGATTGTTCAAAGAAAAAGAACTTGATCAAATCCAATCCACAAAAAAAAACCAAATCCATCAAATCCAGAAAATAACCAAATCCATACAAACTGATTAAAACATCTCATTACTTTTCTGCATTATTTAAGAGAAAGAAAAAAAACACCTACTTTTTCTCCTTCAAATCTTCGAACTTGTTCTCCATTCGCTGCTCCAAATCAGCCATATCCTTTTCGAATTGGCCTTTCAATTCTTCCATCTCCTTGCTGGTTTGCTTTATCAACAAGCCAGCGAAGACCAACGCACCCCCCGTAGTCATATTAATGATCTTCACAGTTTTCTGACCAAATTTCTTGAATTTCGAGGAACCCATTAGCCTTATGCTTTTTGTTAGGCATTAAATTTTTTTATTGTTATATCCGCAATTTACGACCCTGATTATTCGTAACCAAAATTTAAAATCACCAACGATCCTTAATCAATATACTAAATTTTTAAAAATAATGCATCCAAATTAAAAGCGCGGTTAAAGACGGTTTAATTTTTAATTCATCGGCTAAAAATAGGGATAATTTGCTCAATAATACTAAAAAAAAATTATAATTGTGAAACTAACCATTAGATTTAGGATTTTTTGGTACTATTTGAATTATAAATTTTTTTGGTTATACAACAAATTAACCCCTAAAAATATACTAAAAGCCCGAATTAATTTTATTGTGTTAGCATGTTGGGCTTTATTTTAAGGGTCCATTACTTTTAACAAATTCTGATAATTTAAATTTGTTTCAAACTTTTTTGATTCACGAGATTTCTGTGATTTTTGTTTTTTGTTTAGTGAAAGCTTCGTGCTCACTAGGTAGCCAAGGAAACGTGAAAAATGCCGATGACGGTTATTTCCGGTCGATTCTCGTCGGCGGTTCTTCCGGCGAGATTTTCAATCTCGCGGTTGCTTCCCGTCAAGTATTCCGATCAAAGACGCGTCGTTTTCGCCTCTAGATCAACTCACGCCTCTTCAAATGCTTCCGTCTCCGTCGAAACGAAATCCAGTGTAAGCTTTCCTTCTTCTCCAAATCTCTCTGAACAGATTCGATTTAGGTATCTCCGACGGAATCAGATTTAGATTCTGTTTTCGATTTGGTTAATGATTTCGATTTTGAGCTGATTCAGTTTTTGATTTGCGTGCAGGTTGATTCTGTTATTGAGGAGAAGAATAAGGAAGAGAAGAAGATTTTAGCTTGTCCCATTTGTTATAACTCCTTAGCTTGGATTAGTCAACCTAAGAAATTAATGTGAGTACTCACTGTTCACTGATATGTATTGTTATTGCTTTGATTTTTCTTGAAAATCAAATTTTTGTGTCATTTGGTTACAGAGATTCTACTGTATCTGGTACTCAATTACAATGCAATACATGTAAAAGGAGTTTTTCTAGTAATGAGACGCATCTTGATTTAGCTGTGGCTAGTGGAAGCAAGCAATACAATGAACCAATGCCTCTTTCCACTGAGTTATTCAGGTTGATGTATATGCTTTAATGGGTTCTTTAGTCAATATTCTCATCTTGTAACAGAGATTTTGATTTATAGGACTCCGTTAGTCTCATTCCTTTACGAGAGAGGTTGGCGTCAGAATTTCATATGGGGTGGTTTTCCAGGACCAGAGAAAGAGGTGAGACGGAGAAAACTCTCTCGTTTGCTGCAATTACTTATCTTTGGAGTACTAACACTATGAACATTGCATTCTATAGTTTGAAATGGCTAAAGAATACCTGAAGCCTGTTTTGGGAGGTAATATCGTTGATGCTAGTTGCGGAAGTGGGATGTTTTCTAGGTTATTCGCCAGAAGCGGGCTGTTTTCTCTTGTAACCGCCCTTGATTATTCAGAGAATATGCTTCGACAGTGCTATGAACTCTTGAATCAAGAAGAAAACTTTCCTAATAAAGAGTTTGTACTTTCACCTTTTGCTTCCATTTCCATTATTGTCTTATATATCTTGGGTAATCAGATGTGTTCTTTCCAGGAAACTTGTTCTGGTCCGAGCCGACATTGCTCGACTCCCTTTTGTTTCGGGTTCAGTTGACATTGTCCACGCTGGTGCTGCTCTACATTGCTGGCCTTCACCATCCTCAGCTGTAAAAGCCTTTTCCCTAATTCGACATTTATCCCCAAAAAAACACGCATACACCGGTTAATTTGTTCCGTTTTGGGTATTTCAGGTTGCTGAGATAAGCCGTGTTCTTAAACCTGGAGGAGTATTTGTTGCCACCACATTCATCTATGACGGTCTTTTCGGTTTTAACCCGTTGTTGAAGATTATTCGCCAGGTGTGTATATGTTACTTCTAAGCCTTAACTTCAATTGTTTGCTCCCTCGGTATGAAATGTGGCTGATTATGCATTCCGGTTATGCAAATGGCAGGAAATAATGAGATATTCAGGTTCTCACATATTTCTGAGTGAAAGTGAGCTTGAAGATCTCTGTAAAGCATGTGGACTCATTGGCTTCACTTGCGTTAGGAACGGACTATTTATAATGCTCTCCGCCACAAAACCAAAGAGATAAATAAGCTCACACTCTTGTGAATGTATACTCAATTTGGTGTAAAGTTATACACATTGTAACAACTCAAAAGAAACATACATTATATAGCCTATCTACTAGCTTGTAAATTGGTTTTCTCTTCTTGTGAAAACTCGATGTCTGGGTTGGAACTTTCGGGAAGCAGTTCACGCATTTCGGAATCTATAAAAGCTTCCATACGAGCACGATCTCTGTCTAGAGGATAGGTACGGTAGAGAAACGAGTAGATGAAGCAGCAGGCCGCCATTGGGATTCCTATAGATGTATAAAGAGCTTTTGCTAGAGATGCGGCATTCTCTCTATCTGTTGCTATCTCCGTTAACCTCGATGAACCTTCCGGGATTGGCTTGTATCCGTAAACGTGCTGTGCCAAGATTCCGACTATAGGAGGAGCAAACGATGACAATACCGACTCGAACGATTTGTCCAATGCGTAGACGCTCGTTCTTGATTTCTCTGGAACAATTTCCGCAAAGATCGGGCTGCACCAAATGGTCAGCAGATATAGTTAAAACGATAGAGAGTTACAAGTAATACGCGTAGTGAAGCGGTAGAGAGAGGCGTTACTTGTTTGTAGCGGGTGCATTCCAAGAAACGAAAAACCCCAATAGGACTAAGATCAGACCATGTATCGCAGCCGTAGATGGATCATCCGGTAATACTAACAAGAGAATCGCAGCGAGCGGAATTGCTGAAGCCGAACTAATCTGTGCGAGAACGATTCTTCCTGAATTCGGAAACCGCGTAGACAGAAAATCACCCATTTTACCACCAAATAAGCCTCCAAGAGAAGACGCAGCCACGAAAAGACCCATCAAGAACGCAGTTTTCCCGTGCGAAAACCCGATAAGTTCCAACCACATTGGCGCAAACGAAAGCGCAGACCAAGGAAACGACCCCGTAACTCCCTGAGCCACAATAATCTGAAAAGACCGAATCTTTACAACATTATCCGCTTCCTTAACCAAACCCTTAACCTCCGAGCAAAACGGTTTCCTCGAACCTCGTTGATTCACCACATTTACAACACCATCCTTCACAAAATGCGGATCATTGGCGAAAACTCGAACCAACACACCAACTACAACACTAATCACACCTACTATATGAAATGCAACTCTCCAACCAGGTATACCCATGAAAGTAAACGGAGCTATCAAAACAGAACAAAGCCCACCTAAAATCGAACCGATATTCGCCGTTAATTGCAACCATCCAAAAGCAGTACCTCGGTTCGAATCATCGGTCGAATCAGCAACAAGTGATTGAATCGCTGGAGCCACTAATGCAAGACCAATCCCATTCAAAGCTCTTGATACAGCAACCTAAAATGCCAAAACAACCCATAAAACCTATTAGACTAGTAGTTTGGTTAAAACCGGTTAATCAAATCATAGATTGATTTTGGCCAATTGTGTTGTGAAACTGAGATTTGAGACAAGAAGAACCTGGAAGAAAGTGGAAGAGAAAGCGACAAGGAAAGTAGCAGCGGACCAGAGAAATGCACCGAGAGCTATTACATGAGCTCGGTTATGTCGGATTGCCATGTAAGCAGCTAGAGGATAGCAAAAGGCTTGAACCATGGATCGTAATAGTGTTAGTGACCCGAGTCCGGTTGGATCGGCGTGAAGAGCTAAACCGACTTCTTTGTATACACCTGGAAGTAGAGATTCGTCGGCTCTTTCCATTATTCCGGCGAGATTCACCAGAATCAACGTCACTGTCTCCGGTTTCATTTTCACCGAATTCTCACAATAAAAAAAATGGTTTTTTTTCTTAGAAAAGATCTGATTTTGGGTTTTTTTTTTCGTTTTTATTCTTTGGGGTCTTTTCCGTAACGGATGGGATTGTGGTATCATCGATGTTTTGACGGTGAGATTTGTCAGCCAATCATGGTACGTGGTCGATGACGGTGGCGCGTGAGAATGGTCAAAGAAGGAAATAAGAATTTCCCGGTGATTTTTGAAATGGGTCCCACTTGATAACGTTTGTACGAGACTCGATCGTTTTATTAATTCTTATGTTGACACGTTAAAAGGGAACGATTGTATTTTATTTTCTACACCGTCCGATTTGCAATTTTATTAACAAGCTGTTTTTTTTTGGGTGATATTGGGCTATTGGCGAATCGTTTATGTTCTGTTTTGCAGAAGCTATTTTCACAATTGGTAGTATATATATTCTATAAAACAACTAAATGTTAATTATATTCACCAACTAATTAAAAACAAAATGAAATATTTTCGAATTTTGTAAAATGAAATAAAAACTCATCTCTCATACTTGGCTTGCGGATTAATTTTGGGCTAATGTGGACCCTAAATGGTATAATTGATGTTTTGATAAGGACCGAATATGAACATGGGCTTAATCTACCACTTACTGGTGCTGTATGAACAAGTCTTATATTCCAAGTTCCAAGGATTGAAATTAGTGGATAAGCAATGGACCGATATTAGTAAAGACTTGGGATTTGAGCCTAAAACCCTACGTGAAGAAATATCTAAAAAGAGTAAGTCTTCTTCTTTTTATTCCTTTTTCCCTTCTAAGCCAAGCATATATTGTAGACTTGTAGTCCCAATGTACCTTTGGATCATGTGCCTTTGTACTGCATATATTTTTACCCTCTAATCAATATACTTTATTTATTGTTCATATTGTGGAATTTCCACACCAAATACCAAATCACTTCTCAAGATCTTCTACCATCATTTATTAAAAAAATTAATTAATTGTGTGGTTGATAAAGAAAATGACGACACCTAAAGTATGATTATTTAGTCAATATATTATTTTTTCTCTAGCTATAACACCTTAAATCCCGATACCATCTACTAAGGTTCCATTCACATCATTTTTTTATTAGCTTCTCGAATGCATGTATAAGTAAGATATAATAGAAATGATCGTCCTCCCGCATTTTTTTATCTTTAACCTAAAGCCACATTCGTTATTTTATTCCCTTTTTCATATATTATTTTCGGTTTACAAGGTCCACACGCCAAAGATCCAATCATATTGCTTGCCATTTTGACCAGTATTTGACTATGATTTGGTAATTTAGTGTACAATTATCCATGCTACAAAGAAAAAGTTCCATGTGTTAGTGTAATGGTTTTAACTTTTTAATTGGCGAAATAAAACTAGTTGAAAAATTACAGACAGCATTTTTTGCCACTAGTTTTGTTTAATCGAAATTTAAAGATCTGGCTAAATTTAATTTTGTTTCTCAAATTACTTGATATGCTTATAAACATATGCGTCACATAAATAATTATCCGTCTACGACATGTTTACATGCATGTATGAATTGTACGAGGAACATTATCATACAAGTATGCTGACTTCAAGTATTATATATACATATATATTACCGTAATCATTATATCACCTATTTTCTCTTTAGTTTCATTATATCTTTCTTAGAAACCATGATAACTAACCAGAATAAGAAATCGTAGATGTATTCCTTCTTTCAAATTTGTAATCATGGGGTTGCATATAAAGGAAATTATGCACTTTGAGTACATTGGAGGTTTATCGAACGACTTTCCTTGCGATGTATATTTTTTTAGTCCAACAACTTAATTATATATGTTTTCCTTTAGGTACGTATGATCTTATATTAATCTTTAATTAACATGTATACTTAAATACAAGGAGCATCTAATATTGATTCCCTTAATACTTTGACATGCCTAGGTCGTATACATATGTTGGGTCAATCAGACTTATTAATATCAAACCCATGCATATTTTCTATCTTAATATTACTAAAACAATTTTTAGGGAAATTTTTTTTTACTAAAACAATAGCTGTATTGTCGTAGGAAAAAAAAAAGAAGCTAGGCATATACTAGAAAAATGGACCACTTTTTAAGTTCTTTATGAAACTAGCAATTTTCCCATAATAATCTACATAGCCACATTGTAAAGAAATCTTGAAACAAAAAGATTACATAACAAAATAAAATTATTCTTTTTTATTATCAGTCGTTGGTTTTTGACTGCTTTTTGGTATTTGTGTTGATTGGAAAAGAAAGACCTACTATATAAGAGAATCTATTTACGTGGATTGTTTTGTTTGGGTTTATAATAAGGTTTTGCTCATCAAATCTCTATCCTTCTTCCTTTCTTTTAGCTTTCTCCTTGTGTTGCACGAGTTTTCTAAGTTGTCGGCAGGCAAAACATTCATTCATACAAACTTAAAAAAAACAAAATCCAAACACATATATGGAATGGAACATTTATAACAAAAACCAAAAAAAAAAAAAAAATTAACTATAAAATACTAGTGTGCTAAAAATATATCTGAAAACATTTATCATGGATATTGAAATCGAATCAGTCTTACCACTACAAGAAAACAGCGAGAATCCTACGGAAATATCCGTCGGAAGTCTGTCGGAAAACGCATATTCCGACAGATTTCCGACGGATTTGTCTGTCATTTCTATCTTGTCGGGAATGGTAATTCTGTCGAAAATCCGTCAAAAATTTCTGACAGATTTCCGACGGAATTCTGACATCCTGCCGGAGTCCCGCGACACGTCGAAATTCCGTCGGAAATGTTACTGTCAGAAATCTGTCGGTTTTGTTTCCGACTGATTTCCGACGAGTTCCGATTACATGTAAACCGACGACTTTCCGACAGACTTCCGACGTATTTATTTCCAACAGATTTCCGACGGTTTTATTTCCGACAACTTTCCGACGGATCCATTTCCGACAGATTTCCGACGTATTCGTAGAAATTATTAAAAATTATAATAAATTAAATAATAATTAATTTAATATAAATTTAAATTTTGAATTATTTAAATTCAAATAAATTAAAAGTAGAAATTAAAATAAAATTAAAAGTAGAAATAAAAAGTAATATTGTTTTACAAAAATGTTGAAAATAAAAATCTAAATGGTGGGCCCCCGCGGAAAATCCGGGTTGCGGCCCGAGTACTCCATCATCCGTTGCATCATCTCCCTCTCCTTGTCCCGCTCGGCTCTCTCCTTCTCCCGCTCGGCTTCTAGGGCGGCTTGTGCATCTCGTATCTGTTGGACCGTCGTCTTCAAACCTTCAATTTCGACGTCCTTTTCCTGCATCTTGGCTCTCAGGTCGGATGTCTCGCTGTAGTAACAAGAAGACCCCGATGATCCTGCATCGTCGGGAAGACCATAAAGCCGCCCATTGTTTTTAAATTTCCCTACATTCACAAACTAATTCACAAACTAATTTACCATTGTTTTTAAAAACATTTCATAAATTTCCAAATTCCTAATTCACAAATTCCAAATTAACAAAGTCCAAATTCCTAATTCACAAATTCACAATTTCATAATTCATAAATTTCCAAATTCCAAATTCACAAATTCCAAATTCCTAATTAACAAAGTCCAAATTCCTAATTCACAAATTCACAATTTCATAGTTCATAAATTTCCAAATTCCAAATTCACAAATTCCAAATTCCTAATTCACAAATTCTAAATTCCTAATTCACAAATTCACAAATTCCTAATTCACAAATTCACAAACTAATTAACTTACAAATGAGAAGGAAGATCCGCCATTTGTATTCCGGCGAAGAGGAGGACGCGGCGGCGGAGGTGGTGAAATCCGGCAGTGAAATCCGAAGGTCGGGGGCGGCGGATTTCCGGGGAGAAGAAGAAGAGACGAAATCCGGTGGATTTCCGGCGAAGAAGAGAAGAAGAAACGGCGAAATCGGCAAAAACGGCGAAGAAGAGAAGAAGAAACGGCGAGGGCGGCGGATTTTCCAGAGAAGAAGAAACGGCGAAGAGAAGAAGAAGAAGATAAGAAGGTCGGGTAATAACCCAGATTTTCCGACGGATTTAAACCTGTCGGAAATCCGTCGGAAATCGAAATAAATTAAATGGGCCGCGTGTTTTGGACCGACTGATTTTGCGGTGTTTATTTTTCATTTCGCGGGTAAAAATTGGCAAATCCGTCGGAAATCTGTCGGAAAAATATACATTTTTCCGACAGATTTGTGGTTTTAGGGTATGGGAAATTTAAAAAATGGTTTTTTGTTGGTTTAGGGTTAAGGAATTGAAGAAATTTAATAAATGTTTATTAAATTTAAGAAATGTTTTTTTTGGAAATTAATGAATTAGCATTTTGGAAAAAATCGGTAATTTTTAAACAATATTTAGCATTGTTAACATTTTTTCCAAAATGCTTATTTTGGAAAAATTGTTAGCATTTTGTATATATTTTTACCTGAAATCTCCAATTCCGTCGGAAATCTGTCGGAAAAATATTTTCCGACAGATTTCCGACAGATTTGGGGTTTTAAGCTTGTTTATGATCCGTTTTCGTAGTTACAAGTTAATAGCATGGTTGAAGCAATATTTGGAAGATAAAATACTTGATAATGGTCATTGTTACTTTCAAATTCTAAACATTTAGTATTTTCCGTAAACATCTATTGTTTTGTATATGTAACTGTATGAAACGCTTTTGGTTGAAACATGACAAAATCGCAAAACATGTTCTGTATAACATCGAGAAGGTTATTTACTCAATTATCTTTCACTTTAGTTGTCAGAATTGTATGCCGAGACTTTGTCTTCTCGAAATTCAAGAATTTGACCTCAAAACCCTAAATCTGTCGGAAATCTGTCGGAAAAATAGATATATTTCCGACAGATTTCCGACAGATTTAAGGGTAACACGTGTCGTCTTTTAAGGTTAGCATGATATGAATATTGCGTCGGAAAAATATATATATTTCCGACAGATTTCCGACGCATGCTTTAAAAGAATATATACACAGATGAATTTTTTATAAGAAGTATTAAAATATCAGTATCTGTCGGAAAGCTGTCGGAAATATATATATATATATATTTCCGACAGATTTCCGACGGAAAATTATTTTAAAAAAAAAAAAATAGAAAAATGTAAATTATCTGAAATTCTTGGTTATGTTAACAAATACAAACATATCAAAATCCTAAATCTGAGTCTGAGTCTGATCCTTCCGAAGGAATTGTGTCTTCGTCTTAAATTCTCCAACTTCTTCTTCTGATTCTGAATGTACTATATTATCACCAAATTCAGTGAAATCAACAAAAAGGTCCACCGCTGAAGAATGACCAACTGGAGCCATCGGAGTAATTCTAGTTGGTTGCATAGCATCTTGCTCAGGAACTCCAAGATGTAATTGGAGTCACTGTAATCCAAGGATCTCCTCGATGTGTTACCCTAGGGTAAGAAATGTAGCATACCTGAAACAAACATATTTAGTTTAGGCAATTACAATATCATTATTTATCTATAACGCACGTATTATAAAATTTTAAAATCAAACCTGGTCTGCCTGTGATGCTAGGATGAATGGGTCATACTTTTGCAGTCTCTTAGAAAAATTTACTGAAGTGACGCCAAATTGGCTCACCTGAACACCTTCTGGATATGACGGATCATACCACTCACACAAGAAAATAATGCACCTCATGCCCAACATTCCTGGATAGCTCACTTTCAATATTTCTTTGAGAATCCCGTAGTAGACTACATCACCACTTGTAGCTGAAATACCGTAATCTTCAGTTGGCCTCAACCTTTCTTCATGAATCCTAAATGCAAATCCCCTAGTGCAATACTAAACGTATGAAGTTGCTTCAAAGCTTGGGCCAGAAACTATCTCTTGTAACTATGTCGGAAACCTTTCTCCATTCTTCATTCCTTCAGAAATCTGAGATAATAATTTAGACAAATTAATAAACAAACATTTTATTCAGTCCCATAATTAATTCACTAATTTTAAGATATATAAGCATTTTTTAAAAACTTACGTAATATTGCAGCCAATTTGGAAACTCAGTTTCCTTAGATTCTCCAAGTTCGTCTTCTGTCATATCCGGATAATAGCGACGTATTAATGCAATGTAAATCCTGAAAGCAAACAACAATATATAACATATGAAACCTATATATTACTTAGGTATAAAAAAAAATAAGTATTTAAATAAGTTCTGTTTTTACCTTTCGTACTCCGCCATCTCCTCACAATTCGTGAGGATATACATATGTAAGTGACTCCACTCATCTTGTGATAGGTAACGTCTTTTCCCTCTCCCAATCACTCGGCCAACTTGCGAAAACAACTCAGGGACGAGCGCGGCATACGTGACTCTCTCACCTCTATCATCATGATGAGCAGGACGTCTACTCTTCGTACGAACTCCCCGCGGAAAGTAATATTCCGCAAATTGTGATGATTCTTCATTGATACTCTGTGCGACAATAGAACCTTCAACTCGAGCCAAATTTTTGACCTTCTTCTTTAGATGGAACATGTACCGCTCGAAAGGATACATCCAACGAAATTGAACGGGACCACCTAGTTCGGCTTCGCGGGGGAGGTGTAGGGGAAGATGTTCCATAACATCAAAAAAAGACGGCGGAAAGATCTTCTCAAGATTGCAAATGATCACTGGTATATTGGCATCTAAGTTGCGAATCCCCTCAACTGTAAGTGTCCTCGTGCATAAATCCCTAAAGAAAGCACCAACTGCTGCAATAGCTTCGTGGACAGTTTGAGGAAGGAGATGGGTAAAAGCAAATGGAAGAAGCCTCTGCATCAGTACATGACAATCATGACTCTTCAGTCCCATAAACTTTAGGTATCGCGAGTCTACGCAGTTACCCAGATTAGTTACATATCCATCAGTGAATTTAACTTCGTCTTTAATCCACCGGAAAAATTCTCTTATCTTTTGTATTTGCAATCGGTACGGAGGAAAAGGATATGTACCATCGGGAAGACGATCAAGATAATGACAGTAGCAAATCTTTGAAACATCCATCCTAGACTTCACATTGTCTTTTGTCTTTCCCGGGATGTTTAACACCGTATTCGTGATGTTGTCAAAGAAGTTCTTTTCAATATGCATCACATCGAGGTTGTGCCTTAATAAATGATCCTTCCAATACGGCAAATCCCAAAATATACTCTTCTTGTGCCAGTTGTGAGCTTCCCCTACACCACAAAGCGGTTCATGCCCATTACCCCCACAATCAAGAGTCCTCTCAGCACCAAAATCTCTCAACTGCTCCAATATAGTACGACCGTATATCTCATCAATTGGAGCATCAACCACTTGTGTATTTTTCTTAAATAATCTTTTAGACCGACGATAGGGATGGCTGTTCGGTAGAAACCTTCTATGGCAATCAAACCAACATGGCTTTCTTCCATTCCTCAATTGGAAAGCGTCAGTGTTGTCTTGGCAAAACGGGCACGATAATCTTCCATGAGTAGTCCATCCAGATAGCATACCGTATGCTGGGAAATCGCTAATAGTCCACATAAGGACCGCACGCATCAGAAAATTATGCTTTTGTGAAACATCAAACGCTTCGACACCGTGACTCCATAGCATTTGTAACTCATAAATCAATGGTTGGATGAATACATCAAGTGATCTCTTCGGATGCTCAGGGCCGGGAATAAGAACAGAGAGGAATAAAAACTCTCGACGCATGCACATACCAGGGCGCAAATTGTACGGTGTTACGATTACGGGCCACAAAGAATACTGCCTTCCATGCTTCCCAAATGGGTTGAAACCATCCGTACTTAACCCGAGGTACACATTTCTTGACTCGTATGCAAATTTCGGATACAACATTTGAAAATGTTTCCACGCTTTTGCATCTGAAGGATGTGTAATCTCTCCATCTTGACGATGCTCTGCATGCCATCTCATTTGTTCTGCCGTTCGCGCAGATTGATATAACCTCTTTAACCTCACTGTCAATGGTAAGTACCACATACGTTTATGTGGAATTGGAACTCTCCCACCAGTTTCCTGATACCGTGGTTTACGACAAAATTTACATCTTCTCCGGTCTTCGTCTTCTCTCCAATATAGCATACAGTTGTCGATGCATACATCTATCACCTGATACGGCATACCAAGACCAGCTACAAGTTTCTGTATCTCGTAGAATGATGCAGGTGCCTGATTATCTTCAGGCAAAATATCTTTCACAAAATCTGCTATCGCATCAACACAGTCTTCCGCCAAATTGAAGTCCGTCTTAATGGTCATCAGTCTACTAGCAGTTGATAAAGGTGAATATCCGTCTCGACACCCATCATATAAAGGCTGCTTCCCTGCGTCTAACATATCAAAAAATCTTCTAGATTCTTCATTTGGTTCTTCTACTATATCCTCCCCTATTACGATCGATGGCAAATTCTCTCTAAACGTATCATGAACCATCTCAGCAGTACCTACACCAAAATCTACTTCCGTTCTATGTTCGCCTAAGCTATCTGTTCTATGTTCACCTAAGTTATCCGTTCTATGTTCTCCTAAGCTATCCGCAACATATGGTGCACTGCTACTACTAGCACCATCATTATTAGTTTCTCCATGAAAAAACCAAATTTTGTATCCCGGCATAAAACCATTGGTATACAAGTGATGCCAAACTTGTTCTACATTAACATTACGCGAATTGCAACAATTTAAACATGGACATTTTATCACCTTTCGATTCCCGACAACCGCCATGAACTCGCATATACCTCGTGCATAACTTGCATTTAATGTCTTCGACTCCGGATCATACATCTCTTCATCCATCCATGATCTATAATATCTAGAAGATGACATCTCACTCTCTTGACGATTTTTTCTAAGAAATGTTTGGTTGGAAGTTGTTGTTGTTGTGAGTGAATGAAGATGTGTGGAATCATATATATAAATACGCTGACCGTCGGAAATCTGTCGGAAAAGCGTCGAAAATCAAACGGATATAATAACGGCTATATAACGGCTATTTTTCCGACAGATTTCCGACAGCTATTTATGTGTATGTCGAAAATCCGTCGGAAAATATTAACGGTTCATAATTTCCGACGGATTTCCGACAGCTAACCGGAATCACCGCCGGTGTCGGCACCGGCTAGTTACACGGTCCAATAATCCGACCGATTTCCGACAGTCTTCTTGTCCGTCGGAAATAATTCCGATAGATTTCCGACGGAATTGAAAAATTTCAGTTCCGTCGGAAATCAGTCGGATTACCGTCGGAAAATTTCCGACGGAATTCTTTCCGTCGGAAATTCTGTCGGATTTGCGGCTGTTTTCTTGTAGTGTACAAGAAGCTTTGATAAGTTCTCTAGTTTCTCTTTGAATATCAAATTTTAGTCAAATTTAATAAAAAGTTTGGAAGTACATATGTGTTGGTGGAAGGACAAAAAAATTGTAGAAAAAGTGGTCAAAGCCAAATCAAACATTACAAACAAACAAACAAAGCTGCCCTAGATTTCTCTTTGTTAACAAAAATTAAAAGTATGTTAAAATTGTTGCTAACAAATTAAATCATCACGCCTACCGCACGTACAAGTCGCATTGAGAAAACAAGTTTCCATTAATAACAATTAATAGTTTAAGCGTAATTTCAGCAAAATTAGTTTATTTGGTAGGTCACTTTGATTGAAATTGGTTGTTATTAAAACAAGAAAAACAAATTTGTTGGTTGTTGTGGATTATATTATTGTAGATATCAATCACTTTAGTATTGCGACTGCTTTGGCGTTTAAGAGGATAAACTTAATTATTCCACTAATTACTTTTTTAGAGCACTATTAAACTTTGACCCTTTGGTTCTTAACTTTTCTGTTAGTGTTATACAGAATGCCATTTAGGGCTGGGAAAAAAATCCGTTAAATCTGATTCGATCCGCGATTCGTTTCGATCCGAACCGAAAAAATCAAATATCCGTAAAGTTTCGAAGCAAAGCAAATATTAAATTGGGCGATCCGTAAAAAACAAAGCAAATCGCAAATATCATTTTAGAAAAACCGAATATCCGATCCGATCCGTTAAATATATTATAATATAAAATATATATCTAATGTATATAATTAGTTATTATTATTTTTGTTATTATAGATGTACAAGCGTGAAAAATTATACTCAACTCATTCATTTTTGTTAAATATTTGATTTTTATTATGAATAAATAATAAAATAAATAAATAATAATTAAAATTTTCACGGATCGGATCGGATAGTTACGGATATCTTAAAAAAGTTCGGATATTTGATTTTTCACGGATCGAATCGGATATCCGCGGATATCTAAAAAAAATTCGGATATTTGAATTTTCGGATACTCGAAAATTCACGGATCGGATTGGATCGGAAAATCAAATATCCGTTTAAAACGGATCGGATCACGGATACCTGCATTTTCCCTATTATTTGCTTCGTGCCCAGGGCTAATGCCATTATCATATGTTGGTATAAAGAGAAATCTTACTCTACTCCCATCCATTTCACCGCTTCACAATTAATCATTACGTTTTTCAAGTCAAAATAACATTTTCCAAGCATGAAAAAAATCATTGAATATATATCATTTGTCATTATGACTACATGTTAAGCAGTTTATTTTAGAATTTCACTTATTATAAAAATTTTCAAAACATTATTGATAAATTTCTTTAATAAATCGTTTAATATAGTTTAACGTCAACAATTGGAGTCATTTGATCAAAAATTTAAACGATTTTGATATTCATCTAAAAATTGTTGTTCTTAAGATTAGTTGGGGAAAAAAATTGCTTGGAATTTAGTAAGATTTATTCAAAACAAAACATCACAAACCTACACAATTATGGAACACAACAACTACTAACAGAATTGCTGACTTTATTATAAATAATTTGTTATTGCGCTTAACTAATTGTCCAACTAAAGGTTTAAGAGTTTTATGCTCTGTATGGTACTCGTATGTTGAAAAGTTTAATTGTCATTGTATTAATCATTACCACTAAATATCGAGAAAGAATGATAACACAAACTATTTAACATTTTCACTAGGCTCCAAATATTTCAACACTTATATTCTCGTCTTTATCAGTTAAGACAATAAACAATCAACAATGGGGTCAGCAAATATAATTATATTTCAATAACAAGAATGTCTTAACGAATCGACCCCATAAAATCAAATTAAAATCTAAATTTTGGATCTTCGAAAATAAAAGCAAGATTTTTGTGTTATAGCAAAAGGCAGACAAATAAAAAAGCTGGTTTCTTGTAAAGTACTCAACAGTAACTCTTTTCTTATACCTATATATATATATACATTAAACAGCTTTCATCTTTAACTCAAAAAGAAAACTTCTTACTTCTCTGTTTCATCTTCTTCAAAGACTCAAAATCTTTTTTCTCTTCCTTAAAAATGGCGAAATCAAAGAAAATCTCAACTGGTCAAAATTTTGGTTGTGAGAATCTCCTTGGGTGTATTTTCCAGAGCTGGAGTCCTCGCCTGCGAAAACCATCTCTACCGGAAAAAGATCACAAATCAAAAGATTACTTGCCTCCCAAGTCAACCACCACTACTAACCCTAGCCCTAAAATCCTTTCAAGAAAATCCACTGATTCTTCTTCTCAACCAAACAAGCAAGAACCCCAAAAACCCCAACAAAAGACTAAATCCGACGAAACAATCCCACGAAAATCATCGGATTCCGCAAGAAAATCGGTTTCTTCAGCTTCACCAAGAACAGATAGCAAAAGGTTTTCAGTTAACGGCGTGATGGGAAACATCATAGTCAAACCACAGCCACCCGCCGTTAAAGCTGACGTGGCGCGTACGAAAAGTCGGTGGGAGGGTAAAAAGGTAAATTACAGACTCGATCCGGAGACATTGAAGAGAATGGGAAACGAAGAGTATTGTCGTGGGAGGTTTGGAGAAGCTCTTGTGTTTTACGAGAGAGCTATTTCAGCTGACCCTAAAACGCCGACGTATTGGTCGAACAAATCCGCCGCTTTGATCAGTCTTGGTCGGCTTTTAGAAGCTTCTGATGCTTGCGAAGAAGCTTTAAGACTAAATCCAACTTATGAGAGAGCTCATCAGAGACTTGCTTCACTCCAACTTAGGTAAGATTTTTTCGCCCTATTTACTTTTCTTTATTACTTACTTGGTCCCTAAAAATTTAAGATTATTATCTTATGGCCCAAAAAGAATACAAATGTCTAATTACTCCCTGATTGTCTTTGAATAGATTGGGTGACGTTGAGAAAGCTTTGTGCCACTATACTCAAGCTGGGAAATACACAGAGACTAAACATATAGAACAAGTTGAAGATGTTATAAAATGTTTAAGTAGATGCGACGAAGCTCGAAGATCAAAAGAATGGAATATTGTTTTGAAAGAAACTGGTTTTGCGATATCATATGGAGCCGATTCTTCGCCTCGGGTTCGCATTCTTTCTTGTTACATATCATACATATCTAATGTTTGATACTCTTGTTTTTGCCTAATTAAACTCTTACTTCTCAATCTTATTAGGTCTACGCGCTCCAAACCGAGGCCTTATTACAACTTCATCGACACGAAGAAGCGTACAATGTGTACCAAAAAGGAACAAAACGATTCGACATAGATTGTTACATAAAGATTTTTGGTCTTTCCATCACTTCTTACTTCTTAATGGTCGGAGCTCAAGTCTACATTGCAGTAGGAAGGTCAGTTTAGTACTATCACCAGACGCCTTGCCGTTTTTATTTCATTTCTTTTCGGAATAGAACAACGTGCCGTTCCACTTCTTAAGAAGGGACATCTTGCTGTTCATCACCTTTAAATTCCTTGGAAAAAAAACAAGCACGAGATTTAATTACTAAATACGTGGAAATCTTGCCGTTTATTTGTCATAAAAATTAGCATTAAACAACGTGCCGTTTGACATTCCGTACGATTTACACAAAGCTTGCCGTTATCTTCCTTGAAAAACGAACAACTCGGCGTTTTGTTTTCACCTTCTAAAAAATATGAGGAGACTTCATTTTTTTTTTTTTTTTTACTTCAAAGTATTCTTTCTTTCTTGGACAGATTTGAAGATGCAGTAACGGCATCAACGCAGGCGGCACGGCTAGACCCGAGCAACGAAGAAGTAAACGTGGTTTCTAAAAAAGCGAGAGCAGTTGCTGCCTCGAGACTCAGCGGAAACTTGCTTTTCAAGGCGTCGAAATTCGAAGTGGCTTGCGTGGTTTACACGGAAGGACTAGAGAAAGATCCTTACAATGCTCTCTTGCTATGTAACAGAGCTGCCTCAAGATTCAAGCTTGGTCTGTTCGAAAAAGCTATCGAAGATTGCACTTTGGCTCTCGATCTTCAACCTTCGTACCGGAAAGCGAGAAGGCGTAGGGCGGATTCATATGCCAAGGTAAATTCAATCTCAATTTCAAGAACCGGTTTAAACCGGTTGAATTATGACATTATCTTAAATATTGTTTGTTTGGTTTATGTAGTTGGAGAAATGGCAACATGCGATTCAAGATTATGAGTTGTTGGTGATGGAGATACCTGGAGATGAAGAGGCTATAAGAGCATTAGCTGAGGCAAATGTCCGGTTTAGGAAGCAAACCGGTGGAGATTATCGGTTTGAAGGAATCAGCTCGGATTTAGTTGTGGTAAATTGAAATGGGAGATTTGGGGTTTGTGTAAGCCGAATTGTATAGGTTTTAAGAGATTGTTTTTGAATGATTGTTTGTGTATGTGTGTTTATTTGTTTGTCTGGCTTTTTTTTTGTTGCCAATTAGGGGTTCCTTTTATAATTTTATTTGATCATTTTCTTATTTTAGGGCTTTTTCTTTTCTTTTCTTTTCTTTTCACGTTCAAAATTTTGTATCGAACGGATTATACCAAACTAAAAAGTAAAACTCCCTAATAAAAGGGAGAAAAAACCTTCTTTGCGTAAACCCAACATTATAATTCTGATTTATGAAGTATCTGGTTTTAAATTTAAAACATGTAAGTAATAAAGTGATTCGGAAATTAGACAAGTCATATAATCAAATAAATTCACTATTATTATGAGACTCGTTTCTAATACTACTTAAAACTTATTAGAAAATGTTATAAAGTATTATGTAATAACATATTGTTTCGTGTAATTGTCCGTCTAGATTTGGGGTTGGAAAAAAATCTACTAGTATATCGCAAAATGAACATAAAAGCATGATATATGGCGGAAGCTGTTAAAATACAGAGAAATTGCAAAAACATTTGTAAAAGTGGACATAAGGAATGGAGCTACTACCTCGTTTTGGCATGATATATGGACATCAAGAGGACTAATTGATATCTCAGGAGCTAGGGGTTGTATTGATTTGGGGATTCATAACCACGCAATTGTGGAAATGGTCTTACAAACTCATCGTTCTCGGCGACACCGGATGGATCGATATACCATTGTGGAGGAGGTTATAGAAGAACAAAGGCAAAAGGGTATAATTCAGGAGGACGACGTGTTTCTATGGAGAGAAAAGGGGGAAAATTTTAAACCAAAATTCCAGTCCAAGGCAACTTGGAAATTTATCAGAGATGGCTCGCCTATTCAAGAGTGGTGGAAGGGAATATGGTTTGCTTATGCTACTCCAAAATATGCGTTTCACTCATGGTTAGCATTTCATAACAGGTTGTCAACGGGAGACCGCATGATTAAGTGGAATATAGGGGTGGATGGCTCTTGTGTGCTCTGTCAAAGAGACACACGGAAACTCGAAATCATCTTTATTTCACATGTAGGTACTCCGAAGAAGTATGGTACAATATGACTCGAAACCTTTTAAGGTCCAACTACACAGCAGAGTGGGGACGCATAGTGGAGTTGTTAGGGGATTTATCGCAAGACAAAACTCTTTTGTTTCTCTTGCGTTACGCTTTTCAAATCACTCTCTACACCATATGGCGGGAGCGAAATAACCGTAGACACGGGGAGGCACCGGTAACGGCTCTGAAACTGGCTCAAACAATTGACAAGCAAATCAGGAATCGATTATCTTCGATCAGAGAAATAGGTGATTCTAGATATGAAGGTAGAATAGAAGCATGGTTCGCTTCACGGTGAATAAAAAATGCTACCGATCATCGCTTCAGTTTTTATTTACGAATATAAACTTTCATAAGAAAGATGCACTTGTTGTAAAAATAATTTTTTTTTCTTGAATATAATTTTACATTCAATTCAATTCAAAATAAATAAATAAATGAACATATATGTTCATAGACCTTTTACAATGACCATAGCTTTATGCTTGGTAATCATTCCTCTACAATATCTTCTGTTGATCATGATGTTCTTCTCCATGCATGCTTGATATTGATCATTCGGTTGATGCTATTACCACAAAAAAAGAGAGCTAACTCGCCATGTTCAAGGTATGTACTATATACTTTCAATCTGGTTATGTATTTGTTGATTCCTTGTTGATTCTGTGTATCTTTAAAGTAAGGAGAGAAAAAAAGTTACAAAGTCCAAGCATGCTGTGTAGCCACTTAGGCCATCACCATTGGAGACATTTTACCAATGTCTCACAATATAAAAATATTAAAAACACATTCTCTCTTCTTTTTACTCAACTTTATACCTTCTTTTTCATTTTTTTACTCAACTTTATACCTTCTCTTTCATCATTTTACTCAACTTTTATTAATTTTATATTTAAACACACCCCAATTATCTCTCTCTTATGTCTTCCCCAAGACACAATCTCTCCAACTAAACCCACTATCTCCTCTCTTTACTCAACTTTTATTAATTTTATATTTCAATACACCACACTATTTTAACAAAAAACACTCTTTCTTCCTTTTACTCAAATTTTAATAATTTTATATTATGAGACACACTCACATTGTCTCCAATGTACATGCTCTTAGAGCATCATTATAAATAGTTGTTAGTGAGTTGCTAATTTTGGGATGCTAAATAATTTTTTTATTATAGATTACATTTGGTTATCACTATTCACCTATTTTATTTTATTTTAAAGTGTTTATATTAGTTAGCAACCCAAAAGTGGGTTGCTATAATCACTAAAATTAGCAACCCAAATACACTATTCAACTATTTTGTTTATTTTTTTAATTGCTTTTATTACTTAGCAACTCACTAACAACTATTGATAATGATGCTCTTATGGAAGTTGACACTAAAATCTGCTATCGTTGATCTCTTGTCTAGGCTAACTAGCATTTAAATTTTTTTTTTTTGAATTGAATGTAAAATTTATTCAAACAAAAATACCCCGTTTTACAAGTGTTACAAATGATTGAAAAATTTTTAATAAAATATGAGACCGACTCTTTGATATTATAAACTTTATGAAAAACTCCTTACTTCAAACCATTTCTCCATAGCTCCTTCGAGTTTTGGAGCGATGCCTCGAATAGAGGAAAGCCGATTCCGCACTTGTTTATCTATGATCGAGTGAGAAGGTGGGTCGGGGTTGGTTCCTCTCCATGCCGACGCCTATTTCTCTCTTGCCAAATCCCATGTATTGTTGCTTGGAAAACATACCTTAAGAGGAAAGTTTGTTTTCGTGGCTGGCCTGTATTCGATATTAGCTCAACAAGTCTGCTCCATTGCTTAGTGAATCTGGCTTGTAAAAGCCCTTTGGTAAGAGACGTCCAAACTGTTGACGCGTAACGGCACGCGAAGAATAAATGATCACGAGATTCCAAAGGATCATGACATAGAGAACATGATGGGTTAGCTCCAACTCTCCATGATAACATACGATCACCCGTACAAAGGCGATTGTGCATAGCGAACCAAACAAGAAATGATAACTTCGGGGTTGAGTGAGTGAACCATATACCTTTAGACCACTCGATCTCTGATTTGGGGGTGCGAAACTGTGTCCACGTCCCTTTGGCATTGAATCTATCTTTGAAAATATCTCCTTTGTGTCTCCACATAGATACATCCTCGTGTTCGACCACTCCTCGAATTCTCAAATCTGCAAGAGCATTTTCGATGTTGTTGAGATGATCTGCCCGGTGGTGTCGTCTTCTCCGATCTTGCAAGGTTGCAGCGACAGTGGCGTGTTCTGGAATTCCCATGTCAATAAAGCCTGTTGCCCCAGTAATCTCTATTAATCTTCCCATATGAGACCATTTGTCATACCAAAACGAAGTTGATTCTCCATTTTGTATTTCAACCTTATGAAATTCCCTCGCTTTATCTCGATATTTTAAGAGCTTTTGCCACATCCAAGATCCTACATGAGTCTTATTTTTAAGCGACCAAAACGAACCTTTCTTGATAAGATTCATCCGTATCCATTTAACCCATAAAGAGGAATTGCATGAAACAAGCCTCCAAATCAGTTTAAGACAACACACGTCATTTATGTGTCTTGAACACCACTTATGGTCTCTATGTGCTTCAACTTCTTATGCATGAATGCTTACTTTAAACACATAATCAATAAGAGATAAAATGTTTTAAGTAAAAAAGCTTCATGATGCAAAGTTAGAACTTGAAAGCTAATAACTAATCATTTTTTTTTCCAACAAGATGCATTCTGTTGGGTTTGCGTGATAGTAATTATTTATTTTAGTCTGTCCATTTTTTTTTCTAATAACATGCATTTAATCGGATTTGTGTGATAGTGATTACTTATTTTAGTCTATACTAACTACATTTTTAAAACAACATGCATTATATGGGATTTGAAACTGACCGATGATTATAACAACAACGACACTAACATTAACGAAGGGCACAAAATTGAGATGTTTGTTTTCATTTGGAATTTTTCATATGATTAACGATAAGACAGTCCATTTATTAAACTCCAATATGGTTTACAAATATACACACAACATATAATCGAACATTAAATAAAAATAAAATTGATCTATCAAGCAGATTTCCATAAAATCCTGTACATATTTGCATTACATTACATACTTTTTGATGAAACACCCGAAACAAACAAAAACCTTTGAGATACGAAACAGAGGAACCATGAAACCAAACTCAAGAAACCAAACAAAAATAGTATCAAAATTAATCAACATTTAATTAAAATAATAGTAAAAACCCACGTAATTAGTGTTTTAAAATACGAATCTGTAAAAACAAATTAGCTTTTCAAGCTACGACTTCGAGGCAGAGGAATTTGAGTTCCTCCAACAACCCAAGTTTCTTTAGCAATATCTGAAGATAATCTGTAATACTCAGTATCATACCTCATCAACACTAACTCCATCTTCTCTTCCTCCATTAACGATCTCAAATCCTTCTTCTTCTTCTTCTTCTCCAAACTCAAATCCTCCTCTGTTTCTTCTTCTTCCTTTCCTCTGTTTTCAACAACTTCCTCTGTTTTTGCTTTCATTCTCCCTTCTAACCAACTCTTCGCCGGAGCCGATCTACACCGCATCAACAAAAGCGCGTTTGGCGGTGGAACCGCCGTTTCTGCGTTTTCAAGATCGCGTTTTTCATCATCTTTCTTATCATCGTCATCTTGTAAAACCATAAACCATTTCGAAAACAGAGTCTTCGAATTCTCCTCCTCTGTTTCTTCTTCTTCTTCTTCTTCTTCTTCTTCTTCTTCGTCTTCTTCTTCCTCATCATCGTTGTCATCATCGTCGGAAGTGACGTCGGCATGTCGGAAATCACCAAAACATCTGAAATCAAACCGAATATTTTTCATACAAGTCAAGAAACCGAACAAATCTTTCTTCAAACCAAAAAATTTGCTTTGAGCTCTGTTTTTAACATGAATCCTCTCGATCTCTTCCATTACAGATTGCCAGTTTTTCCCTTTCCCGCCACATTTGCTCGGTCGGACTTTGATCTGACCGGCGCAAGTGACTTTCGGAGAAGTCGGTTCGGCGATTTCGTCGTTTCCAAGATTTTTAGAACTTGCTTGTTTAGCCCATAAAACAGGACTTCCGGCGGCTCCGGCGCCGGAGAGTTTGCTGAGCTGGCGACGGTGGTGAGGACGACGGTTAGTAGTGTCGGAAGGACGAGATGGGCTATTAATGGGCTTAGGGGTTAGAGTTAAGTGGGTTCTTGTAGGGAAACAAACCAACAAATCTGCAGAGTAACCGGAAGAAGAAGAAGATCCTCTGTTTCCTTCTCTTCCTTTGATCATCACTTTTTTCTTCTTCTTCTCTGCTTTTGTGTTTTCTTTTGGGGTTAGTGTTTTTCTTCTTGTTTTGGATCGATCAATGAAATGAAAGGGTTCAGCTTTTCATGTTTAGATTTATAAAATTCTTTCTTTTTTTTCGTTTTTTTTCTTGAAATTCTTGTGTTGTGACAGCTTTTCATGCTTTTTGCTTTTTTGAGAGGGGAAAAAACTTTCTTTTTGATTGACACCATTTTTTCAACAATAAAAAAAAAAGTGAAAAAAATCGGTGGTGTAATGTATCTTTACCAACTGTCTTTGTAAAATGTAGATATATTGAAAAACAATTGTTATACAATTGATGGATAAATATGAAGAAGAAGTAGTAGTAATGGAGTCAAAGGAGTGAAGTGGGTCATTATAACTTTATTCCATTGTAAACAAGAAGCTTCTTGACTGAATCATTTCACTATCAACATTCAATGGTTATCAAAACTTCTTCTTCATTTTTTTGAAGATTCATTCATATTTAAGTTTTTTCCTATTACTTTGAGATTTATATGTCACTACCGTATTATGGGTTTGAAACTACTAAAAAGACTTGACTCTACCATATGTAACGTTCATATTTGGTCATTAAAGAACTCATGTAATATATATTTGTCTAGATTTCATATCTATAAACTCGATTCCTGTAGGGGTCGGATTCCACCCCTGCGAGATCGATGCAACGACAAGAAGAATTTTGCCAAGTCCAGAAAAAATCCTAAACAGGTTTACACAGGCCCAATTTGTAATTAAGCCCATAATAGAATTAGATCCATATTTAAAATGGGTTTAATTATATTATGGGCCTAAAGCTATTTTAATTGCTTAATGGGTCAGACCCAATTCTAGTACTTAGACCTAAATTAGAAAAACTATAAATAGCTCATTGTATTCACCCAGAAAGAGGATCAGAACTTTTCAGACAGCAACATCAATAAAACTTTCTTAACAGCTACTGCAACAGTCTCTACATTTTCTGCATTGTGATTCACTCAGAAGTCTCGCACCTCTCCTACAACCCTTACAAATTCAATTGTGCGAATTACGACTCCTACAATTTGGCACCGACTAAGGGGACACGTGAGACGTTCTTACTCAAAAGAATCATCGTGCAAGCTACATAAGCAGTGACCAACAACGCAACATAGACCGCAACAGCGGCGACCAACATCACAATGTCGACAGCACCAGCGGTGACCAGCAGCGCAACGTTGATCGCAACAGCGGCGACCAACATTGCAATATCGACAGCACCTGCGGTGACCAGCAACGCAACGTGGACCGCACCAGCGTCGACAACAACAATGGTGACCATGAGCGCAACTCCACAGAATCAGTGGCGATCAGCAATTTAACGTCAACCGTACCATCAGGACTAGTAGCGCAGCGTGAATCGCACCAGCAAAAACTAACAGACAAACGTCACAACGACTACCGCGACTACTGTGCAGAAACCTAGGATCAAGCACACTACAAAGAACGCACATGCTGGGAACATAGCAAGTAGATTTGAATGAAGCAGCGCTAACACAAAGCAAGAACACTATTCTCTCAAACACATCATCGCTCTTCTCAAAAGCGGATTGTCACTTCCTCTCGCAAATGGATCATCGCTCCTCTCGCAAATGGATCGTTGCTCTTCTTCGAAGCAAAACTTCGCTCCTCTCTCACACGCATCGTTGCTTCTCTCACAAATGAATCACTGCTCTTCTCACAAGCAAAAATAACGCTCCTCTCTCAAGCAGATCTTTGCTCGTCTAGTAAATGGATCGTCACTCCTGGCTCAAGCACATCTTCGCTCCTCTCGCAAACGGATTATTGCTACTCTCGCAAACAGACCTTCACTACTCTCTCTAACTCGCTTACCGACTCTCCTAGCAACCTAGCTCGTCTGCTGTCTAACTTATCTACTTAATAGTTGCTGAAGCTGCTTAGCTCGTCTACTACATGGCTGACTTGCCTAACTCTTCGCTTACCTGCTCTTCTACCTGCCTGGCTCACCGGCTCATTACTTACAAGCTCATCACTTACCGGTTTGTCAAATGTCAAGCTTATTTGCTTACCAACACTTCTAGTTTCCTAGCTCACTCGATGCCTAGCTGTCTCGCATACTAGTTCTCCTAGCCGCCTGGCTTGCAAACTCGCTTACCGGCTCTCCTAGTTCACCACATAATACATACGCTTAACGTCCTACACTAACAAACATATCACTTACATCCTTTACGAATCATTTAAAGTTTTATCTAAACAGACATATCACTTACATCCATTACGGATAATTCGAAGTCTTATCTGAACAGACATATCACTTACATCCTTTACGGATCATTCAAAGTCTTATCTGAATAGACATATCACTTACATCCTTTACGGATAATTCAAAGTCTTATCTGAACAGACATATCACTTACATCATTTACAGATCATTCAAAGTCTTATCTGAACAGACATATCAGTTACATCCTATACAGATCATTCAAAGTACTTACTTGAACTATGAGGCAGCTTTATCCCTGCAAAGGGTACGTAGGTAGCTCATATTTGGATGGGTTCAGCTGCCCTTCTCCTTAAAAAAAGGTGGAGTGGGGTACGTATACTCGTATACTCCACCTCTCTTACATGACTTTTTCGTGAAAATCAAACCAAGCAAACTTCTCTGAAACAGTTTCGCTTGTAAAATCTAAGTCTTAACAAAAGCATACTTCATTCAAAACAATTCGCATTTACATCCTCTGTGGATAAATTTAAATCTTAACAAAAAAACAGACATTCAACTTCGCTGCTGACCACAACGACGGTCTACTTCACAAGCTTCAAATCTGACTATTACATCCTTTGCAGGATTAAACAGCGCAATATAAAAATGTATAATGTTCATTACAGGAGCGTGTGCGTTAGAGGAAAACGTATGCGTAAACCCAAATGTTCATTTTAAAACCCAACAGATAAAACGTTGATTGCATTGCTAAAAGTGATCATTACAGGAGCGGACGTGTTCTCGGGAACATGTCTGTAAACCCAAATATCTACTCTAAACCCAACTCACTGAATCGTTGGTCGTAACGCGATAACATGTTCTTTACAAGAGCGGGTGTGTTAGAGTAAAACACATCTGTAAACCCAAATGCTCATGTCAAAACTCAACTAGAATAAGCGTTGGTTTCTTCGCTGAACAATATTCACTTCTAGAGCAGACATATTGAGAGTAACATAGCTGTAAACCGCAGTGTTTATTACAAAATCCAACTATCTGAAACGTTGGTCTTAACAAAAGAAACATACTCACTACTGGAGTAGACATGTTGAAAGTAACGTAGCTGTAAATCAGAGTGTTTATTAAAAAATCCAATTATCTGAAACGTTGGTCAAAACGCAAGAAAAACATTCACTCTTTTGGAGTAAAATTGTTAAATGATGGCATTTTCTCTAAACCAAAGTCGTCTAACACCGCCAACAGGAGCGTCAAACTCACCAGCTAAAAATTCAGTTGCACCAGCTCGCGAACCTCCAAGGATTTCTTCAAGCTTGCAGATGTGCTTCTAAAACATTTCATCTACAAACAAGAGGCCCGCATTCATCTACAAACAACAAGCTCGCCTCCTGATTCTTCAAACCAGCAAGGCATCGCTTTCCTCTCACAAAACGTCGCTCCTCTCAAATAGGATGACGCTCCTCTCAAGCAGAAACTAGCTCCTTCCAACCACGCAGTCGCTCCTCTAACGGATCGTCGTTCTTATCTCCAGCAGACTTGCACTCTTCTTAAGTGGGATGACTCTCCTATCAAGCAGGAACTCGCTCCTTCCAACCACGATGTCGCTATCCTCTTACGGATCATCGCTCTTCCCACGCAGGCATTCGCTCCTATCTCCAGTAGGCAGTCGCTCCTCTCAGGCAGGCAATTACTCTTATCTCGCAGTCGCTCCTCTCAGGCAGGCAGGCGCTCCTATCTTGCAGTCTCTCCTCTCAGACAGGCAGTCACTCCTATCTCGCAGTCTCTTCTATCTCCAGCAGATAGTCGCTCTTATCTCCAACATGCATTCGCTCCTCTCAGGCAGGCAGTCGCTCCTATCTCGCAGTCGCTCCTATCTCGCAGTCGCTCCTCTCAGGCAGGCAGTCGCTCCTATCTAACAGTCAGTCCTCTCAGGCAGGTAGTCGCTCCTCTCAGGCAGGTAGTCGCTCATATCTTCAACATGCAGTCGCTCCTCTCAGGCAGGCAATCACTCTTATCTCCAGCAGGCAGTCGCTCTTCTCAGGCATAGAGTCGTTCCTATCTCCAACATGCAGTCGCTTCTCTCAGGCAGGCAGTCACTCCTTTCAAGGATCGTCGCTCTTATCTCAATACGTCATCAATGTCGACAGAGATCGAAATCAGATCTCCGGATATGCGACATCTTCAGCATCTTCAATACGGTGTCAATGTCGACAGAGATCGAAATCAGATCCCCGGATCTTCGCCGTCTTCAGCATCTTCAATACGGCGTCAATGTCGACAGAGATCGAAATCGGATCTCCGGACTTACAATGCGCGAATCTGTAAAACTTATATTCTTCAAGATGTGTTCGGCTACGATAAGAGTCGAAGTACTTCACCAAAAATCAAAATCAGAATATGTCAGTTTATTCTAAACTGAGTCAAAATTCAAAATCAAAACCAGAAACGTTGACTTGTTGACTTTTGTTGACCTGTTGACTGGAGACTTTTGTTGACCAAACCAGAATGTTGACCGAACCAGAATCTGCTGGTTAAATCTGCACCAAAATCTGCCGGTTAAATGTTAACTAGTATGAGCCGGTTTAGCTTAAACCAAAATCAGCTGGTTTTGATTAAACTGACATCGCGTTGACCGTCGGATTGCCAACGTTGACGAGCCTCCTCGCCGCTATCACTCCTGACCACGATGTCGCCGCTCCAGTCGCCATAATCAATCGTCGGAGCTTGACTCAATCTTCACGCTGTCACCACGCTCGTATCGAGCCTCCAAGCTCTTCCTCTGGCGTTATGCAGATCAGATCGATCTCCGTGTTCCTCCTCCGGTACTGTGCTCGACGGCTGGGCGAGGATCTCAGCGACGTGACGACAATTACCAGCTCCAGCTCCAGCGACGCGTCGCAGATCCAGCTTCTCGACGAATCCCAGCTCTACAGTGACGACGGCGGCTCCGACGATAGCGACGAGTCCCTGCTCTTGCGGCGACGATTTGATGCTCCGGTGGCGGCGAATCGTGGCTCCTTAGCTCCTCCGGTGAAGATGGAGGCCAAATCGATCGAGATCCGACGATTCTGGTGACCGGACAGCGGCGGCAGATCGAAATGGATGATGGAGAAGAAGAGGCAAAAAAGACAAAAAAAAAAAATCAGAAAACCCTAATTTTTGCACTACAGGAAAAAAATAACTGGAAAAAAGGATTCTGAAGTTTTAACCTCTTTTACTGCAGAAAAAGCGACTCGATAAAAAAATAGACTGCCTAGGAGACCTATTTATACCAGAAGGATTTCCTAAAATCCCTAGGGTTTTTCAGGAAAATTTCCGGAAACTCTCATAACGGGCTTTAAAGTCCAGTTAAATGAGCTCAATAGTCTTTTCAGTCTATTAACCTCATTTTTAACAACGCAAGCAAGTCCAGGAAAACACGGTAACATCAACTCAACATGGAATAACTACAACTTCCTGAAATCGATGACCATACGTTAACGCCTGGCTGCTTCACATAACATTCTACTCACACAACTAAACTTATTATTAACAAGAGAAGTAAGTCAGGAAAACGTGGTAACGTCAGCTCGATATGGAATATTTGAACCTTCCCAAGTATGATGACAAGACGTCAACGCATGGCTGCTTCAGAGTCCATCACGTCAATCTCAAACTTCAACAGCTTATACCTTAGCATCATCTAAATCGATACTACCAAGCTGGGGGGCTAACTATGCTGTGGGGATCAGATTATATCCCCTAGGAGATTGATGTAACGACAAGAACAATTCTACCAAGTCCAGAAGCACGCGAGTCAATCTAACAACAGAATAATTTATGTATTTCACCTCGGCGACGAAGCAAGTCAAATCTCATCTGAATTTCAAGTTCACCGAAAATGATAAAATCTCTATTGACCGAGCTAAACATTGACTTAAACATGGGAGCTCGACAAAACAAAAACCTATCGAAGAAAGTAAACTACAACGTGTCGAATCATATCCGCCGAGTTGAACATTCAGAGAAACATGGGAACACGGCGGCGATAACTATAACTCCAATGAGAAGTGTGTGACTCGTGCTCTTTTTCCCTTGATTTGGTTTTTCCCACTGGGTTTTCTAAACAAGATTTTTACCGAGGCTTGCTCACATACTTACACGATTTCCTCATTGACGACAAGTTGTTCCAAAACACGAGTCTACAAGAATTCTCTGCTGAGCTAAGCATTTACAGAAAACACGTCGATCTCGGCAACATTAACAAGTCGGCGGAACAAAGCTTTACAATTTTATCTCGTCAAAACACATCTTGGAGGACAATGGCAATGTCTGCGACATAGCTTCTTGAAGCATCGACCTCACTTGCGACTTCTTCAACCTTGACACCTCATACCAGACACTGCCAAGCTGGGGGACTAACTGTAGGGGTCGGATTCCACCCATGCGAGATCGATGCAACGATAAGAAAAATTTTGCCAAGTCCAGAAGAAATCCTAAACATGCTTACCAGGGCCCAATTTGTAATTAAGCCCATAATAGAATTAGATCCATATTTAAAATGGGTTTAATTATATTATGGGCCTAAAGCTATTTTAATTGCTTAATGGGTCAGACCCAATTCTAGTACTTAGACCTATATTAGAAAAACTATAAATAGCTTATTGTATTCACCCAGAAAGGGAATGATAACTTTTCAGACAGCAACATCAATAAAGCTTTTTTAACAGCTACTGCAACAGTCTCTACATTTTCTGCATTGTGATTCACTCAGAAGTCTCGCACCTCTCCTACAACCCTTACAAATTCAATTGTGCGAGTTACGACTCCTACAATTACTAAAAAGTAAATGCAACGGTCATAGTTCTTGCATTAATCGATAAATCAATCCACGATCAAATTTATAAGTTTTTCGATGATTTGATACCAAAAGGATACATTTTTGTGACGTCCATATTTGGCCACTATAGAACTTATGTAATAGATGCTAGTCTAGATTTCACCTCTATAGACTCGTTTACTAAAAAAGTAAAAGCATCGGTCATAGTTCTTGCATTAATCGATAAATCAATCCACGATCAAATTTCTAATTTTATCAATGATTTGGTATTAATAGGATACATTTTTTGTGTTCATAGATGAAATAATATAATTGTATTGTGAAAAAGGAATAACATGTGAATGTGACAAGGGTGATGATGGGTTATAGTCGAATTGCTCCAATAGATTAAAGTTAGAAAGGTTTCGTGGGCTTTACTTTTGCAAAAAATTCAATATATAAAATTTTATATGAATAGAAAAAGAAAGACATAAAGAGGAAAAAAAGGAAAAGATTGGAGGGGCACGAGGCTTGTTTATTAATCCAATGGTACTCACAAGCTGTGTGGTCACATTTTCCTTTTGTGTGTTGCTTCAACCACACACTCATCAAAAACTTTCATTTGCCATTTAACTACCTTGTAACTATATCACCAAACTATAGCACCAAATGACAATGATATTCAGGAGAGCAAAAACTAGTTAGAGATGTGAATGATGTAATGATGCGATATAAAGTATTGGAATAGTGTATGGTTAAAGTATTGCGTTATATGGGACATGAATTATTTGATATGATTGTTTCACAATCGAAAAAAAATCATTTCGATGAATAATGATCGTAAAACCAAAACTAATCGTGGTTGCCGTTCAAACAATTTGGTTTCTTTAGTATCATCGTTCAAATAATTGCAATTTCGATGGTAAGTTCAACTCAAGATCAAGTAAAGTCACTGAAATTTGTATAGAGATTAGAAAACACTTAACGATGTTTGTAGAATATATATCTTAATCAATTGTTACACTTCTAATTTACTTGGCATTAAAACAAATCCTTATTTTTTTTCTACAAAGAATAGAACTATAGAAGCACACTTAAATAGTGTAAAAGAAGAATTCTCTCTCTAAAAATAAACGATTTGTCTCAAGCCTCACATCAACCCTAATCCTTCATCACCGGCATCAGCCCTGGCCTCCGCGCCGGCTCTGCACTGGCTTTGCACCGATGGTTAATTTGTGTAATAAACGAGACAATAGACATGCATGTCAAATGGAATGATGGAACCTATAAACAATAATTAAAAACGACATAAACAAATGATGTTACATTTTGCGTTAATTTGATATAGATCCTAATCGTCATAACATGATGTTATGAGTTGAGAGTGGTTCAAATCCGAATCCAAAGTTACATAATTAATTCACCAAATATGGAATTTGTCTTTTTGTTGTGAGAGTGGTAAAACTAACTAAGTCATTTGTTGTGCTTGTGGTTTGAAATTTACCGAAAGCTGAAGCAGAGCCCAACAACACATCAAGGCCCAGTAAAGCCCAGGATACAAAATAAAACCCTTAGCGGTCTCTGTCTCTCCGTTAACTTTGCCCTAGGCAAAAGAAATCCTTTGGCCTTCTCTCTTACTCGCCTTTAACTTCTTCGAACGTTTCCATCCAATGGCTAATAATCACACTCCCACCGCCGATGCTTATGCTATTGGAAGGTAAGATTTCTTTTTATCTCAAATGATGTTCTCGTACAAAAAAAAATCAGTAATTTAGTAATCTAATCTCTTCTCAAAGTAAATGGACATCGCTAGGAGATTCTTGGACGGAAAGAAATCATGAGATTCTTCCAACACCGGTTCAACAAATAATAGGTAATCATTTTTCATTTTAAATGATATCAATTTGTGTGATATTTTCCATTAATGATATTAATTTGGTGTGATTTTTTTTGTAGGGGATTGTTGGACCGTGGCGATAAGTGAGCATTGGGATTGTTTGTATAAACAGAAGAAGTCAACACGCAGTAAACGATTGACGAGGCAACTACTCCTTGATAATTTGAAGAAGTTCTTGTTGGTTAATGGTGCGATCCGAGACGTACAGTATGCCGCTGATTACATGGTAGTTGAAGACTTTTTGTTGACAAAATGATTGTTCATCGTAGACCTTAAGATGTTGAAGGTAAGAAGGATTTCAAGAAACTGGTGGTTCGTCTGCTAAAACAAAACCTTAAATTGATTTTTTTTTCCTTTTCTTTCTTGTCTAATTTCTTTTTAGAATGTCTTAAATATTTCCCTTATACGCGGGGAAATATCGCAACTCCTACACCTCGCGAACTACAAAGAATGGCATTTGAAGGTTTTAGTAACCATGTAACACTTTTAACTGGTACAGGTGTAAACTTTGTGGGAAGAAAAGCAATAGAGTACTGGAAAATGCTCGAGTCCAAAGGTATCGACTGTGGTGATGCTGGTAACGTCAAGTTGGCCAAGGCTCTCCGACTTATTGATTATGTTATCGAGATGATATGATCTTCAGGCTACTATCTTCAGCCTATGATCTTCAAGCTACTATCTTTTTACTTCTATGTCTTTTAACAATGGTTATTCCATGCATGTATTAGTAAGCAGTGTCACTAAGATTCGTACTGCTATAATACAAGAGAAGAAAACAGTGTTGCAGGTGCATCTTAAAAGAACTTTGAAATAAGGTGTAAATTAACTCTTTAAGAACAACTTTGAAAAAGCGTTCTGCATCATACTGGCAATATTGGTGAGATGCAAAAAATGTACAAAACTTTACTTTGACACTGATCAAAACTTTTCCCATTCCTTCCTTAATTACGATTGATCAAATACATACAACCTGTACTAAACCAGATTAGCTAGGACCAAAAATTGATTTACAAACGTACATATCTAAACCAGAACTGAACTAATAGAAAATGCGATATAAAGTATTGGAATAGTGTATGGTTAAAGTATTGCGTTATATGGGACATGAATTATTTGAAATGATTGTTTCACAATAAAAAAAAAACATCATTGCGATAAAAAATAATCGTAAAACCAAAACTAATAGTGGTTCCCGTTCAAACAATGTGGTTTCTCTAGTATCATCCTTTAAAAATCGCAATTTTGATGGTAAGTTTCAACTCAAGATCAACTAAAGTCAATGAAATTTGTATAGCGATGTTAGAAAACACTTAACCATGTTTGTAGAAAATATCTTAATCAATTAATTGTTACACGCCTAACTTTATTGGCATTAAAACAAATCTTTAGTAGACACCATATTTTTTTCTACAAAGAATAGAAACACACTTAAATTTCCTTTGTGATTCTCACGCAAAAGTTTCCCCAAAACCCTTAAAATTTGTTGCATGATTTAGACTTTCAGTTCTTGACTACGACAAAACGAATTCTTAACGTCCTAACTTCAACTCACTACACAATATATTGATTTCATGTCATGTCTCTCACGCAATATATTCCTTCTTTGATTGAATTTTCATACGTACAGTTGTGGACGTAGCTCAGATCCAGCTTTAATTCCAACAATTCCAGCATTTTTCATGAATTTGTTGCTTTAGCCGTCAATTTCTAGCAAACATGTGTAATCAACATGATGTTTAGACCTTTTGGTAAGAGAAATAATGTAAAACTTTGATGAAATTTAACTATTCCTACAAATGCTTGTAACTAGTATCTTTTTAAAACATTACTTTTTAAATACACTTTTACTTCACTGAGGTATTATATATTAGAACAACCTTTAACAAAAATAATCATGATCTAAAACAACAGTTTTCGCAAGTTTTTGGAATTCCACCGAATTTGAGTAATGATGAAACTCGGTTTTTACACTCTAATTCACGTGAAATGTTAGGGAATTCACTTGAATGGATTTTTCTAATTTACTGAACCAATTTTCCTGCTTCTACTCTAATTCACATAGGTTTACAAATGCTGCGCTAATTGCGTCCATCTTATTAAAGTGGTACAGTATAATGATATGTATGCACTTGGGAAAAAAAAGGAAAATAAAAATAAAATAAACTAGCATACCCCAACTATTTAATAAATTATAATAATGAAAAGAAAAGTTAGGTATGTTTAATTTAATCATTGCTAAGTTGCATCGACAATGAGGTAGGCCTTAGCACTTGAAAAAAAATATGTATATAACATTTTTATAGCAATTCCTTCATATAATAAGAATATACAAAGGAAGATATTGTTTTTCCAAATAATCTTTCATAAAGATACATTTATGTAGATGAAGATAGTGTTTGATTTAGTTGTACACCAATCCTTGTGAATGAGAGCGACAAATATTGAGAAATCATGTGGGTAGGCCTTTGGCACTAACAGCCTCACTTGAAAAAGTTGGGCAATTCACATTTTACTCCTTTTTTCACGATCTTAAGTCTTGTTTTCTGTTTGTCAAATCACAATGGAATCTATTTTAATCATGGGAAATTTGTATCAGTAGATCGTAAGCAAAAGCTTAATTGTGAACGAAAAATCTCCATGAGAAAATGTGACAAAAAGAAGCCTGATAAATATGAAAATTGTATTGCGTGAACACTTTAAAACTTGCAATCAAAGTTTTGGATTGAAGCATCATAATCATACCTATAGGCTATGTTTGGGAATCACTCTCTAATCAAATTTGTATACCTGATAAGATGTTTTATTATTTAATTTAAAGCAAATATATTTGCATTCAAATGTATGTTAGGACCGCACTTTAGATTTTATAATAAATGGTTTAAAAACTAACACCTTAATCTCTTTCTTCCCCGCACTCTATCACTTTTTGCAAAATTTAGAATAATGTTAAAGAATTATATTAGTGACCTAATTAATAACAACATCCTCTTGTTCATGATAGTGATGATACCACTCGATGGCATATTAAACAATGTGCTGATAATGATATCTATAGATTTTTCATTTGTTGAAGAAAAGGTGGAAAAGGATATTGAAAAGTTTGACTAGAGCTCATAAGCTTTCAAACTTGCAAGAGATGTGGTTTAGCTTTCCTTAGCAGGCCTAGATGGGCTTTAAACCGGATCCATTAAACAAGAATCTCTACTCTTGAGTCTTGATAGCAATTTGCATAATTATTAATTGCTTTTATTCCACAAAAAGTACTTTTTAGATGGTTTTTTCATTTCAAACTTGATATAATTAACTGGCAAGTAAATTGGCTATATTTTGTTTCATGGTCAAAATCAGAACCTACTTTATTTATATTTTTGTGGCCAACTCATCGTACATGAACAGAGCATATAATATCTAGCTCTTTCTTAGTTCGTTGGAATCGTAACAGTATTATTAAATACAGCTATTTGTTTATTCGTTCGAATCATATCTACATATTATAATACTGCAACGCGTTTAATGTTTGATAATCATATTATATTAGAGCAATAATTGGAATTTGATGTCATTTGACCAAATTCGTACGTCAAATGGTACAATCGGCTTTGCACGGTTGTGTTAATGTGTATGTACATAACAGGGAAAAAGCCCAAAAAGCCCATTGGGCCTTTTCGTCTTAAAAAGAATTCATCTCTAACACATTTCTCCTACGCTTAAGCAACGCCATAACGGCTTCACCGTACATACAATCACCACCGTCTCCGGCGAAAGCTTCCGTCGCCAGCTCAACATCATTGTCATCGGAAACAACACCGCTCGGTCTTACGACAACGAGCGTGGCTGCTTCGAGACAAATCCCGCTTTTCAGCTTCAACGACGGCGCGTGTCTCATACTCATCCTCACGCTCGGAACCACCGTACGTTCCTTCACGCGCTCTACTCCTCTCTCAATCTCACGCGCCGCCGTCTCTCTGTATTCTTTCATCCCCTTCGCGTTCATCACCACGGTACCTTCACCGTCTCTGTCATAAACAGTCAATTTCTCCATTTCCTTGTGATCTTTCACCAAATCCTTCATTAGGTAGTGACGAGTCGAAGCAGCCATTAACGCGCTTATCGTCCACACCACGCGCGTCTTTAAACCACAAACGAACTCTGAATCTGACTCTACACCACCGTCGACGACGACGGTTGCAGATTCCGTCGGATTCACCGTCGCGGAACGATACGCGACGATTACGCAGCTTTTTAAGTTTTCACCGAACTCGGCTTTCCATTTTACGGCGGCGCCTTTCTCGAGTTTGACATCTCCGCCGTATAACTCAACCTCCAGATTCCGGATCCGTTCGAATCGGGAGAGAATCTGGGCCGGAGTTTTCGGAGATCGGGTCAGGATTTGATCCGAATCAACCGGTTTTGAGAAGATCGGTAAGAGTCCATGGATGGATTTGAAGATAGATCGGAAGAAGTTAGAGATCGGAGAATCGATCTCGGAGTCGGAATCGGTAACGGTGGTGGTTCCGAGGATTTGATCGAGTTGGAGAAGAAGCGAGTCAGAGTGAGTTGACAACGAGTTGAATCGTTTAGAGACGGAACGACATCGTATTAACGTTTTGACGTCACCGACTTTGTTCAAAATGTCGATGACCACATGATCTGGAATCGCATCAAAAGCATCCATGATGATTAGAAATGAGATTCCTTCTTTGGTTTGACCAAAATACCCTTTTGAAACCTTTGGTTTCGATTAGAGTTCTCTCTTGCTTTGTTCTCGTGTTTATGAGTTTGATTGCAAGTGTGTGTGATATTTTCGAACTTATATAAGGAAATGAGCAAATGGAATCATAATTTATTGTTTTTTTTATTTTCCGGCATGTGGGTCCATTATTGCCGGCGATATATGATTATTTAGTTAATAAAGAACAATAAGTACGGCTTTTTGTGGTTTCATATTTAATAAGGAGACATCAACGATTGAGATGCTCTTTATCCGGCGACACCGTCCCTGATCGACGGTCCAAGCTGCTTTAACCATCTTTTTTAATTAGTTATTGGTCCATACCGGAGAAAAATAATTGTTTAAAAAATATATTTAGATTGGATCCACAGCTTTAAGTTTTTATTTTTGTTAATTGTGAAATATATATACTACTTTTTATGAGTGATGATAATTCCATATCATAACATTTTCGAAAATTTTACAAGTATTGAAAATTAAATTTATCATGAATACTCAAAGTTTATGTGCTGAAGAAAGGTGAATAGCTATATCATTTTTAATGGAGTTTTGATTACTGATATAGCCATATATAATTTTTTGACAAGCTTTAGATAATTGTATGATTGTGTTTAGTTCAATGACCAAGAGTGTCAAACTTTATCTCAACATCTTTCGTCATTTTAAGAGATACCAAATCATTTATAGGATCAGGATGATTTGTTAATTTCAAAAGACTCGGTCCAAAGTAAAAGGTGTCAACAAAACTTACTTTGATTAGTTCAAGTTCAACAACTAATATTTATCATTGTGTTTGTGTTCACTTGTTTTAAACAAAAACAAAAACAAAAAACCCACCAAAATCGCATTCTTTTTAGTTATAAACATCTTTGTTAAAAAAATAATAGTAACATTTTGTTATTTAGCAGAAAAAAAAAAAAACATTTTGTCGAACATTTTTAAAAGATATAAACGAAACACTTCATATAAACGAAGGGTTTCTCCAATTATATGCGTCTAAAGTTTAAGAATAATTAAAATGCTTAAGATTATGGTTTTGGTTTTTCTAATATACACTAAACATCAAATCGAAACCTATGTTTGTACGGAAAGGACTGCTGCACGAGCAAATTTTGCATTGATGGATATATATCGTGATAGAAGAACAAAACAGCGTATTATGTTAATTTGTTGTAGTTTCTGTCTATTTAAAGAAATAAAACTAAAACGAACAAAAGATTTTGTGAGCTCGAACTTGAACATGTTTATAATAACAAAATATTAAGGTGTTTTTTCAAGAGAGATGTAATACATCTCATTAGAATCTGAACTAATTGTTTCTGCCATTTATTTTTTAGTTTTACACATGAATGATCTAAGAGATATAATTGGTGAGAATTATATTCAAACATCCATTAAGAGCAAGTTCTTGAGACGTTTAAAAACATTACGGTTTTCTCATATATGTATGTCTAGGTTCATTTTGAGCGTATTAACATTTTGAGGTAATATTTTAAAAAAACTAATCTTCTAGGTTTATTAGATAATAAAAAAAGTTATTCACCAAAAAAAAAAGATAATAAAAAAAGTTGGGACAGGTTGCATTAATGTATTATTGTCTTCTGAATTAATGCATGAATTTGGGAGTTGTTGTGGCAGATTTTGTCACACGTCCTTCTATGGCCATACATCATATGTATGGTCTAGTAGCTTAGTCGAAATGTCTTACTCATGGAATCATGACAGTGGTCTAGAATCAATTATGGTCATGGTCTCACGGAGTTAATATGACGACAATAACATGATAATAAAGGTTTAAGAAAGAAAATTGTAAATCAAATGGTGGTGGTCTAGTGGTTCCCACTTAAGAAGGAGTTGTCCTATTGGTATAGATTAGAGATCGATTCCCCTCAAACGTGGAATTATTAACAATTCTCATTTGGCCACACGGATATGGGTCTTTGCTTTCGGCTCATTTGAATATATGGAGAGAGGATCTATCCGCTCTCCTCCAGAGATTAGTTTGAATCCTTCCATTATCAAAAAAAAAAAAAAGGAAATTGTCAGAAAAAAGGTAAATAGGAATTATAGGGTTGGTGGTTTTGTTAACACTGTTTTTTTAATCATTTGATAAGTTTTATAATTACGCATATGATTTTGTCGATATTTCTTAATTAAACCAAAAAACTTTGGCATCCAATGCATTGTAAATTCGGGCTCCAACTACGAAATTTTTTTATTAGTATTTGATTTAAACATATATAATTTGAATAGTGAAAATTTATTTATAGATCTTGGTCGAGAAATGGATCATTTCATATATAAATACTAATTGTGAACTTTCTTTTTTATTTCGATTATTAAATCCACTATATGATTTTCTCAAATTTTCTAATGAAGTGTAAAAAGTACCGTAATATAGGCTTTTAATCGATAAATTAAAGACGTTTCTTCATTAACACATTTTTTTGTTATTGTCGACTTATTAAGTGATATTTTATACAAGGATCAGAAAATAAATAGGATAATTTTTTTTTTCAACCACACATTATATTTATAAGAAAGTCTCTCCATTGGCTACCCAATGTGGGGGTAAATTGTTTACAAAGGAAAAAGAGATTGAACGAGACCAAAATATCGGCGTGTTTGTTTGATGAGCGGGGGATCAGCGTGAGGAAGAGTGTAGAAAAGTGTGCCGGAGATCTTCAAATATGTGTGCAAGAATAGCAAATGCAGGCTATTCCTCCGGTGCCCGCGTGAACTTGATCAAATCGGCACAATACGTCCCAAAACTTTGGCAATCCAAATAGGATAATTTGGTTTTAAATTCACCATTTTTATTTATTTGTAGACTAATTAAGGATACCATTGGAGAAAAAGTCCGGTATAGAGTGTAAAGTGAGATTTTTAACACATGAAAACCGTTGATTCATTGATTCCTTGTTGATTTCGCCTTCCCCTAAACAATTGCATATTTGATATTTTGTCGCTGAAAGGGTCAAAAATTATTTTCCTTTTTGAGTTTAAACGAAACAATGAGCGAATCAATGAGGAAATATTCATTGGCACAGAAAAGAATGGCACCTTTCAAATTTATGCAATTGCCAAAAACATCTTTCTTGGATAAGATAACAAAAGGTACGGTTCAATTTCCAACATTTATTTGTGTCTCTTTTTTTCTTCCTATTTTGTCTTTATTCATTTGTTGTCTGTCATAAGCAACTTGATTCTTCTTCAAACTTACACTTGATTAAACTTTTATTTCGTGCTTATTTATACATTTTCCTTGCTCTAAGACAACTATGAGAGAGTGAACCTGTAGAATTAAATATCAGAGATTCTTTCAACTAGAGAATAATCCATCCAAATTTTAGATTAATGGGTTTGTTGAAACTTAAAATTTATAAATAAAGAAGCCAATGGTGTATATATGATGTGTACTATGAAATTCACGAAATTGTATCTAGACCTTATTTGTAATTAATTTCCTTTTCAAACAAGAGGAAAGCTACTATTCATTTTTTATTTTTTTTAATTATATCCATTTTGCTTGATATAATATTTTGCCTGCAATAATATAAAAAAAATTTCCTCCCAATTTTTAGTAATATCTTAAGGCTATATCAATAATTTAGAGAAAATGGATTGTGATCATTCTAATTTAAATCTAGGGGGACAAGTATAGACAACTCAGCCGTGACAACGACTAAACAATAGATTTAAATCAATCATTGAGTTTATTGTGTATCATTATTGGGAATTTGATTATTATTGTTATTATTATTAATTAGAAACGCACAGCTAAGCTAACACTATTTATTTAATAAATTCATCAACACCAAGTCACCGGTTGGAATAACGGTTTAGGCTTTGTGATAGTGAATTTTTAATCGTCCAAATTATCATATATATATATATATATATATATATATATATGTTACATTACTATTAGATTATATTTGATTTGATTATATTATGATGATATTCAACTACATGTCTGTTGTTTATGCGATTAAAGTGAACAACTTACACATACGTCTTTATGATACAAACTTTCCATGTACAACATTTTTCATAATGGATAAGTTCTCTTCGACTGCATAAACAATATCTTCCATGGTAGACATACTCTTTATGGCGATTGGTTTAGCATGTACGACACCTCCAATGATGGACATAATCTCTAGACGATTAATGGCGCAACCGGTTGCACTTTATAACCTTCGAGAAACGTGTCCTCCACTAATTTGCAATAAACTGTATTATATTAGATTGGAACCCCAGACATGACATAGAAACCTTTAAACTATGGACTACTAGATCAATAGGTTTTCACAATAGAGTAGGTTTTGTGATAGATTAGTAAGAGAAATATAAAAATTTGAAGAAAAATAATAGGGACAATTTGCTAACTAACCAAAAAAAAAATATAATTAAAAGGTAAAGAAAATTAGCATGTGTGGCAAAACATGAACATAGATTTAGGTTAATTTGTTAGAATTTAGTTACGTTTTTTTTTGGTTATCTATGCAAATTTCCCAAAATATTACTCCATGGATTTTTTTAGGCCTCTTTTTCTTCTAATTATTGAAAATGGCATTTTCCAGCTTGCCATGTGATTAGGCTCCTAATTGCTTGGATTCAAGGCCCATTAGTAAATTAAACAACACGGTTGCATTAGATTAGATATAATTAATTCGGATTTGTAAACTCGATTTTGTTGGCCCATTGGCCTTTGTACAAGGCCCCTTAATTAAATTGAAGGCCTTATTGGATCAGTTTGTTCATTTATTTATTAGATTTGCTTCTTCTTTTGTGTGTGTGTGGGGTTGATTTTAGTTATAGCCGAGACTAATTTAAAAAATTAAGATATCAAATACGGAAGATCAGCCTGCTCCAAAGACACTGATGCAGGTATTTTCTGTAATTCAATCTCCATTATGCTGTTTGATAGATGCTTCCTGGATAAGTAATCACAATCCTATTGGAGTTGGATGGGCTCTATATGATAGATCTCTACAGAAAATATTGGTTGGCTCAGGTTCATTCCCTCCTACACAGTCTCCTGCTCACGCAGAGGCCGAAGCATTGAGAATAGCAGTTCTGGAATTACACAAGCTTGGATATTCTAATGTTACTTGTGCCGGAGATGCTCAAAAATCTATGATATACTCCAACAAGGTCTGTCATCGAAACATCATCAACTTGACTCACTCTCCCACAAGATACAATTACAAGATGATCACATTGCCAAGCTATGTAACTTTCAGTTTTGTTATGTATCTCGCTTAGCTAATGGTTTCTCGGATCATTTGGCTAAGCATGCTAGAGTAAACTCTCATAATTATGTTGTAAAATGGCCTTTGTATTTTTCAGTTGATAGAGTAATGAATTCTCTTTGACGACAAAAAAAAAAAAAAAAAATTAAGATATACTCTTTCAATTCCTATATGATTGATGTTTTTGAAAAAAAATAATGATAATGCAGTTTCTATGCACTTTTTATGAAATAATAATGATAAATTGTAAACTTCAAGACATATTAATTGGTTTTATTGAATTGTCATTGACTTTTAAAGTTATGAAAATGGTTTAATACAAAAACAATACATTCAAAACATTTTTTTTTTAATATGTGATAAAAAATCTAAAAAATCAATTAGATAGGAGCGGAGATAATATATATATTTATAAAACTTAAGATGTAAATAATCTATAGATTCTATGAAAAGTATAAATAAACTCAAAAACTTTCATAGAAAGATGAGAGTAATTATTTTTTCCAACTAAAAATATATTATACTCAACTTCCACTGATATTCAATTGAAAAACTTAATTATAATTATCGTTATTTCATTATCTACTGTTTGAATTCAAATTGTTAGTTTGGGATCTAATAACCTATCTTGAATAATAGTGTTAACAATAACCAGTAGAATAATTTATAAGATCTAAGCAACTAACCCTAGAAGGCTATACCCCCTAAGCTTCTTTTATACTTTTTGCAATACCTTCTAATTCAATAAGATTATACAAATAGTGTACAAGTACAACCGAAAGTATGTTCTCTACGTTTTAAAATCTGAAAGTAGATAATTATTGGGACAAAACTAAATCTGCTCCCCAGATTAAGATCACTAAATCACATGGTCTGAAATCTTAATCATCCAATTAAAATTAAACTTATGTTTTTTAGTAACTAATAATATGTATAGTACACAAATTTCTCGAAGCTAGTAAAAGCCTACAACATGGGAGAACCGGAGAAGAAAATAGAGAAGAAAATAGAGAAGGGGACCACTAGAGTGACACGGGTGTGTTTAGAAACCTGAATTATTGCCTAACTAAACGTAATTAACTTATAAATAAGATTCTGATTAATGGTCCCCGTTACCTTTTTAAGATGCGTGTTAGCTTTAATTGGTCCCTTATAGCTTTTACATGATGGGGTTTAAGCTGTAATTAAGGAATATATATACATACACACACAGAGATAATGAACTTAATATCATTAAGCATATACATGTATTATTTTACAGCAATTATTAAATGGTTAGTAAGTTTGAAAAAAAAAAAATTATTATATGGTTAGTACACCTGTTTTTTTAAATGTTTTGGGAAAAAACGGTTTCAAAAATGTACAACATTTCATAGTTTTAAAGGCGTCCGAGTTTACATTATCATTTGCAAACATCTTCGGAGCGTCCGAGTTTACCACACGAAACTATTTATTCGGTTTGAACTACTGAACCGTTTTAAGTTTATACAGCTGTTGGGAGAAAAAAAATTACAAACATCCAAAAAAAGAGATATTTAATATATTCCATGAAATATATAGATATGTAATGTAACTATAGATCGGCTTGCAACTGTTGTTGTTGGGAATATAATTAGGATTTGAAGAAGCTATATGATCATAGAAAATGAAATATTAGTTGTTACTTTGGGACACAGATCCAAAGAATAACACATGAACCCCATTGTTCATGTGCATAGTTTAGTGACTCACTGATAGCTGTCACATAGAAAACAAACTATGTTTGCTCTCTTTTTCTTTTCTTATGTATTTCCTTAATCATATACTTCTTACACTTTTTTATTCGTCACCATCCAAAGCATCTATTTATGACTATTGAGTCTTTATGGTTTTATTTTTCATCCTTAATGTTCAAACAATGTATCTTATTTGCTATTTCGAGAGTCCCATCAATATCGGGATGAATAGATCTTTCACGAAAACTTTCATAAAAACACGTCACGGAATGATGATTGAGCTGAAACCAAAAACTCACTAATACAAAATGTAATGTTTTCTGATTGGTACATTTTTTTATCAATACAAGATGTATTGTATCAGAAATGTGTGAAATGAAATATAAAAAGTATAAGAAATTAATACGTTCATTTCTAATTGATGTTGAATTGATAATAATCTAAAAAATTTACTATTATAATAAGATTTCGAATTTAGCTCAAAAATGATAATTCGAGTAAAAAGTATATTGTCAAACTGAATATGAGATTGAATCCGAAATGATCATTAGCGACCATTTTGAAAAATATATCATAAATCTTTCAGTAAAATTTAAAATAAGATTTACAGTTTTTTCTTCTTCTTATGATTCATTTATCAGATGTTTTTGATTTTTCGTACATATTTTAAAAAATGTTTAGCAAAATATGTGTTTACTATATATACTCTCTCTATTTTCATCCTTTAATCAACTGTTCTTTGATTAAATATTTTTAAGTGCGTCAATTTACATATGATAGAGGTGAATTATGAAATAAAGTAACAACTTCACATAGAAAATTAAAGCATTGAACTTTGTGAAAGAAGAAACTGTGGATATGGTCTTATTTATTTGGTCACTCATAAAATCATAGTAAAAAAATGAATAGGCAGAAGCTACCATGAAATTTAAATGGCAAATAGAGTTGATCCCAATAATTGGAGGAAATCGTACTTAGTTTTTTCTTTTCAAGTCGGGTCACCAATGATGGGGTTTCTTCTTTAAATAATATCTCATAGTAATCAATTACAGTATGGTAAATATAAGTGAAGATACACACACACTTAACGGCTTTAGTCTCTTTACACGTATCGAGTCATGTCTTCTCGTGGAATGGAAGCATGTTGGTTGTCCCACTTGAAGTCCAAATATATCTCACATATTAAAAATGAAAAGATTAGTGTAAAATCACTATAATAATATATAAAGCCTTTTGTATGTTTATTTTACATCAATTCAAACCACTTTAAGTGGATTCCAACTCCTCATTCAACCTAAGTAGTGTTACTTTATAGCGGCTTTCCTTTTCACCACCTACCATTCGAAAAAATAACTCACTATTCCATATATATACACATACGATACATTATAATATGATAAATTGTCTTTATATTTAAATAATGAAAAGTTCCTTTAAAGGAAAAAATAAAAGAGACCTCACTTTAACAAGATTCCTCCTTCTGCCTTTTACATTTTCTTTTTAACTCACATATTATATGCACTTATATATCCTGTTCAAAAATCGGCCGCCTAGCCGATTAATTGTCGGACACTCTTCGCCATGATTATCATCCGATTAATCACTGTCGGACAATCTTTTGGATTTTTTGAAAAAACTAAATTTTTTATCATTCTAAGTTCAAAATCGATTAAAACTTGATGGATTTGTCATATTTTGATATTAAGAACAAGAAAAAGTAAAAAAATAAAAAATAATGTGAGGAAATTGAACATATATGGCGGCTAAGGTTGCATAAATCGTTTTCCTTCATGAGGAAGACGAGGACAATTTCGTCATTTTGCATTTCATTAAAGTAAATACGCAGAATTATATCAAAAAGGTAGATGAGAGATTCAAACACGCGTTCTCAATGTATAATTAGTTTCATCGTACCACCAGACTATCTTAACTTATTGCTATTTATTCGCAAAAATAATATATATACTATATTTTCTTAAAAATGTGTAAAACTAATCCCCGATTAATCCCCGTTTAATCTCTGATTTTTCTCATTAATCGCTAGGCCCACTCCGACCGCCCGATTAACGCCTAGCAAATTTTTGAACATTGCTTATATCTATATACAATTGTAATTATAATGTACTACCATCTTTTTGTCATAATAAGTCAAAAAGTATATATATCTAGCTCCATAGTTACAACAAACAACTTATCTGAAACAACCAAAACTTTTTTTTTTAATTAATAGCCCGAGTTAATATTTCCATAAATATCAACTCTCTACAGCTATTTAAACAATTGCGGAAGTTCTCATAAAAATAATCCAATAAATAATTAAACCAATAATCCAGTTATCAACTCAACAATCAATTCCATAATTCAAATATTTCAAATAAACTCTAGCAATCTAAACACCAGGTTCACTAGACAAACGAAAACAGATAAAATCATCCTATCATCCTCTTCACCGGCCTTGATTCCGCGATCACACATTTCTTTTACCTGCAACACATGGTAAGAAGAGTTGCGTAAGTATTTCATAAATACTTAGTGAGCCGGTCATACCATCTACTAGCGTAACAAGCAGGCTCAGGCAACATAACAAACAACAATATAATTATCACAATCCATCAATACACCACATTGTATTTTAAAAATTATTTTGGAACCAAACATGTCGTGTCGAGCGACACCAGCAAGGTGTCGATCAACACGACTCAAGTGCTCATGTCGAGCGACACCGGAAGGTTGTCGATCGACATGACTACTGCACTCGTGTCGATCGACACGCCTCTGTATTCATCAGAAACGAGTTTCTCCTCTCTCAACCAAATTCCGAGGAATACGAGTCGCAAACCTGGATACGATTAACACAACAATAATCCACAATCACACAGCAATGATATCCATCCATATCACACGAAATTCCATCACAAAAATCATCAAACAATCTGTCATCGCCTAGAAACCTATGGTCGCGAACTCACCTTAGCTTTTCGGGAAAAAGGAAATCCAACAACCACACAACCATCACTAAACACAGCCTCAACAAGGCCAAAAGCCACTGGTTAACTCTTCTCTATCCCCTAAAACTCATCAACAAGATTTTCCCTAAATTGAATCAGAATTTCTGAAAAACAGAACGACCTACTGACTTCAAATGACCATAAAAGATGGAGTTTACCTCAGAATCATGATCTGAAACATGATTTGGAAACTAAACACGAAGAGCTTTCCAATGACCTAAAGATCGTTGCCTAACTCGCCCTGAAACTCCGGGAAAAATCTCTCGAAGTGGTCTAATCACAAACCCGATTCTGCACATACCTCACTCACGAAAACACAAATATCTCTTAGCATACAAAACCAATTGAAAAACCGATTTGCCTCACGGCTAGCTAAGAGAGAGACAAATTTACCCATAAAATCTGACAATGATCAGAATCGATTTGGTCATCCGATCCCCTTCTCCAACACAAGGCAACAAAACTGCCTCAATCTCATAAACACACTTTTTCTCAAGAACACGAGAATAATCTCTTTCTCTCTCAATTCTCAATCTCTCTAACGTTTTTCTGATGAAAACACAGCTGGTCATTGAAAAAAGCTTAAATATCACGATCTAGGGTTCCCATAACCCGAACCGACCAAACCGAGCGATTTAAAAAAAAAACTGAAACAACCGGGGTGGTGTCGATCAACACCCCTACCTACCAAAATGTCATATTTTGGTTTCGGGATGTTACATTATCTAACAATAGTCATGTTTGTCACAACATATTAATGTAATTTGTTTGCTCCATCTTTATATATTTATGAGCTTTATTTCATAGTATAATAACATATTACAACATGAACAAAATAATAATCAGTGTTTTAAGTAAAACGAGAAACCAACTCAGAACTTTTCATTATTTAATCCAACCAAAATATAATCAGAAGTATGTTAAAAAAAACAAAAAGAAAAAAACTGAGAAATATTTGTCAATAAGCGCATGCACTTGAATCTTATTATTTCCCACTTGTTGAGCTCTCTTCCAAGCACAATGCAGGTCAGATCTATCATCTATGTCAATTCTTTGATAAATGAATAGTGTATTTTCTTTATTGTAGATTAATTGATAGAGTTATGATGGTTATTACATGCACAATTTTTAAATTGATTTGTGTTGCTTAAAAGCCTGTTACTTTGGTTGTTTCAGATATTTGGAGACAATTAGTTTATTACCAAAGTTAAAACTAAACAAACTTTGTCTCACTATTTTGCATGTTCTTGATCTGCATGCAACTTGTGATTAATGTTTAATTTCATCTCCCTGGTTGCCTTAATAATTATTGGTTTAAGTGGAAAATGAAATCTTTATTTATTACGTTCTTATCACATTGTCAAGAATCAAGATTACGCGAGTAACATGTAAATGTTTTGCAGTTTTCATCTAACAGTTATGAATAAAGCCTATACTGACCCATCCTATCTATCATGAATCTATTTTTAGATATTATATACAGTATTTCATTAGTCTATAGTAAATGAGTGGTATATAAATCGTGGCACGGGTGAGTCTGACAATATATTGATGGTGATGTAGTGGAAAATGTACTAAATTTTATGTAGATATATTGGTGTGTCTATATATACACATAAATGAATAACGAAATTATGGGAAAGTATCAGTTGAAACCCCACACAAATTTAGATACAACAAAAGTCGTCCTAACTAATACTCATTTTGTTGGCTTTGTCAAATTTCCTTTGTTTTTCTTTCCAGTTTACATATCTCAATTCCGATAGTCCAAAATCCATAAACAATTAATGAACTTCGAGTTTCTACATATGAAGAAAGTTGTTAATGATATGGTTACCCTAAGTTGTTTCCTTTATTCTTCCAATAATTTCAAACTTTCTTTTACGAGTTAATCCATCTAATTTAATCTCTAAATATAAGTTTTTCTTGTCGTGTTTTTAAATCGTTTTTTTTTTTAAATAAGGGCTATTTAAATCGTTATTTGATACTTCTGATCAATTCTTTAAGAACTTATTGTCTCTATCTGATTCCGATCGAATTTTATTTTGTTTCATTATGATTGGAATAATATAATTTTGTTTGAAATTCAAAATATAATGGTACGTAATCCACCAAAATGTGGTGGTGAGAAAAGGAAAACAAAGTTCCAAATTTGGGATTTTAACTTGTTGGGGTTTTGCGGAAGTGTTTCCTTCTGACTGCCCATAATCGTATTGTTTAAGAGCATGTTCAATGGATACACTACATATGGGTGTCTAAAGTTATTTTGAATTGAATTTAATTAATTAAGATACTTTTTGATTATGGACCCTTCCAATGGAGACACTTAATTATGGAGGTCTTAAAAGAAAAAATATTATTTTTAAATCATTTTAATTTATTAAACATAAAAATATTTAAAACAAACTGGAGAAAATTGTTAAAAAAACATTTAAAACATAAAAACGTTGAATAAAATTTGAAACATACATGACATAAAAAATCAAACATAATCTTCCAAATCATAACAGACAAGAAACACTGTTTTTTTTCCTTTTTTTATTTTCGTTGAGTCAATCACAAAACTCCACGTCGTGGTGTCTAAAGTTTGAAAAGTATCCAAATTAAGACATTTAAGCTTACTGATCTCTTTTTATAAAGTTTAATATTAATATATTCTTAAGCACCTTTATTAGATACATTAGTATCACCATTGAACATGCCCTTACACTCTTTTTTAATTACTATATTACTTTTTATATCATACTAAGTTGTATATGCATATAAATTCATGTGATTTTAAATGTCCCCTAGTACCCTAGTATATTTTATTTCATGAGAATTCTCGGATTCCTCAAAAAATTCAATTGATATCTCGAAAAAAAAAAGATCCAATGACATTTGACTAATTATTATTTGGGTGATTTTGCAGGATAATCATAATATACTCATGTATGTGACCATTTATGTACTACTACTAATTATAAACACGTACTAACTACTACGCAGTACGCACACAGTCTAAACATTTGTAACTATGTTTACTCTTTCTTTTTGTAAACATATACTCCCTCCGTTTCAATATGTAAGTTGTTTTGGAGTTTTTGTTTTGTTTCATAATGTAAGCTATTTTGACAATACTAGGTACTTTTAACTTTATTGAATATTATGTGACCAATAGTATTTTGCAGTCTTTTTTATAATTGGTTAAATTTTTTTCAATATATATATTTTTTTTTGTTCAACACTTGGATTATCATTAGACTAAGCGGTTACATTCCCACAAAGAGAAATTGTTCAAATCTGAATCGGATGGAATCGAAATTACAGCAACCACAAAGAAGCTACATAAGCATACATTTGAAAACATTAAGAACATGATAGAATCAAAAGAGCTACAAAACTTGTTTACACACTCCTCCAAGGTAGATAGGGAGCCAAAATTTGAATCCGAGAGCTCGTTCGAAGTACTATAAACTTTGGCCGAAGCTTTAACCATTACCCATCCGACTACCGAAAATTCAACTAACAAATCCCCGTCCACGGGACATCGCAAATTTGAGCTTTGGAGAAAGGCATTCATGGTATTAACTTTCTTTAAAACCACGACCATCACATGGTCATACATAGCTCGCTTGGTTAAAACCAATTGCATAGAGCTTAAAGAGACTCGCACCCTAACGGCGGAGTATTTTCTCGGTTTTGAGACCGGAAGCCAATCCCCTCTCATAAAAAGAGGGAGAGGACGTATGAATCTATTCTTAAAAGAGGAAGAAGTTGCACACGATTTAATCAAACAGAACCGATTCCGTTGAACACCAAACCATACTAAGCAAGTGATACCAACTTTAGATATGAGTCCTAAGGCACATCTAGAGCTTCTACAACTTGCAATTATGATTAAGAGAATGGCAAGAGAATTTAGAGAATCAGACATGTGCCAAAATGTAGGGGTTACAAGGTTTTTAAAGAACCCAGAAAACTTAAATTTTCTCACATCTGAGATGGTGATTTTGCTCATAGAAGCATACGGCGAACAAGACAGCATAATTATTCGAGTAATCGGGGGAGACTTGGTAAGAAACTGTGGTTGGGCTTTAAATCCTTGTATTCTTATTGAGCTCATGGATTCAGCTTGGTGGGCCAAGCCCATAAAGCCAATAAGAATGTTTCCATGAGGTTTGTCGATGGGAACTAAGGTGGAGACAGTGGCGGAGGGGCCGGTGGATACGGTGAAGGAGGAGCCTGAGCATAGGGATTCAGCCGCCTGAGCTAGTACACAACACGTGGTGGTAAGAGCTATAGACGGTGGAGATTGTAGATCGATGGATTTCTTCCGTCCATAAGTTGTAGAGGTTTTGACGGGAGCCGTGACCGAGATTTGAGAGACACCGTCACAAGAGTCCGGCGGGTCCGGTGGGTCTGGAGGATCAGGAGGATCCAACGGCTCCGATCTAGATTTGACCAGCGGTGGTGGATCTAACCATGGCGAAAGGAAACACACCAAGTCTTGCGGTTCTGAACGGGAAGAGACCACCGAGGTAAGAGTTTTCTTCACCGTAGAGGGTTCTTCACAGTGAGTGAAAAAGGTTTCGTCGGAAAGGCGGGCCGGCGAATAGACTTCGAGTAAGATTGCTTCAGGAATGGAAGACTCTGCTCCAAGGGAGAAGATCGATGGAGGAGAAGCTGCGGCCGACGTCCATACCGGAAAAATCTTCGATACGAGGTGGCTACCTCGGTCTTCGTGCCCGAGAGAGAAACTGTTTGGGCAAACAAGTTCTCGTAGGTGCCTCTTTATCTTTTTAATATATATTTTAAATACTACTGTTTAGAGTAAAAGTAGTTTCTTAATATTCGCGATTTTTGCTAAAACATCTTATATTATGAAACGGAGGGAGTACTAACTACTACGTAGTACGCATACAGTCTAAACATATGTAACTATGTTTACTCTTTTTTTTTTATAGAACAATGTTCCTTTTTTTTTTGTCAATATTGGGCTTCAGTTGGTCCGTCCATTAGGTTAATTCCTACATAATGTATACAAAGAACTTTGATCTAGGGTGTGATAATGTCTATTCTCAGGACTTACCTCCTACTACTAGACTAAAATCACTTAAGTATATTCCTCTTTCTTACCATTATTTTTTGGTTAAGGGTATTATGTTCATTAATTATTACGTGATAATGATAGTAAAATACTAACAAGCATATTCCTCCACTTTGATTTTATTCGTATCACAAGTTATATCAACCAACTATACTTGTTTTTTTGAATATAAACTTCTATTCCCCCAATTAAATGATGATTTTCTTAAGAAGAGAATGGTGAATCCAATTAGTTCAGAACTACTTCTTCAAAGTTGTGAATATTCTTACCGTTTAAAATGTTTACGATAATTAATCAAAACCGTAGTAGAAATACTTAAAAGTTGAGATTCAACTCCATTTAAAATGTTCACATGATAATTTTAATATTTTCGCTATAAAAAGTGAAGAAGCAAAAACAAGAATGAGTAAATATCAATAATTTTTTTTATTAATTTCTACATCGTTACACGAAATTTACAATTTTCGGATCAATATAGAAAATAAAATACTTCTGGCCGAAACACCCTCTAGACATCTACTAATTTTCTTTAAAAAGGGTGTTTATATATACTAATCATCTCCTCAAAATTTGGAAATAAACTCAGGTGTTATTTATGTTGTATGTGTTTCACTCTTCTCCCACTGACTTCTTCTTCCACTCTACCAAACGCTTGAGGAACTCATTAACCTATCCATTAAAATGGTTTCAAAATTAATAAACTAATTAACAGTCATTAAAATTGGCAATACATTTCAATATACAAGTGTAAAATTTAATTTACCTGAGAAGGGTCTTGAAGAGAATAAGAAGCATTGGTTTCTTTTGGAACTTTAGAGACAAGAATCCCAAAACCTTGTCCTCTTTCACGTAAAACCTATCGAATTATATGGTTAAAATACTAAGTCAATACTAGTTAAACTGTATAACGGTAAGTAGAATAGTTTAAAAATGTAAACGCATTTAATTAATTGTCACCATACCTTAAACGCATCTTCGTCAGTACGGTCATCTCCAATATACACCGGTAAAACATCTTCCGAATTTTCAAACCCTATTTTAATTAGATCAAATATATAAGAATTTATACATCTAAAAATATTTTTAAAACAATCAAGAAATAAATAATTTATAGGGGTTCTCTTACCTAATGATTTTAGCAAAAAATTGAGAGCTTGGCCCTTGTCCCATTTGATCGTGGGGCGGATTTCAAGCACCTGGTTATATAGATAAGTCAGATTAATAATCTGTTAATACGTAATTAGGCCTTCTAAAATGACTAATGAAAATTTAATATTTACCTTTCGACCTTGGGTTAGTTTCAGCTTTGGATAATCAAGAAGAACTGATTTTACTTGTTCAGCTAATGCAGCCCATCTCTGTTAGAACAAAATGTAAATAATTAATTAAATTATAAACACTTTTTCTAAATGAAAATAATATGTTATCGGTGATAGATATTAGTGGTTTGGTACCAGGCCGCAATACAGTATAAATCCATAATCATCATTATAAATACTTCTTCCGTTTCATATTAAGTGTCGTTTTAATAAAATGTATCTAGATGTGTTTTTGAGTTAAATACATCCAAATAATAACCAGATACATTTTATCAAAACGACACTTAATATGAAACGGATGGAGTAATAATACTGGTATTTTGCTTTTGTGTTTATTATTAATTGCTGAAAAAGTGAAATACCGAATCATCTTTAACAATAGTTTTATTATCTATTTCATTAAAAAAAAAAATTCCTTTTAAGAAATAAGTCTTTTAATTTTGGGTTAAAAAACAAAAATAATTTGGACCACTTATATTTTTGTTTAAAGAAGATAGATGGTTTTTTTGCATCATTATTTTTGTTTTTTACCTTCTCTTTAACACGTCGAAAATGTACAGACAGACAAAACTTGTTGTTCTCCACCATAGCTCCAGGGATCCATTTTGTCTTTTCCTCTAAAATCTTCACCACCTGAAATTTATATATATACGACAAAAGTAAATAAAATTTACCATTTTTTTAATATGATTTGTTATGTGAAAAAAAAATATCTCAAAATGCACCTTCTCGATCATTGGTATAAACTCACGTGCAGGTTGAAACAACACTCCTTGATCACTCTATGAACATTTCACACAATAAAATACCATTAAGAAAAATAAATAAATAATTTATTTTGTCAATCGATTTTTCTGCATTGGTTTCTCACCTCGCCGTAAGTATTTTCGTTGGTCGGACCTTCAATATCCATACCGTGGCTTCCGGCGTAATAAATCTCGTCGAGTTTGACAAAACTACGAACCTAAAAATTATTTTTATATATCAAATAATTTAGCATTAATATAAATAGAGTAAATGAGTTTATAAGAAAATAACCAAATGGTAAATATTTGACAAATTAATGTAATGTACCTTATCGATGGATCTTCCGGTGACAATAGCCGTCGGGAAATTTAAAGCCACGTCTTTTACAACTTCTCGCATCTATTAACAAAAAAAGTTTACATTATTTAAAAATCCAAAAAATTTAACAAAAATATATTTTTAAGAACAGAGAATAAAAAACCTCATGGGTTATGTAAGCTTTGTCAGGATCTTCAACAATAGGAGAAAGGGTCCCATCGTAATCAAGAAACATAACAATCTGTTTCCCTTTTGCAACATTCACAATCTCATCAAACATACTTAAAGCCGAAGGAAATCGAACCTAAAAAAAAAAAAAAATCTTGATTATAAATTCTAAAAATCAAGAAATGGGTTATATTTTCAGATTTTAAGGTATGGTTAATGAACGTACGATCCAAGAAGTTTTAACGTTGTTTTCGGAGTCATGATGAGAGGAAGATCTAAGACGTGTAGGGGAAGAATCACGCATGGATTCGACCCAAGATGCAATCTTTGGAGAACCAACGATGTTCTTGTTACTGTTGTTGTTTTTTTGGGCTGCTTCAAGAAGTTTTAAGAACTTTCGACGAGGGAAGGTAAAGTAAGTGGGAGGTGAAGTAGAGAACAGAGGAGAGTTAGAGACAGAGACAGTGACAGTTTTTGAACCCAAGATTAGTTTTCTGTCCGAGACGATGACATTTTGGTTAGTCATATTCTCACAAGTGTTTGAGACAAAGAAGAGAGAGAGAGAGAAGATGAGGAGGAGGAAATTGGGGAGGAAGAGAAGTGGAATTTATAAGGAAAATGAGAGAGAGAGAGAAGAGTGAGAAGAAGGGAGAGAAGAGACAAAAGAAATTGAAAAAACTTCATATATTGGTGGCTTACTTTGTACCTTTTTGGGCACATTTTGGCTCTCTATTTCTATATTGAATGAGTCTTTTTGTAAATTACTTACCATATGGAGTTTTTTTTTTTTACTTCTTAGATACACCGTAAATGTTATCCGGTGTAATAGGTTAACACCAATTTGAGCCAAGAAAAAATGGGAGGTAAAATTTAGTTTCATCTGTCTTAATAAAATATTATCATGGACCGCAATATTTGGCTTTATTTCTTTTTTATTTTAAAATTGCTTCGAATTTTTTTATAATTAGTCTATATTTGTGAGGGGCATGCATCTTTTGATGGCATACGAAAGAAGAGCAATTCCTTTTAAGAAAATAGATTACAGATTGTTGATTATTATAGCTAGTCAACTAAAATTTAATGTTATAGTAGCATAAAGTATTAACAAGCTGCAGAAAATAAATAGGGTCGGTCCGTAGTTATATGGATAGATCAAAGGTTAGGCTTATGTGAAAATGTGAAACTTTGGAAATGCTCGTCTTAGTATGACTGGAAAAAAAATATATACCTAAGTGTTTTGAGTAGTCCTGGGCATACGGGTATTCGGTTCGGGTCCAGGTTCGGGTCCTAACGGATACAGGTTCCAACGGGTATACATATTTTGGACCCATTTAGGTACATGTAATGTTTCGGGTCGGGTACAGGTTCGGGTCCTAACGGTACAGGTTCGGGTTCAGGTTCCACCTTATTGAACCTGTAAATACCCGAATTTTTACAGGTTCCTTTCGCGTACAGGTTCAGGTACAGATTCTGCATTGTATTTTTACCTGAAATTGTAAAAGAACTTAAACTTAAACATGTAAATTGAGCTGAATAATGCATTTGCAACACAAAAAAACAACAATGTTCAAGTCTTCAAAGATTGTGTTTAGCCGAAAAACAACAATCAGAAAATTACACTATCAGAATCAGTTTTGTATCAAATATAGAGAAAATATTGTGAAACAAATAGAGAAATTACAATCAGACTTGAATCAAATAATTACACAATTACACAATCTAATCATACTCGAATCAAATTCAAAGCAATTAGACAATCATACTCGATTCAAATTCAAAGCACTTAGACAATCGAATCCAATATAAAAAAAACTTAAGAGAACGAATTCTCTCATATTGTAACTTAAACCTGCAAATTGAACTAAAAAATGCATTTGTAACACAAAAACAATCAAAATAACAATAGTTCATTTGCAACTCACCGGCGGAGGAGACGACGGCCAGGCCACGCATGGAGAAAAAGACCGGAGATGGAGAGACAAAGTCAATCCATGCCGGGGAAGAAACACTTTAGCGACTCCTTGTTTTCATGGCGTGGGAGAGAATTAGGGTTCCTCTATCATATTGATAGTGACAAAAGACTAGACAAATTAGAAAGGACTAAAGACTAGACATATTGAAATAAAGGACTAAAGACATACTATAAGAACCTGTACAAGTTCCTCTTCGGGTACAGGTTCCTACCCGGATCCGAACCTATACCCACGGGTATTACAAAAACATACCCAACAGGTTACATCACTAACTTCGGTACGGGTCCAGGTTCGGGTCTTATAGGTTCGGGTCCAGGTTCGGGTCCACATGTTCAGGTTAATAAGCCCAGGACTCAAAACTATTTCAAGGTACAAAATGGTGGTAGAATTAAAGGAGTAAATCGCTGAAAGACGGCATGAAATGTTTTATATTATATATGGAACTTCGAGCTTTCAAAAATTATTCGAAATTCCTAGAATACACATCAATGTATTAATAAATTCAGGAATTTGATCAAAAACCATATCTCTACATGATCTCCCAATTCACATATATATATTCGGTTCCTAGATTCGTGAGATTAGGAATCAAGGAATGTTAAATTTCACCGAAATCCATATCAGCATATTCAAAACTTGTTTTCTATATATATTTAAACCGCTCGGTGCCCACTTCAATATATGTACATCCTATATATTCCCCATAGAAAAGTATATGCATTTGGGATACAAATATACCATTATATATATGTGTGTTCTATCCCAAATTAGATAAATAAATAGGACATTACAACTCATAATAAACTTATAAACTTTCTTTCAAAAAAAACTTATAAACTTTGGGTTGTTCTTCATTTTTAGTATGAAAGTATAGGTAGTGTGCGTATGCATTTATATTCATGTTAGAGAGTTCAGTGAAGATGTAGTAAATAAATATTTTACATGCATAGCTCGAGTAATGGGGCTAATCAAGGATATGGCTATGACGAATTAAGCTCTCTGAATATTGTTTTCCGTCTTACAATCACATTATAATAATATGCTATAAACAATTAGCCATAGCATAGATCCATTGGTTTACAAAACTAGAGGAAAATGGGAATTCTTGTTTTGGGCACTTTAATATGAATCTTTCATTTTGACCAAAAATATACCTAGTCAAAATCATAAAAGCAACAAAGAAATATATAGAGTGAATAGTAGAATGGTGAACGCCCACAGGAACAAAATCGATTACACCAAAATCTATCTAATTGTTTGTGGTATTCAGTCGAAACTAGTAGCTATATTTAAATTCTTTTTACTAGTTTTGTCAAGTAAGAAATATCGTACATAAATCCAACGTGTATTACTTTTTCATTGCATGGCCTTGTTCATATTATACGTACGGATTCACACATTATATATGTGTATGTTATATATGATTCAAGGCGGTTTGTTGTACTACTTTTTCATAGAAAATTAAGACTTATTGGTATTTGAATATAATTTCATAACTCAAGACGACCACATGAGTCAACATTCTTGACTTTCGTTACTTGAGAATCCACAAAGGGCAAGAAATTAGAACCCTTTAGATTTCTTGTTCCGACGGGGACAATGATCACTTTGGTATTAACTATCGTTTTTATTAAATTAAGCTCCATTAGCACATTTTATATGTTCATTGTATATCTAAATTAATTTGTACACATATAAACACAGTCATAAACACATGATGTGGAAGTTTCCGATCTTTTTCGTGTAGTGTTAGTTAAGACATTGTGTGGTTGTGGTTTGATTAAATTTTCATTTTATTTGGCGGCGGTTAGAGAAAAGCTAAATTCGGCAAGGTTGGGTTCATGAACTAGTCACCATAACCCAAAAGTTATTTGTGAATTGTTCCATATACCAAATTATATTCTTCGACACGATGTAAAATTAGATTTATGTGTGTTACCTTTCAAATAGAGCATTATATTTATTATGTATAATTCCATATTTTACTCTCTAAGAAAGAAAAAAAACGTCTTTAAAACCAATGTAGCCTGAGCTAATACCCAATCAATAAACATTGCGAAATAACTAACTAAATTACTCAATCGTGTATATCTGTTACGATTTTAATTATTTTTATCTATAATATTAGAATATAAGATTTGAACCAGGATTTGTTTGGTGAAATATAGTTTTCTGTTGATTAGGTCAATACCATTGTACCGTAGGTTATGGCTGTATATACAAACATGATTTTCAATACAACAACTTTTTTTGGGTGATAAAAAAAGAGATGTAGTTGTATGGTCTATGAAAGACATCTAACATTTAATATTTAATATAGAGATTGAAATGAAGTAGAAATAAAGGAAGTTAATTAAGAAAAAAAGAAGACATCTAACAATGAACTTACGATTTTTAACGAACAATGTATAAGTATTGTGAATTATTTAAGTTATTGAACATTGGATTGTCTTTAACAAACATTTATATAGAAATAAAAGACTAGAGCCTACCAAATTGTAAACGAATTATTGGTAGAAAAATTGTTTTGTCCAAGATATTGAACCAAAATGTATATAAATCAGAACTTGCACGATTAAACACAGATGGGACCTAGTCCTGGGCATATGTTAACCCGAACTTGTGGACCCGAACCTGGACCCGAACCTATAAGACCCGAACCTGGACCCGTACCGAAGTTAGTGGTGTAACCTGTTGGGTATATTTTTGAAATACCCGTGGGTACAGGTTCGGGTCCGGGTAGGAACTTGTACCCGAAGAGGAACCTGTACAGGTTCTTGTAGTATGTCTTTAGTCCTTTATTTTAATATGTCTAGTCTTTAGTCCTTTTTAATTTGTCTAGTCTTTAGTCACTATCAATATGATAGAGGAACCCTAATTCTCTCTCACGCCATGAAAACAAGGAGTCGCTAAAGTGTTTCTTCCCCGGCATGGATTGACTTTGTCTCTCCATCTCCGGTCTTTTTCTCCATGCGTGGCTTGGCCGTCGTCTCCTCCGCCGGTGAGTTGCAAATGAACTATTGTTATTTTGATTGCTTTTGTGTTACAAATGCATTTTTAGTTCAATTTGCAGGTTTAAGTTACAATATGTGAGAATTCATTTTCTTAAATTTTTTTTATATTGGATTCGATTGTCTAAGTGTTTTGAATTTGAATCGAGTATGATTGTCTAATTGCTTTGAATTTGATTCGAGTATGATTCGATTGTAATTGTGTAATTATTTGATTCAAGTCTGATTGTGTAATTTCTCTATTTGTTTCACAATATTTTCTCTATATTTGATACAAAACTGATTCTGATAGTGTAATTTTATGATTGTTGTTTTTCGGCTAAACACAATCTTTGAAGACTTGAACATTGTTGTTTTTTTGTGTTGCAAATGCATTATTCAGCTCAATTTACAGGTTTAAGTTCAGGTTCTTTTACAATTTTGGGTAAAAATACAATGCAGAACCTGTACCCGAAAGGAACCTGGACCCGAACCGAATACCCGTATGCCCAGGACTAATGGGACCTATAAAATGAGTAAAAAAGGAAGAGCAATAAAATGCATAAGTGTTGTGAGCTATTTTACTATTTGGAATCATACGAACACAGAAGCTAACAAAGTTTCCTTACGTGTATTGTTTGGTACTAAGGTTACAACTACAGGCATGTGGGTTTATCAAACGTTTAACTTGTTTCAAAATTTAGGGTTTCCATAAATTAATTTAAAAGAAAGACTAATAAGGCTGTGAACCATTTGCCAAAAAAAAAAAAAATTACTTTGAGGTGTAAGTTGAATAATTTATTTATGAGATTTGAATTTTAATCAGGGTCCCCATTCCACAAAGAGGACTTAGAATAACTTTCCCATTAAGGAAGATTTTTGTTTCTTCAATAAATTTTGCTCGCATGGTCCATGCACGGTGGGTCTCTCACTTTCTCCCTTCTAGTACTCACTGAATCGATTTTTGTTACTCCTATTTATATTTCTAATTTCAGTCTTTTTCACTCTAAATTTTCCTTTAACACGTACTAAATAATAACTATACTTTGTTAACAAATACTACATAGGAATGCTAAAATGATTTATATCAAAATTAGTACATTTGTTGGTTTCCTCATTGCCATTAACATATCCTAAATTTCATTCACCAAAAAAAAACATATACTAAATTTCGCTCTTATTTGACAGCGAACCATATTGTATTGATTTTCCACCAAAAAATAAGGGGACACTGTTCAAAAAAATTTGTTACTTAAATAAGATTGAGGTTAATTAATTAAAACCTCAGATTTTGAGTGTCGTATTTTACTTATAATTTGTTATTTTTGGAAAATATGATGTTCAGTGGCAACCGTATTACCGTATCACTATCAATATTGTTGTGTTATAAATAATCTAAATTTATTGGTATTAATATTGTTGTGTACTTGTGTTGGAAACTAGTATATAAATTTAGATATGGACTATTATATATATAGATCATATGTCCCTAATAATTTGTTCAAGCATGGAACTTTTTAGTATTGTGTTAAATACAAATAAAAATTACGGAAAATCATATTATACATAATGAATTTGGTAAATTGCCTAAACTTTCTAGACTTGGGAGAGATCTATCGATTGAGCAATCTCTTTAATCTTCGACTTTTCACTAATAAATCCCAACTCAAATCTATTCGAATCAGGAAAATTAGATATAGAGAGTTACTTTTTAATACTGTAATTCCTAGAATCAAATCTTTGTCTTTTTAAATCGATACCACTGATTTTTTTTTCTAGAAAAAAAACGAATATCACCCAAAAGAATTACTTTGTGTAATCAAATCAAAATACGTAATGTGATTCAAATTCAACGGTAAGATTCTTACGGTTATAATTAAATATCAATGATATTGATTTTAATGATTTTGATATATATTTCTCCCCTCTATAATTTGAGGTTTTACAAAACATGTGAATGTGTCTCAGTCTCACAGCTCCTTCAACTATACCTACGTGGCTATCTATTATTTGCCCACTAGCACCAATTTTTATTTGTTATGTTTTCTTTTCATCAGTTCTTTTTCTTCAGATAATCTGGTTCTTTATATATTGCTAATGTAAATTATTGTGGGGCTTGTAATATAACAAATTAGCTTCAAAACTAACTATACTAGTTCTGTTTTTTATTCTTGCAATCGAAATATCTTTGAGTAAATGCTCTCAATGTTAGAGAATTGTCTTGATACTAAAAGAGATATATTTTTCTAAATTATCTAAGATTGTCACATTTCATATAATATCATTTTCTAAATTGCTGTTTGGCTCATTTCCAATGCTAATAAAAAAGACAAAACAAAACTGAAAATTTGTTGGTCCCTTCAATGGAGCATAGGGCCACATTTCAACTGTCTTGCCCCAAGAGCTAAAGGAGCTTATTTCTTTAGTGTTCTTTGTTTCCAAATCTTTGTATTCAATGTTAGTTTGATTGTTTAAATATAATATCATCATTTTTTTGCTTGTTATGGTGCTATCAAATAATACTAGGCCTATACCCACGCAGACGGGCGAATTTTTTTTCTAAAATTTTATTTGATTTTATTGTTAGTTAGTTTGTATCAAAAATTCATAGAAACTAATTGTATAACAATAAAAAATGAAAAGAAAACAGAGTCTTACTGATGAGTTAGAACTTGGAACATCGATGTTAATAACACTTGTAATACATAGCTACATAGTGATAGATTTAAATCAAAAGTAAACAATAAGAGAACATGTATCATATTTGTGGAAGGTTGAAGCTTATGTTAGATACTCTTAGATGGATCAAAAATATAAAATATATATATAAACTTGTGTTGTTTTTATAACATTTCACTTATAATGATGTTCTTTCGAATACAACCTCAAAAACATTTCCAAAAAAACTACTTACATGATCTTTCCTAAGAGTGTTTTTCGTTTTGTACCCTAAAACATAATGATCAAAACAATTTTTGTTATTATTGAGATGATGTATATGCCATATTTTTACTAATCTCAATAATTAACTATCCATTGAGCTTCTCAAACCCCGAGAATTTACATAGTCACAACAAAAATATGCCGAAACCCGAACATGTTGGATTACACATTTCCTCCTCAACTGAAATCAACAACGGTAGGTAATCCATATAAATTGAATATGGGATGATCTTTGTTTAGAGGAGATTGTGAATACATGTTTAAGATAGTACGTTAAAAAGTCAAAAGATATACAATATGAACATTTGTGCTTCTTTCTCCTCACCAGAAAGTCAAATTCTTTAGTACGAATACCAAGATTGATGAATTTATTCACATTACGAGAAAAAGATTAAAAAAAAAAATTCGATTTAATACATTGATGTTTAATATTTTACATTAAACTTATAAATTAGTAAAGTTATTAGTGAATTTGAAAAGAAAGTCGTAACGTTTGAGGGCGGAGATTAACTCTTGGTTTTCTTTTGGACACATGTCCTTCTTTAGTGTGATGACGTGTCAGTTATATGGAGAGGGGCATCCTCCTTTCATATGGTAGATTATAAATATATTTTATTACTACTTACAAGGTAATTTCTAGGATCCTTGCTGCAAGACTTAAACTCTTTTCTGAAGAGGCGGTTCAAAGGAATCAAATAGGATTTGTTAAAGGGAGGCTCATTTGCGAGAATGTCTTGTTAGCATCTGAGTTAGTCACGGACTTTCATCAAGATTGACCTATTTCTAGAGGTTGTGTTCAAATGGATATTTCAAAGGCGTATGATAACGTCGATTGGTCTTTCTTGATGAATATTTTAAAAGCTTTTGAGCTGCCGGAGAAATTTGTTGTATGGATCCACCAATGTGTTTCCTCGGCTCATTACTCTGTTGCCCTAAATGGGGAGCTTGTGGGGTTTTTCCAAGGGGAAAGAGGATTACGCCAAGGAGATCCAATTTCTTCCTCCTTATTTGTTCTGGTGATGGATATTCTTTCTAAGGATTTGGATTTGGCCATCAATCATGGAGTTTTCAGGCCTCGTCCTCAATGTGTTGATCCCTTAATCATTCACTTGAGTTTTACTGATGACGTGCTTGTGTTCTTTGATGGGTCAGAAGCTTCGTTGGCGGGTATTCTGGGAGTGTTACAGAATTTTAAAGATGCTTCTGGTTTGTTTCTTAACTTAAGGAAGACTCTCTTATTTTTTGATGGCAACAACTCGGCTTTGACTAGTGCTACTGCTGCTGCATTTCTCTTGGAACCGGGAGCTTTACCGGTCAGATACCTTGGCCTTCCATTAATGCCACACAAATTGAGACCTACGGACTATCAGCCATTACTAGATAAGGTTCGAGCCAGAATTTCGTCTTGAACAGTGAGACATCTCTCGTTTGTAGGACATTTGCAGTTTATCCAATCGGTCTTATACAATATCATTAATTTTTGATCTACCGTCGTTTCTTCATCAGCAAGGGGTGCTAAGGTATCTTCGAATTCTGTGTGTACTCCGAAAATCTCTGGTGGTCTTGGCTTGCGTAGATTGGAGGGTTTGAACCAAGTTTTTAGTTTGAAATTTATTTGGTTGTTGTTTGCTTCCACTGGATCATTGTGGGTCGCTTGGATTCATAGGCATATTATTGCGGGAAGGCTATTGTAGAATTCTGATTTTCGTGACTGTGGAAGTTGAATTTGGAGACGGTTGATGAAATTAAGACCCTTGGCTTGTCCATATTTTTCATGTATCTGCTTCGGGAAGGAGAAGCTTTTTTGGCATGATAATTAGACTATGTTGGGACCACTGATTGATGTTACTGGCTCTAACGAACCCCGGGTTACAAGAATTCTCCTCTGCTTCTACAGTTTATCAGCCTTTGGAAAATGATTTATGGCTAAGATCTTCTGGAAGACATCTGATCTTAGTCTTGTTGAGACAATGCATTCTAGTAACATCGACATTTTCTACTTCAGAGGAAGATGTATTTCTCTGGAGGAATTCTCTTACTTCTTCACCAGGTACATTTTCTTCCTCAAAGACGTGGATCTCTCTACACCCGCCTTTATCTCATGTTCCGTGGTTCAAATCAGTTTGGTTCAACCATCATATTCCAAAGCATTCTTTCATGTGTTGGATTCTCTTACGTGATAGGTTGACTACTCAGGATACATTGAGAGCTTGGGGTTTGAATATTCCGGCATTGTGCTTGCTTTGTTCAGTTGGAATTGAATCTCGATCTCATCTATTTTTCGATTGTCCCTTCTCTAAGGATATTTGGAACTCTTTCTTTACTCATCAGGAATTCTCTCTGCCGCTTCTGTTTGAGGATATTGTGGTTTGGGTTAGGGCTGAAGATGCAGCTGTTGAAGCAGCAATCTGTAGCAGCACCAGATGGGAGTACTTCAGAAGAGGTGCGGGCCAGCTGGTGGGCTTGAAGCTTGATGGGCTTGTGGAGTGGATCAGTCCAAGAAAGTAAGGATGTGATGAGCACTCAAGGAAGGCTGGAGGATATCTTTGGAGAAGATTTACCCAAGCTTGAAGATTTCCTTATTCTTAGGAGAAGATAAGGAAAGTGTACTTATCCATGAAGATTTATATCGAAGAGTAAATCTAGCATGGAGTATAGGGCAAGGCTAGATTAAGCCGCATGCCACTTGTATAAATAGGGTGTGTTTACTCGTGGGAAGAGTTAACACAACTAGAGCAAATCTTAGCAAAAGGGATAAGGGTTTCAAGTGAAAAAAAGAGATCTTGTATCTAGGGCTAGGGGTAGAGAGAGGTTCACGATATCAAGTGTGATTCGTGAACAGGAAAGGCTAGGATTGGGTTGAGGCTAATACGTGTAAGTATTTTATCAATCAATACTAGTAAAGTGTTTTGGAAAAACCCCGTGTGTTGTGTTCTTATTCAGAACTATTAGTGTGATTGTTCTGAAGCAGTAGCTATTACATTTTCATTTGGTATCAGAGCGGCACTTGTTCGTATTACTACAGGTGAGATCTTGTGGAAAAAATGGATAGCTATGACGAATTGGTTAACAATTCTAAGGTGATACTTGATGGCGGAAACTACGGGTTCTGGAAGTTTAGGATGAAGTTTATAATCGTGGGAATTGATGTACTGGCCCGGAGATCTGTACTGGTACAGTGGGAAGCGCCTGTGATAGTGGATGATAATGGATTCAGGACTCCCAAACCAGAGGAGACATGGATGGAGGAAGAATTAAAGAAGGCCAAGTACAACGCCAGAGCCTTGTCTGCCATACATTCTTCTGTAACTAAGAAGACCTTCGAGCTGATTCAAGGATGTGAAACAGCAAAGGAAGCATTGGATCTGCTTCAGACTTACTTCGAAGGAACCTCTAAGGTTCAGAGTTCCAGAAGAGACATGATGGCTTCTCGATTTGAGAACATGAGGATGGAGGAACATGAATCTATATCAGACTTTGGTTCACGGTTGAAGTCACCAGCGCAGGAGTGTGCTACACTGGGAAAGAAGTACAAGGATAAAAAAATTGGTAAAGAAGTTCCTAAGATGTCTTCCTGCTCGATTCATGGCTTATAAGTCAGCTCTGAACGTGTCTCAAAATACCGAGGATCTTAGTTTTGGTGAAGTTGTGGGGATGCTACAGGCTCATGAGATGGAGCTGAACAATGCTGCAGACTACTCAAGGAAGAACAAGAACTTAGCCCTAACCTCATGTGAGACAACTGAAGAGACTGAAGACGGAGATCCGATGAGTTTGTTGGTATGAAGGTTCGATCGAGCTCTGAGAAGAATCGAACGAGGTCAAGGTCAGAAAAGTACAGGAGGAGGTAGGTTCCAGTCTGAAGGAGAGAAGCAAGGTAAGAAGGCTGAGCTTCAGTGTCACGAATGTAAGGGATATGGTCACTTCAAGTCTGAATGTCCTTCAATCAGGAGAAGGGAAATGAAGTGCTCGGTATGCAAAGGAGTCAGACATACTCAGCAGGAGTGTGTTGGTACTCTGAAGCAAAGAAGAGAGAGGTCGATGATGGCTGAAGAAGACTCTGAAGCTGACAGTGAGGATGAAGAAATCCTGAATAACTTTGTATCATTCGTGGGGATCCTGGAAATAGAAGGTAAACAGTCTGATTCTGAAGCTGATGATGATGAACTAATTGAAAGTTACAAAGAGGTACGTGAGACTCTCATCAGATTGGGACAAGAGAATCTTGCACTAGTAAAGGAGAACCAGCGACTTAAAGCTCAGGTTGAAGATCTAAAAGGAAAACTTCAGGATGAACAGAAGTTAAGTCAGGAGAGTGTATTATTACTGAAGGAAAAACTCAATCTGGCGGTCAAGGCAGTCAATCTGGAAAAGGAACTACAAGCTGAGAAGAAGATCTCTGCCAAACTTTAATCACAACTGGATCTGCAGTACAAGAAAATTCGCATGTTTGCTGGAACAGAACAGTTGGATAGAATTCTGTCTTATGGAAGGACTGAAGCAGTTCACAGAGGACTAGGATATAATGGAAAGGGTGGATCAGAATCCAACAACATCAAGTTTGTGGCTGCCAGTAGTCAGTCACAGCCAATTGTCAGAACTGGAGTTGCTGAAGTAAGAAGATTGGAAGTCTGTGCAAAACAAAAGAGTGGATGTTATTTCTGCGGTAAGCATGGGCACATACGAGTCTATTGTTACAAGTACTGGGAGAGAATCAGACGGCTTCGATATGAGGGAAGATTCACTTGGAATAGAAGTCGTAATCAGATATGGGTAAATAAATCAGACTTAAGGGCTCCTGCTACAAGACATGGATCTAAACGTACTTCACAGTTTGGGTTCCGATGTAACATGGCGATTGTGTCAACAGAACAAGAAGATACATGTTCATGGTATTTTGATAGTGGTAGTTCTCGACACATGACGGGAACCTTGGGCATTCTGGACAACTTCAAGACAATTAAGAAAGGCAAGGTTACTTTCGGGGACGGAGGACATGGTCGCATTCAAGGAAAAGGCAAACATGTGATACAAGATTACCCAAACTAATGAATGTATATCTGGTGCAAGGTCTGAAAGCAAATCTCATCAGTGTGAGCCAACTGTGTGACAAAGGGTTGACAGTATGCTTCACGAAACATGGCTGCAAGGCAATAGACAAGAAAGGGAAGGCTGTGCTGATGGGAGTTAGAACTGGCAATAACTGTTACATGTGGAAGAAAGAGGCTATCAACTGCTTCAGTGCAACAGATGATCTAAACCTATGGCATCAACGGTTGGGTCACATGAATGTTCGAAGCCTTACGTCTCTCACAAATCAGGAGATGGTCAGGGGAGTTCCACAACTTAAGGGAGGAGAAACATTTGTGTGAGGACCTTGCAGCAAAGGTAAGCAGGTGAAAGTTCAACACAAGAAGGTGGTAGATGTTCACTCTGAATCAGCACTCGATCTGGTTCACATGGATTTGATGAGGCCTACTCAAGTGGAGAGTGTCGCCGGGAAAAGGTATGTGTTTGTTCTCGTAGACGACTACACCAGGTACACTTGGGTCAGATTTCTCCATGAAAAATCTAAAGTAGCAGACAGCTTCAGAATCTGGGCTTTACAACTGATTAATGAACGAGGAGGAGTCAAGAAGATACACAGTGATCATGGTGGTGAATTCCAAAATGGATACATGAAGGAATTCTGTGAAGATCATGGTATTGCGTACCAGTCTTCAGCCCCTTGGACGCCTCAGCAAAATGGTGTAGTAGAAAGGAAAAACAGGACGCTGCAGGAAATGGCTAGAGCAATGATACATGGAAACAACATTGCTGAGAGATATTGGGCAAAAGCTGTAAGTACTTCATGTTACATTATCAACAAGGTCTATGTACGGAAAGGATTGTCCAAGACACCGTATGAGTTGTGGAAAGGTAAAAAGCCAAATCTCAGCTACTTTCATGTATTCGGATGTAAGTGTTACATCCTGAATGACAAAGACTACCTGGGAAAGTTCGATTCGCGAAGTGATGATGGTATTTTTATGGGATATTCCGAGAGTAGTACAGCCTTCAGATGTCTGAATAAAAGAACAGGGTTAATTATTGAATCAATCAATGTTGTTTTTTATGACTGTGCTGGTACAAGGTCATGCAGGGATAGGATTGTTCTCCATGACGATGAGTCAGAAAAACCATCAGATGAAGGAAGAGGGCAGCAGTCTGGTACAGAGGTAGAGACTGTCTCAGAACTCTAATATGTCGCAGAGAAAGATTCAGAGACAGAGCAAGCTGCCGCACCTCATGTGCCTTGGAATCATTCAACATCTGATCCTATCAGTGATGTGAATGAAGGGAGGAAAACCCGAGGAGTAAAGAAGGACTATCGCGAAATGATGGGCCTAATGAAGAAGAAACATCACGAAGTAGTACAGTTTGCATGTTTGTGTCAGTGATTGAACCACAAAATCATGTACATGCTGTTGAGGACGAATTCTGGATTGTTGCAATGGAACAAGAGCTCGAACAGTTTGAGAGAAACAATGTGTGGGAGTTGGTTCCACGACCAGAGGATGTCAACATTGTCCGCACGAAGTGGATCTTCAAGAATAAGATCGATGAGACTGGAGTTATGGTTCGAAACAAAGCAAGACTGGTGGCACAAGGCTACTCTCAGATTGAAGGAGTGGACTTTGAAGAAACATTTGCCCCTGTAGCCAGATTGAAGTCCATTCGCTTTTTCCTGGGCATGTCATGCATTCTGAACTTCAAAGTCTATCAGATGGACGTCAAAAGTGCCTTTCTGAATGGCTTTCTGCAAGAGGAGGTTCACGTTGAGCAACCAAAAGGCTTTGAGGATCCTGATAATCCAAACCATGTGTACAGACTGAAGAAAGCCTTGTATGGGCAGAAGCAGGCACCGTGAGCTTGGTATGAAAGACTGACGGGCTTCCTGATGCAGCAAGGTTATGCAAGGGGCAGTGTGGACAAGACACTGTTTGTACTTGAGCAGGAGAAGGATATCATGATGGTTCAGATTTATGTGGATGATATCATCTTCGGAAGCACATCACAGAAGCTAGTAGACAAGTTTGTGGAAAGCATGACTCAGGAGTTTGAGATGAGCAAGGTTAGGGAGTTGAAGTACTTTCTGGGACTTCAAATTACTCAGTCAGAAGAGGGTGTGTTTATTTCTCAGAGTACCTATGCCAAGAATCTTCTGACCAGGTTCAAAATGAATCAATGTAAGGAAGCCAAGGCACCCATAAGTACTACAGCCAAGATGACTCGAGACAGTGATGGGAATGATGTGGACATCAAGCTTTACAGAGGGATGATCGGAAGTCTGCTATATCTCACCGCAAGCAGACCTGATTTGTGTCTGAGTGTTGGGATCTGTGCTCGGTTCCAAGCCAAGCCAAAACAGTCGCATCTTGAAGCAGTCAAGAGAATCATCAGATATGTCAAAGGTACAGTCAATTTGGGAATTTGGTTCTCAAAGGGGTCAAACAAGAATTTGGTTGGATATTGTGATGCCGACTGGGCTGGAAGTTTGGATGATCGAAAAAGTACCAGTGGTGGCTGTTTCTTTCTGGGAAATAACTTAATTTCTTGGATGAGCAAGAAACAGAACTTTGTACCTCTGTCCACAGCTGAAGCAGAGTACATTGCCCTAGGAAGTTGCTGCAACCAACTTCTCTGGATGAAGAAAATGTCTGCTGACTATGGGATGGATTCTGGACCACTTCTGGTTCACTGTGACAACAAGAGTGCTATAAGCATCTCAAAGAACCCAGTGCAACACTCGAGAACGAAGCACATTGACATTCGACACCACTTCATCAGAGAACTTGTGGAGGAGAAACAGGTAGTGGTGGAACATATTGTTATTGATTTACAACTGGCTGATTTATTCACAAAACCACTGGATTTTAATCGTTTTATCACTTTAAGAAACTCAATTGGTGTTTGTGGAATTTGATCAATTGTGAAGTGTGCAGAACTGATACAGGTACTGGTTCAAGGTGCATATAAGGCTTTGATTTTGGTTTGGAGTCTGAAACATCAATGAGAAAGAGCTGTCTATCATGTCGTCTTGTCTTGACATCAGTACAGGTTCCACGGTAAAGAAAGAATCAAAGCTAAAAAAAAAAAAAAAATTCAGGAGACAGCTTCTAAGAAGTCAAGTGATGGAGCTACTCATTGGAGTAGAAGATGACCAGATGTTATGAATCAGGTCGAGCTGAGTGTGTGCTGCGAATTGGTCAAAGTTCAGTCTCTGAAACATCACTCGAAAAACGGTAAATTAATCTTGCGTCAAAAACTTTTTCAAAAGCCAGTTTAGGTCCTTACAATAACCATCATTATCTGGTTAATCCCCATTGTGCTATCAAGTGAATGTGGTTGTTGTTCTGTGTGTTATGAAAAATCAGGTGAGTGTAAAAAGTTGTTGCAGTGTTCTGAAGTTGGTACAGGATCCCCTGGTTCAGAATAATCCGAGAAATTGGGCTTCAGTTTTTGTATGGGCCTGGCAACAAAAGAACTTGGGCCTAAGAATGCCGGTTGGATTCTTAGGGTTTTCCGAATCGCAGCCCAGAAGAGATTCTGTGTTTTTAAATAGTTCATTTGTTTGGCCGCGAGAAGAAGTACAGGAAACCAAGAGTTTTTACTTCAAAAACCCTAGAAACTCAAAGAAAGAGGAAGAAGAGTCTTTGAAGTCACCATGGGAGGAGAATCAAGCTCGAACACGGTTAAGAAGAAGAGATTGAAGAAGGATCCTCCGAAAGACGATCCCAATCGACTATGGCTGAGGGATGAAACAGAAGAAGACGAGGGGTCGCTGGATTTCAAGACCCCAGGTCTTGAACTAGGCGGCAAGGAGATGCCTATGACTGATGCCCTTGTTAATGAAGCGACTGATCTCATAGGTCAGCTTGCAGAAGATTGTCGGTGTCCGTCGTCATCACCGATTCGTGACGAGAAATCCGAGGAGAAGGAAGTCGAGGTCTCTGATTCTGCAGGGGATCTGGAAGAAGAGGAAGATGATGAGGAGCCATTGATTCGAAATTAGAAGGCACTAAAGGTGAAGGAGGAGCTGCAAAAGAAGTTGGGGAAACAGATCAAGGAGTAAGAGAGCTCTGAAACTTGTGATTCGGACGACGCAGGAACAAGATCTGCTGCTGGAGCAGGATCTGTGACTGGTGGAGTATCCTTTGATTCTGACAAGTTCTGCTCAGCTAGAGCCTACCAAAGGTACATCGTATTCAAAAATCGAGGTATTATTGGTGAAAAATTGGTAGATTTAGAGAAACAGAAGGAATTTGAGTATCCGTCTGTGATTGCTGAAGCTGGATTTACTCCCACAGTGTCGATTAAGTCAGGTTATGATAGGGAGGTTATCAATGAGTTTTATGCGAATCTGGGAGACACTGTGATCAATGATGGGGGAGTTATGGTTCTGGTCCGAGGTCGCATCATTAACTTCAATCCTGTCAAGATCAACACCTTTATGAAGATGTCTGAATTGAGTGCCAAGGATTTGAAAACTGCTGCAGCAACTGACAAAAAGGATCCAGACTATGTTGCTGCATTTCTGAAAGAAGATGGATCTCATGAAGGTATGGTTCAGGTCATCAGCAAGCGTCCCAAGAAGGCTCCAGCACTGTCTACAGTCTATCTCTCTCCAAAGTTTGCTGCATTGGCCATTCTGGCTGGACACAACTGGTACCCAACAACGCACCGTACACACATTGCTCAATACAGAGCTATGCTTCTGTACAAGTTGGCTCAGAAGGTGCGAGTGGACTTTGGAGAGATGGTGTTTCAGCAAGTCATGGCCATCAGTCATATTGAAAGAGAGGACAACGAGCAGGCTGATTCAAGAAAGCTGGTGTTTACTCATCTGATCTATGGGATGATTCAGGAACAGTGTGGAGGTGTTGTCAGTGAGGATGAGGTTTTGGTACTGCCTACTCACTATTAGATGGATGGTAGAACTGAGAAGAAGGACACAGGAGCAACAAAAGGGGCAACCAGGACGTCATTGCGTACCAGGACCAAGGCTGCTGCACCAGTCAAAGATGAACCAGCAACCAAGAAGAGAGCCCAGTCGTCTCCAAGTCAACCTGCACTGAAGAAGAAGAACAAGAGGGAGCCAGAACAGTCAAAGCCATCTAGCTCAGCTCAATTCGATGACTCAAGCTCAGCAATTGACATTTCACTTGGCCACATCAGTGTGCCTCTGGGTCACTCAAGTCAGAAGGTGGTCAACAAAGCTCTGTATCAGATTACTTCTGTGCTGCATCAGTGGGATAGTTCGGGATGTGCGTCAGGCTAATCAAGGTGAGTTTTCATGATCTCTTGTCATTCTGTTTTTGTGCACTGATGATTGTGTTTTTAACTTGTGTGCTCCCAAGCAGGGGGAGAAGTAAGTGATGAAGAGAGTGGCTAAGTAGGTTGTGGTCCATGGGGGAGCAGGACTGGGGTTTTTGGTGACTGGGGTTTTTGGTGTTTTTTTTTAATTGTTTTTAAGAACTCGGTTTCAATTATGGGGGAGTTTTTCGAATGGGTTCTGTTTTACTCCTCGTTCCAAACTCAAAGTACTTTGTTGGTTTTGGTTTTGAGCTTGTAATAACTTTTACAAGTTGGTTTCTTGTGGATGAGTTGGAATCCATATGTGCTTGTGTGTGGTTGTCTCTGTGGTTGTGGTGAGTTTGTTTTTGCAGATGCTTGGGAGACACACAAAGCTAAAAAAGGGGAGATTGAAGATGCAGCTGTTGAAGCAGCAATCTGTAGCAGCACCAGATGGGAGTACTTCAGAAGAGGTGCGGGCCAGCTGGTGGGCTTGAAGCTTGATGGGCTTGTGGAGTGGATCAGTCCAAGCAAGTAAGGACGTGATGAGCACTCAAGGAAGGCTGGAGGATATCTTTGGAGAAGATTTACTCAAGCTTGAAGATTTCCTTATTCTTAGGAGAAGATAAGGAAAGTGTACTTATCCATGAAGATTTATATCGAAGAGTAAATCTAGCATGGAGTAGAGGGCAAGGCTAGGTTAAGCCGCATGCCACTTGTATAAATAGGGTGTGTTTACTCGTGGGAAGAGTTAACACAACTAGAGCAAATCTTAGCAAAAGGGATAAGGGTTTCGAGTGAAAAAAGAGATCTTGTATCTAGGGCTAGGGGTAGAGAGAAGTTCACGATATCAAGTGTGATTCGTGAACAGGAAAGGCTAGGATTGGGTTGAGGCTAATACGTGTAAGTATTTTATCAATCAATACTAGTAAAGTGTTTTGGAAAAACCCCGTGTGTTGTGTTTTTATTCAGAACTATTAGTGTGATTGTTCTGAAGCAGTAGCTATTACATTTTCAAGGGCTGCATCAAGGAATGGAAAGCTCAAAACTCTTGTCAAGTTTATCTTTCAGGCGGTGGTGTATTCTATTTGGAGAGAGCGAAATTCTAGGTTGCACTCTTCTAGTTGCAAGAAGTGGAGTGTTGTAGTTAAGGAAATCCAGTTACTCCTCAGGGCAAAGCTTGCTGGTCTTGATCGGACGCTTGTACAGTCTTATAGCGATCAAGGTTCCTCTGAGACATATTTGTCAACTTGGTTTCGATATTTTCAGTTTTGATGGTCATTACTCCCTTCCGGCTCCTTGACTCATATTAAAATAGTTGCTGCTTCACTATTGTTTCTTTTAATCTCTACATCTCTATTCAAACTCATTATTAGACTGTTTTTTTCAGATTGTAATATTTGGAAATGATGTCCCTTTTGGGGAAGATGAATAAAAAAAAAAAGTATTTTATTGACAAGAAAAATATTAAAACACAATCCTTGCAACTACTCGAACCAACAAAATAGAAATGGATGGAGAATTTTCTTGTTAAAATGGTATATATCGACAGTTACAAAATTAAGAAGTACACCTAAACACCATTGAATTTCACTATTGCTCCGTTTGGGGTGTTACTATGCCTTTTGTATGCCGCCGACTTCGACTCCACAGTCCATTACAAGGCTAATCCACATACAATAAAACAACATAGATAAACTAATCTCCAAGTATTAAGTATTATCTATATGAATGTCTAGTGACTATAGTAGGCGCAGTTATACGGGAATAAGGTAAAATAACTATGTACTTATATCCCTTTAATCAGTCAAATTTATATATATAGAACAAAAATTTGGTGTGCAAGCACAGTAACTAGTATTTGATTTGATGGAAGAAAATTAGAAAAACAAAGTGTAAAGGCATGTGAAGACACATGTAATTAGTTTGGTATAAATTGATGAAAGATATACTTAACTATTAGAATTAGGTCTGAATAGTGTTGCCAACTTATGACTAAAACCGACATGAAAAGCTTTCTATTTGTTAATTATATGCTATTAATATTTTTCATTCATTTTTTTCTCCAATGAATTAATTAAACAACATAATAATTTGATGTCAACCACCAAATTGGCCCTTAGCTAGTCCAACACATTCCTGAATATGTATAACATGTATATTGGCTCCGATTGCTTACATTTTTCCGACTGCTTACAACTTGTACTGTTTTTGTGTAACCAATCGATAAAACATCATTACAAAAACTTTATCATGTTTTTCTGTATTGTTATCTCTAATCATTTTGTACCGCTACTAATTGCACTCTCATCTTTATACTGTTATTTGAACAATGAATTTTTTTATATTTTCTCGTGTTATCAATTGCAGCCATTAAATCCAAAAACTAAATCTTCGTTTGTACATTTGAATATACTGTGCTATGAATTAGATATATATATAACAATATAAAAAAGGATATCATATATTAGATCTATATGTTAAACACTACACTTTCTTAACAATACCAAACAACAAATTTTTTGAAATACATTATATTGTAATAATTCCGTCTTCTACTTAACCTCGTCCTAATTAATTAGTATTATTTCAATTTTTGTGCTGCAATTCATAAAATCTTGAATGTGAATCGCTAGACGAACGAGTATGATGTATTTAACTCATAACTTATTTAGTTCATACATTATGAAGTACGAATCATAGTATATTTATATAGCTAATATTTGTTGTTGTATATATTGTACGTTCCCAAGATTTTGCCACGAACGGATTATTTTTGCTTGCTTATTTAAATGTGAATATCTGATCGGTAATTGTACTTTGAGTTCCTTTTGTGGGGAGGCAAAAGAAAACATTATCTAGATCTTACCTATAAGATATAATTAATTGTTGACAGAACAAATTGTAATTAATCAGGTTATAATACTAATGGTCTTTAATTTTGAAATGCTCGGTTTTGAAATGCTCGGTTTAATAGCAAGTCCCTACGTGGATACATTTGTCCATTTTACGGTACACTACACACTAAGCTCTTTGTCATTCCCAACTAAGTTTTGATCCTTAGTACCAAAGTTTCTCATGTAACGTCAAAATTTTAAACATTTACGTGAATGAGTTACTTTATGAAAAAAGTCCATCAATTAGTGCATTTCTTTTGTTTATTTGGACTCTACTTTTCTATAATATAAAAAAAAATAAGAACTTAAACTTTCCACGAATGCTCATCGTTATAAAATGCGTGGATTTACATTACTTTTACCAAATATAAGCATGATGTGATATTTCATCAAGAGTTTACGTGCTCATATATGTTTTGTAGTACAGTGTATTCTAAATTTGTGATTGCAACGTGAAATATTGAAGGACCCACAATAGCCCATAGTGTAAAGCCCACTAAAAGCCCATATGTTATTTGTTTATCTACTTATTAATAGTCAATTAATAATATAGTTTTGGAAAAATTATATCCCATATCACTTTTTTTTCAAATTCGTTATAAAATCTACCACATTTCCCAAACCCTTATTAAATCTTCCATATCCTATATTTGAAAATTCTCTTTCACCCATTACACATCTCCTTCTTTTTCTTTCTCCTTCTCTCTTTCTCTCTTTCTCAAAACGGGAAAAATGGTGTGGTACCGGAGATGATATCGAAAATAGTGGTTGACGGCGGCGATGGAGACGAGGATCGTGGACAGCGACAGAGATGGTGAATGTGGACGACAGGCCCGGCTCAAATTCAAATTGGGCTATGTGCAAAAAATATATTTTTTTTAATAATAGTGGTGCAAATTTGACAAATCTAAAAGTTTGGGCCCTTTTGTTCATAATTTTAAAAAATTTGGGCCCTTATTTGCAAATAGAAAAATCATTAGAAAAGTGGGCCCTGTACAAATGCTCCACTTGCTCTCCCTCTCCGCGGGCCCTGGTGGACGACAACAATGGTGGTAGACAAAAACGGTGACAGTGGTCGTAGACAAAAATAGTGACGATGACGGTGGCCATGACGGAGACAGAAACGATGGCTGTTGACAAGACGACGACGGTGGATATGGTGTCGGAGACGATGGTTGTAAACGGCGGCGACGTACAGAAACAGTGATCGTGGACAACGATAAAGACGGCGGTGGACAAGACAAAGATAGGATGATGGAGACGATGATCGTGGACAAAAAATGTGACGGTGGTTGATGACGATGGTGGCCGTGGACAGCGTCGCCCGTCGTAGACAAAAACGGTGGCAATGACCATGATGGAGACGGAAACGATGGTCGTGGACAAGACATCGACGGTGGTCAGATACAAAGACGGTGACGGTGGATGTAAACATATGCGGTGGACAAACGTGGGTTCGTGGACGAAAACTAAATAGATAGATGAAACTTAAGGACAATTGTGTTAATTGGCTCACACTAAATGATAAATGTGGTACGTAATACAAGAAAGATTTTTGTAAAAAGTGGTCGATTCAAAAATATTCCTATTTAAAAAATATGGACTTTACACGTGAGAAGTTCATGGACATGGATAGGATTAGTACTCAGCCACCAAATTTTTGTTTCTGTTTTCCAAAGTTTGTAGAAAAAGTCCAATGTATTTTTCAGTTTTCTTATAAAATGAAAAATATATTATTGTTTTGTAAGAAAATGATGAAAAACGATTCATAAAACCAAAATAGGCCTTAAGAATGTTTTAATAGGGTTATGGGCTAATAAGACATAAGTGATAAGCCCATTACCTAATTTCAGAAGTGTATAAATATAAATAACACAAAGCGTTTAAATAAAGAAATAATGAAAAAAAAGTACCCAAAAAGTGTAGAATTTGTAAACAGAGAAGAGAAAATCAGAAAATAATTAATCAAGGTGATGATTAGCTGTTAGTTTCGCTTTAATCTTACCGTTAAACAGAACCTAGACATAAATTACAGGCCTGAAAAATCGATCAAACCCCTAGATTGTGTTCCGGTAATGGCGAGCATGATGAACAAATTGAAGAATTTAGATGCTTACCCTAAAATCAACGACGATTTCTATAGCCGTACACTTTCCGGTGGCTTAATCACACTAATTTCCTCCATTGTCATGCTGATTCTCTTCTTCTCCGAGCTTCGTAAGCACTTTTGTCTCTTTCAATTTCTGTCTGAAATTTGTTGACCCTTGAACAAAAGTTTTAATTTTTCTGGGTTTTTTTTCAGGACTTTATCTTAATCATGTTACTGAAACTCAGCTTCGTGTTGATACATCTAGAGGAGAAAAGCTACGAATCAATGTATTGCTTATTGCGTAATTTGAAATCCTAAAAGGGTTTTAATATTCAATCTAAAGATGAGATTTTTTTGTGTCATTTGCAGTTTGATGTTACATTTCCTGCACTTGCTTGTTCAATTATTAGTCTTGATGCTATTGATATTAGTGGAGAGCAACATCTTGATGTGGTATGTTATTTTTATCTTTAAGTTTTTGGTTTCGTTATGTTTTAAGGAGTTATGATGTTATAGTTGTTTTATGAATTTTGTGCAGAGGAATGATGATAGACTCCTCCCAAGGAACACACTCACGGTATAGGGTAGAACGGGATAAACTTTGCAAACGATAGAATCGCTTCAAAGGATGGGGATCGAATGGTTTCACAAGGGGTGCGGAAAAGCCCTTGATATTCCACTTTGCTACTTTCGGATATGACTCACCAAAAATAGACAAAGGTTTTCGTTTGATATGACTCACAAACGAGAATTTTTTATCTAGAAAGAAAAGAGATTTTTGATTCATAAACTAGATGATTTTATAATGAGAAGTGGCAAGCCACTTATATAGTAAAAGAGAAGTGTACATGCACACTCTCTTGGAAATAAAAACATAATTTAATGGTTTGACTTAATAAATGAAAATGCATGCAAAACACATAGGAAGTGATGAACTTTGACTCCAAGATCTCCATTTTCGTCACTTTTATTGGCAAGGAAAAGAGGTGATGATTTTGGGCTCTTCTTGGACTTGCAACATGCTGAAAATGGGTTGGACTTGATAGATAACATCTTGGACTTCTCTTGGGCTTAGATCAACACATTGGATTTATTGTGAAGTGAAATATTGCCTCGTTAAAAACCTTGCTTCGGAAAACCCATTGGGACAAAACCGAAACGAAGGAAAAGAGCACAATACTTCACTTGAGCCAATGGTCGATCTACTTGGGCCTGATATCAAAAATCGGTGAGGTTTGATTCAACTTCCACGTCCTGACCCAAGTACCTTGGATGGTACAACTTCCCTAAGACCAATTTGTATCGTTTGGCCTTAGCACCTATCTTCAAGTGAAATATTGGTCGGTTAGCAACCGATTGAGATCTTTCCTCGAGCTTTCCAACTGGTTCAAGCAATGCTCCTAGCTCCGGTTCAAGCTGCATATCCAGGATCATATCACATGATATAGTTAAAAGAAGGATAGATTCTCATGGAAATGTTATAGAGACAAGACAAGATGGAATTGGTCATACAAAGGTTTAGTATTTCAAAAATCATTAGAAGTTTTCAAGGATATTGAAAATGTGTTCTTAGGAGTTTGGGTTTTCTCGTTTCGAACAGATTGAAAATCCGTTACAAAGACATGGTGGTAGGCTAGAGCTTAATGAAACATATTGCGGTTCTTGTTATGGAGCCGAAGCGGTAAGCTTTTTACTCTTAAATGTAACTTAAAACTTGCAATTTGGTATTTGTTAGATTTGGCTTGTTTATACTTTTGTAGGCAGATGATGAATGTTGTAATTCATGTGAGGAAGTTCGTGAAGCTTATCGAAAGAAAGGTTGGGCCATTTCAGACCCTGAGATCATTGACCAGGTATAATGTATAGTTTTGATGATCTTGTTCTTGAGAGTGTAATTTAGTTGTATGATTGTTTACTTGTTTTGATCTTAGTGTAAAAGAGAAGGATTTTTTCAAAGGGTTAAGGACGAGGAAGGCGAAGGTTGTAATATTTACGGTTTCTAGGAAGTTAATAAAGTTGCGGGGAGTTTTCATTTCGTTCCTGGGAAAACTTTCGATCAATCCGGTTTTCATTTACAAGATCTTTTAGTGTTCCAGAGAGATAGCTACAATGTAAGCGAATAACCATTTTTTTTCATTTCGGTCTCTCATATGTCGAAAATAAGTCTGATCTTATCGTATCTTGTTGCACAGAGAAGCCACAAGGTTAACAGATTGGCTTTCGGGGACTATTTCCCTGGTGTAGTGAATCCCTTAGACAGGTAAACTTCATTTCAGTCTCGTGCGATTACTCGGTAATCCAAATCGTCTTTATCTTAATAAGCTTTGTTCTTGGTTTTTTTCTCAGTTTGCAATGGACTCAAGAGAAATTTAATGGCATGTATGAATATTTTATCAAGGTTTGCCTCGAGACATTCTTTTGATATCGTGTTACATTTTTATTTGTGACAACATTGCGATGATCATAGATTTGATTGTTAGTTTATGTTTCTTTAAATGTGGAAATGCAGGTTGTACCGACTGAATACAGAAATGTTAAAGAGCATATTATTCAGTCTAACCAGGTGAATACATTACTACCTCTAAGATCAGAGCTTCTGATTTTTTTTTCCCGTAAATCGGCTTTGTTCTTCTTGTAATGTAACTAAGATTTGAGTTTTCTTGGTGTACTTGGCAGTTTTCTGTGACTGAACATTTCGAGAAAACCGAAGATCACATACAGTCACTTCCCGGTGTTTTCTTTATCTATGATCTTTCTCCGATTAAGGTAATCTCGTGATCGATACTGGTTAATACGCGTATGTGTTATTGATTATTCCTCATTTCAAACAATTTTTACATTTTGATTGTTGCAGGTGATTTTTACTGAACAACATGTGGAGTTTTTTCACTTCCTTAACAATGTTTGCGCTATAGTAGGAGGCGTTTTCACGATATCCGGAATCATTGATTCATTCATATATCACGGACATCGGGCGATAAAGAAAAAGATGGAAATCGGTAAATTCGGCTGAGTTACTATAACCCATTTGAGCTCAAGAAGCTACATTTTTGAAGTGTTGTATGATTAAATTTTGAATACAGCTACAAGAACTAGTACTCGTTTTTATCTTTTTAAAATGTTCTTGTAGGGCTTGTTTCTCTTATTTTAATATGAGGATCTTGTATTAGATTCAGTACTAATCTCAATTAGGGATAATATTCATATCTACCATTTCTTGGAAATAGACTATACATTTCTACCATTCATGAAATTGTCTTTTAATTTCTACCACTTTTGTCTTCTTCCAATTGCTGAAAAGACAAATTTAACATTTCCATAAGTGAGCTGATTTCGTAGACAATATTGTCTCCGGTACAGACGTCATTTCTGATGCACAGATCTGTTCACCGCCGTTGTCTCCGACGTCGGATTGTCTCCGGTGCAGACTTTTTTGTCTCCGACGTCGGATTGTCTCCGGTACAGACGTTTTTGTCTCCGACGTCGTCTCTGATGCACAGATTTGTTCACCGTCGTTGTCTCCGACGTCGGATTGTCTCCGGTGCAGACGTTTTTGTCTCCGACGTCGTCTCTAATGCACAGATCTGTTCACCACCGTTGTCTTCGACGTCGGATTGTCTCCGGTCCAGACTTTTTTGTCTCCAACGTCGTCTCTTCGACGTCGGATCGTCTCCGGTACAGACGTTTTTGTCTCCGACGTCGTCTCTAATGCACAGATCTGTTCACCGCCGTTGTCTCCGACATCGGAATGTCTCTGGTGCACTTTTTTGTCTACGACGTCGTCTCTCCAACGTCGGATTGTGTCTGGTACAGACGTTTTTGTCTCCGACGTCGTCTCTGATGCACAGATCTATTTGCCGCCGTTGTCTCCGACGTCGGATTGTCTCCGGTGCAGACGTCTTTGTCACCGCCGTCGTTTCCGGTGCAGAGGTTTGTTCACCGCCGTCGTCTCCGACGTCGGCTTGTCTCCGATGTAGACGTCTGTTCACTGTCGTCTCTTTCATTGGGTTGTTTTCGGTGTAGAGGTTTGTTCACCGCCGTTGTCTCTGTCGTCGGCTCAGCTTTTCCTCCGGCGTTGTTGTTGTCTTTTCCGGCGCCGACATCACCTTCCACCACCACCTTTTCACCATTGAAGAAGAAAGAAAAAGAAGAGAAAAAGTGAGGAAGAAGAAGGGCAACATGGTTTTTTGGATTAAGAGAGAGAGAGAGGAAAAAGACAAAAGTGGTATGCAAAATGAAAAAAAAAAAATGGAATGATATTTTGAATATACCATTTTGATTTAATGGTATATAGAGTGTAATTTTCTGAACTAATTAAGGACGGATATTACAAGAATGGATACAACTACTCATATTGATTATAGGTCAATGGATAATAATGGTGTGTAGCTAAAAAATTCAATGCAATGTTTTGATTACAACTACTTTTTATACAAACAATGTTGAAAAAATCCATGTGAAAGAGAAGAAAAATGGAGTGTGAACATAATCTTTAGTGGGCTCCTTGGTATGGTGTGCCTTTCAATTTTTCATCTTTATGCTTCCTTTGCGTAATTTGGAATTCTCCTCTCTTTCTTACTTATAATATTACAACAACAAAAATCATTTAAAAAAAATACAATTCTCCATAAGTTGCTTCAGAAGCTTTTATTTTTTTGTTTTCATTTTTTTATCTTTTTAATTTTTTATTTTTTTACTAGTTGCTTCAGAAGCTAGAGAGGGGGAAAAATGTATGAACGAATTCTAAAATCTTGTAATTGATATAAGTTTGAACTAAACTCTAAGCATTTTATTACTAATATATTTGAATATTGGTTATTATAGACTTATATAGTTCAGCCATATTAGTCCAAAATCCTCGTGTTCTGTTATACATGTATCGGTTTCATTTTTGTTGTCTTTTTGATTTATTTCTTCGAGTCACTCTCATGTGTATCGTTGAAAAACCCATATCTAACTTTCTGAAAATGTGTGATGAAGATTCAATGAATTTTCTGCCAACTTTGTCTTTTTCTAGTTCACTATAGTGACAATGAATTATTAGGTTTCTAGATATTACTTTGATTGCAAAATCTATTCGTTTTATTATTAAGTTTGAATAAATAAGTGGAATAAATGATTAGAAGATGGTTCATGAAAGTTGTGGTAAGGCCGGCCACATTATACCAACACGCGAAGCTTCACCATTTTGTGTAATTAAACGGACAAAAATAAATATATGACAATGATTTCTTGGAAAGTTGAATGTACAAGAAATATCCAAAAATGTGAATATGAATAAGGATGGATTTGAAATGTATCAGGGGTTATGTGTTTAAACTTCTCTTGTTTACTAGAATAAATGTTGTTTTTCAAGGCATTTTGCTATTGCACAATTTGCTTATATTATCTTTCGGATTTTTAACTTAACATTTATAATGGTTTCTTATAAATGGTTTCTTATAAACAGTAATGGCCACTTATAAGAAACCTTAATACATGTTAAGCTAATGGCCGCAAGCTTAGACCGACACAAGATTAACACAACCTTAATACAAAATATTAACATACAACATTTACTTCCCTAATCATAATTTAATTTACCCTAATAATAGGGGCCTCTCTTGCAATTTCCAAAAACTCCATTGCAAGCGGCTCGTAAATTCCCTAAACTACCCCTAATCTTCAAACCAAATTACACAACCCGGTTAAATCGAATCACCGGTTTAATCAAGATAGAATCGAATCCCAATCGATCTCGTACGACGGATACTTCTCCAACGAGAACGTCTCGTTCCACGACGGCTGCTCCTCCGTGTCGGCGAACGTCAAATCCGATAACGGCGAAGATCCGGCAGACTCGACAACCTCCGTCACCGGCGAATATCCACCGATCGAGGTCAAATTCGAATTCTCCTCCGTCACCGGCGAAGATCCACCGATCGATTTCTCATTCTCCTCCGTCTTGACTTTCTCCGGCGAAGAAGCAATCTCAGTTTTCTTCACCGTCGAGGCACGTTTCTTCTTCGTCGTCGATTTCTCCAGTTTCTGAGTCTCCGCCATACTCTGACAAATCGCTTCGAGCTTAGCATCGACTGTAGAATGAAGAGGTTTGTATTCACCGAAATCGCCTCGGATGTGAGATCCATTATGACGCAAGTTCGGGAAGTTGAGCCGGGCAAAATCGCCGCGCAGCTTATACGCCGCCTTATCATAGGCCAACGCAGCTTCCTCCGCCGTGTCAAATGTCCCAAGCCAAAGACGAGTCCGATTCCTCGGTAAACGGATCTCAGCCACCCATTTTCCCCAGTGACGTTGTCTCACACCTCTGTATAACTTCGTCGGTCTAGGGGGTATACCGGAACCGTATGCGAAAACAGATCCGGCGACTCCGGTTTGCTTCATGAGTATCGGTTTAGGGGAAAGAAGATGGTTTTGGTGATGCGTTTGAGGTATGTGATGGATTTGCGATTGGATCTGGTTGATTTGGGAAGAAGAAAGGTTATTTAACCCGATTAATGACCCGGTTTGTTGAAGATCCGACCCGTATTGGGTCAAGAATGAAGAAGAAGAGTCAACTTCCGGGTAATATCCAGGGAATGTAGAGAAAGAAGAAGAAGGAAGAGGAAACGCAGACGCAAACGCGGAAGGAGAATCGGAAACGCTTTTGATAAAAGGTACAAGCGCTTCCATGAGTTCACCACCACCAAACGTATCTGATTGTGGTTGAATCGTTCTGCTACTGTACAAATTCATAGCAGATTCCATTTTTTTGTGAAAGAGAAAAATAAATTTGAATCCGAAAAAATCAACCTTGTTCCTAATTCAAAAGTAAAGAAACAGGGATTTTTCGAGAAAATTCAAGAAAATTTGGAGAAAATCAAAAAGGTTTGAAATAAGCAACCTTTTTGTGTAAGATCTAATAGAAGGAGGGAACAAAAAATTACCCTCGACTTCTAAAATCTACGAAGAAAAAAAAAACAAAATCAGAAGAAAAGTTTTATAAAAGATCTTGTTCTGAAAATAACTGACTTTCAATTAAATCTGCATATAAAGAGAAGCACAATTTCATAAGGTTAATTTTCTGTATGAATAAAGCAAATTCAAACATAAACAAAACCCAGAAAATCGAATTTTCTTTAATTTGAAAGATGACAAACAGAAAGTGATTGAAGAAGCGGGAGAAAAACAGATTTGGAGGGGGGGAATTTGCAAAGAAAGTAAAAATTTAGGATCAAATCAGAAAAGTATTTGGCTAACAATTTTTTTTTTTGTTCACTCAAGTTTTTTTTTGTGCTCTCAGCCTCACCGATGATTCTAACCTCAAGCAGGTTAGGTCTTGTTATATAGTGGGGGTGATCTTCTCACACTATTTCCAATTTTTTATTCGAATTATTTCGTAATTTTCGGTTTTTTTCTTATACCGTTATTTTATTATCATTTTTTTCTCCTTCGCAATTAATTAATTGAAACTATAGCCTAAAGTTAATCATAACCCACCGAAACTTATCGTTAAAGTTATCGTCTCCAATCTCTAATGTCAAACCTGTTAAATTATTAATAATATAATACTTTATGTTAATAAAAAAAACTTTGGTTTTTCAGTCTATAATTTTTTCGGTTTAAAACAAACTGTTTTTAAAAAAGTTAATTTGTTGAATAGCTATAAAAAAATTATAACTCAAAATCTAACAATAAAACCAAGATCCTATGGCTATAACTTTACTACATATGCCACTTTTCGTTAGATTTTGAGTTATACTTTTTTTATGGCTATTCAAGAAATTAATTTTTTTATTTTAAAACGTAAAATATTTTCTAATAAATTAGGAATATGGAAGATTCAATATTTTTTTAAGAGAACTATATTGTTTTGAACAGTTGATAAAAGAATATATAATTTAGCAGCATAAAACAACTAAAATATTTTAAACATGTTTCAAAAAAAAAAAAAATTATGATGCTTGTTTGTTGAATAAAATCGAAAACACACTAGGCATTACGGCTCGGTGCTAGTCGGGACTCCTAGTTAGACGCTAGAGGGCTCGGACACTTGGATTATATAAAAAAAAAAAAAAAAATCGAAAGACGAAAATGAGATCAAAGATATTTCCGAATTCCTTTTTTTTCTTTTTTGGTGAATTATATTTCCGAATTCCTAACATCTGATAAACTATTTTTTTCCTAACATCTGAGCGGTAGGAATATGACATGCAGCTAATCAGCAAATGACGCGTGTAATATTTACAGTGAAGTGACCTGCCAGGTGTCACAAATCAACACACGTGTCGGCATACCATTTGTTGTTTGTGGAGTCAATAGTTACAGCTGATTTTGTTGACCGTTCGTGTTTGTGTTCACATTTCACAATTCACGCTCACATTGCTTATTTGCTTGTTAATCATGATTCACACTGTTTATTTATGAGGTTTATATTTGTAACTACAACAAGTTGTAAATTTTTAGTTTTCACTATTTCCTTTTTATGTTTCCGAAAATAAAACCATTTACTTTAAAAAAAACTTGGAACATTGTAAAACTTGTTTTGGAAAATAATTATAAAAACATAAAAAATGTCATCGTAAGTTAAAGATGTGAATAATAATCAATCTATGTTTCCACCCCAAAAAAAGACCAATCTACTAGTTGTAAAACATTTATCCATGAAAACATACATCAAATTAGGTTTGTTTCGTTGACTAATCATTGTGAAAAGAAAAATATATAGAAAAATATACCCGTTATTACATATTGAAGTTTCAACGATTTTTATTTTGTTCTTTTATTTTTCTGATTTGCGATACTCGAGAGTTTTGAAGTATATACACATATACATGGTTTTGTTTCAACGGATTATCATCTCTGATTTTCTTGAAATTTCTTGCGAGTATAAAAAGATAGTAGCTTTGTAACAAAATAATAAACAAATTGGTTCGTAATTATCAAATGGAAGAGATAAGAATAAGATGGTGATCAGTGACGGCTCAGGGCTGCTTTCAAAACTGTTGTGATATTCTTATGGTATGTATAATGGAAACACGGTAATAAATGTCTAAAAAAATTTTAGTATTAAATATTAGATATTTTTTATAGTTTTAGATATTTAAATATCCTAAATTTAATATATTTAATTTTAAAAAAAATTTAGACATTTATAATATTGTCTCCATTATACATGTCTTATTAATGGGTCGCCTACTTCCCTCCTGATTACCATCCCTATTTTATTCCATTCTTGCAAAAAAAAAGAGAATTTGATTTGTAATTCAATAAGATAAAGTATATACTATTTCGTATGGTTATTAATCATACAAATAAAAATTAGCGTACACGATCAAATTCTTTCATTTATATCTTATATTTGTAACTATTTTACTCTCCTCTCATTGTTTTTTTTTTCTTTTCTCTTTCTTACCAAAAAAGGTTTATCATTTTGAATCCTAGTTGAGGAACAAAATATATCTTGATATGGAACCAAACATGTGAGATTAAGCAAGTTATTTAGACCCCAAACATAATAATATCATAAGAAAATGTAAAACACTAAACTATAAGATACGAACTATATCATTAACATGTAATCACTACGAATTTTCAACGGAACTAGCTCAACGAATGTGGTTCAAAATTCAAATAGTCGACGCCATATAAGAAACAATATCGAATTAAGAAAAATATCCTAAGAAGCCGATAACGACGCAAACTTATATCACGATTTAAGAGTATTTAATGTTAAAAGTTGTTGTTTAGTCGCAAGTATTAATCATGATAATTATAATGGGTAGTTTAGACTTTATTTTAGTCGACCTGACTCGTTTGCAAAAATAAACAAAAAGAAGTCTCTAGAGTGTTGTAATGGATTGGCGTAGAACTCCACCATTATAATTAGCATATTATATATCATCTTGTTATATTAAAACCCCATTTTTTTAAGCTAAAGTCCGAACCTGCAGTCGCCATCTTATCTTGTTGTGTGTTTTTTTTTTAGCCGCATTTACTGTGAATTACAGCACAAACAATAACTTTCTCAATAAAAATTGAAAGGATAAAATAACGGATAGAGTATAATACTAACATATAGTTAGTCTGTAATTAGTTGCATGATTGATGATTCCCAGATCAATGCTTTCATAACACACAAACTTAAAAAATAAAATAATAATCATTTTAGTCAGCACAGTGAAATTCCACTTGTATATAAAATAAGAAGCTATAGGCTATAGCTAGTGGCGTCTGGAGTTTGTACAAGACTCAAAAACTTTAAATGATCGTTGTATTATATATATATATACTGTATATAATATATAAAGTCAGAAGATGAGCATGATGGAATCATGGAAGACGCGAGGCCAACTGGGGGAGGCATGTCGGAATCACGTGTCTCACTGAACACGTCATCCGTTTGCGGCGGCGGCGGAAGAAGCTTCGACGGTCAAGATTTTAATATTTGTATAAACTTAAATAATAATCCCTCTGTTCTTTGAAAATTGATTTTCTAGCATATTATTGGTGTTCCACAAAGATTGATGTTCTAGACTTTTTCTATTTTTTAATCAATTTAGATTTAACAAATTGTAAGTTCCAAAAAATATTTAATGAGACTATTTGAATATAAAGAATAACTATTGGTTCATTGTTATGAAAAAGTGTTTATTTCAAAAAGTTGCATTAATAACTAACCATAATTTATTATTTCTTAATTTGTGTGAAAAATACTAAAAAATCAATCTCCGAGTAACGGAGGGAGTACTAATGAACATTTAAGCAAGCTGCATTATAAAATGGATGCAACATTTAAGGTTAAGGAAACATTTAATCGGCCAATAGTTTATCACGTAATGTCAGAAAATCGGTAATAATTTTTGTTTTAGTTTACTACTTCAATATTGGTTGATTAAGTTTTTATAATTTATAAAATGATGAGTAACAGGTTAATATATATAGTAATATAGTACGGATCTAACAATCTATATCTAAATTATCTATCATTTTCCAGCGAATTATTCTGTGACAGACTATTTGTATAAGGTTATACATATGGGAAATCTCGTTCTTTGTTTGATATATGGGGATGGCTACATAACTTTTCAAGATCTTGAAAGAGTAAGATTCGGTTATGAAGTCACAAAAATATTGAAAATGTTGTGTGAACGAGCATTTGTAATTTTTTTTGTCGTACACAAAATTTCACATGGAATAATACGAGAATTACTAGGAATAATTAGCGGACCATGTCATGAGGAAATGAAATTGTCAACTGCATATTCACAACGCATCCTCAAACTTAGCTGTCAAATTTACATATTATCTATTTTCAAATAATTCCTTCTTTTAGGTTGTGCAAAAAATACTTCTTTTTTTTTTTTAAATGAAAAAAATACTTCCTTCTCTTGTTACGGCAATTTGCTTCTAATTAATCTACATATATGTGATTTATACAAAATAACTGGATTACTCGGATAAATTATATGTATTGATTAGCGGTGATGGAAACCTATTTGACCTAATAGGTCAAAAATATATTTATATTTATACATCATAAAATATGAGGTTTGAATCTTAAAATAACTGCGATTAACGGATTTAAATTTATATGAATTATTCAATATGGTACAAGTAGATTGGCTATTGTAAACAGTAAATCCTCGTAAAACGGTAAAATTGTGCGATGTAAAATCATCGATATCAGAGTTCTTATTATTGTATTAGAATGATAAATCCATAATACAAAAAAAGATAGTCGACAGTTACATTTATTTTCGAAAAAAAACAAATTATTTTGAGAAAAAAAAAACTTTTTAGTTATGCAAAGGGAAATTGAAATATATAACTCAAAAAAATATTATAACTAATTTTCAAACTATTTATCCTAGATCTAAGAGTTATTATTTAGCCACAGAGCACTTTTTGCTATTTGCTTGATTATTAATTTTTTTTTGTGTTATTATGCAAATTGACCTTATGCGAATGGGTTATCATATAGTTGTGATTGATTATTCCTTAAAAACAAAAAAATCTAACACGTAATACACGGAGTAGCTGGAAAAGCTAGTCATAGTCGAACAAAAAGATTAAACAAAAAGAGGAATGGTATCCAATAAGATCAAAGGCATGGATTGCGCGTGTCCATCTCATCGTTACTTTGAAAAGTTTCTTTTAGCGTTTCACGCGTTTTCCGTCACTCACTGCCGTTATCTGAGACTTTTGAAAATCCAACGACCGTTACATAACCGCCACGTGTACACGATCAACGGCTCAGATTTTACTGTCATCTAACCTAGCTGTGTGGTCACCGTGAACTCTAACCAACCTCACTCCACTTCTGTCTGTCACTCTAAAAAATATCTTATTTTATTTCCACCACATCAAAACAAAAATACAAATCAACATTTCACAACTATAAATTGTAAATTTGTTATTATTATTACCACAATTTGAAGTAAATATTCTACCGGTAGATTTTAAAGATAATAAGTTTTGATTACTTGATAATTTGGTTAACGATATTAAGAATTTGTGATTGCTTTCGGGACAAAAATAGAAAATTAAAGCGAAAACTAGTAGTATGAGATTGTCGTCGTTTTCAGAGCAGTTGGATGCGTTTTATGAGGAAGATGATGAATGGCATGTGAACTTTAGGTGAATTGTCTCAATCACATTTTTGTTTTTTCAATTTCTTCTTCTTTGGTTTTATCGTTTTCGCGTGATATCGTGAATAACGTGACCTATGGTCCATTACTCCTTTTTAATAATACTAACTATTAGTAGTACAAGTTTTGTTTTATCAAAAAGAAAGAAGTTTTGTTTTATAACTAGAGAATCCAACATCAGTACACAAATTTTGGATTATATTACATGGTTGTTATCAAATAGACAGTTATCAATTTGAATTGTAACACCACTATATTCGATAAAAAAAAAAAGTTGTACTTGCATGGCTTTTGTGGATAGTAGAAAGCTTCTTAGAAAATTAGAATGCAATTTGAATATAGTGACGCATTAGAAAGAAAAAGAGTAAAAGTTATCGAAGTTAAAGAATCTAGAAGTCTTTAGTTTTTCTAATAAGAAGAAAGTTAGGTGTTTAATAGAGGAATGTTTCGTAAAGCTTTAACATTTTTGATTAAGTGGCTAACACTCACACATGATACATCCTTATTTAACTTTTTATTCATCTGATGAAAACACAGATCTCACACCATCAAATCACCTAACCAAACTATGCCTAACCAACCATTCTTAATTTTTAGTTGCTCCTTTAATACCCTTACACAATCTTAACCACTATTCTTGCACAACAAATTTATAAATAGTCTACTTATTTATTAATATCCTCACCAAAAAGATGAATATAAGATCAATCGCATTATATTCGTTGGGCTATCTGGCCTAATAACATAGGCCTAGGAAAACAACAAACCGTGACTCAGAAAACCAAACCGGGATGCAAAAACCAAAATTTATTAACAAACCGGTTGATTTATTATGTGGAAATATGAAAATGTCCATTTAGGTTTCGAACTTAATGATAGTGCTGTGCTGGACGAAATAGATACGGAACGATTTAGTGCGAGTCCATCCATCGTCGTCATCTAGAATCTTAGTTACGACTTTATAGAAAACGAAACAATGTACAACAATTCATACTTTATAATATAAATCCGTGACAACCAGAACAGAATATCGTTTCAAAAGTCTTTGATATAAGTGTCTTGAATTTACAACTTTGTAATAATCCTCGTAATTTGTAAATAAATCCAGACTTAAAAAATGGGAAAATCTCAGTTTCTGTCATTTTTACATTTTGTTATCTCAAAAAATATCACATGTATGTTCTCCTAACAGAAAATGACACTAATATATAATATTGACGAAAATGCCCCTCGTATATCGCTGTATAAGTCGGACCAATGTGAAGGCTTGTGTCAGAATGAAAAAAAGAGTTTGTACTTTAAAATAATAAAATATAGATGTGCAGTTTTACCATTTAATGATAAAAAAAAACTTTTCATTACCTCTCTCTGTAATAACATTTAATGCTGGAGAGAGAAAATGCTATTTACGTACGAGAAAGAAAATGTTATTTACGTACAGTCCAACCACCGGTACAACAACATATAAATAGCTTGACTAGCAGTACTACCGTGTACACTGTCACCGTGTTCAACGTCTGGACGTTGTCACCATGTTACAATCGTGTTCACCGTCCCGATACAGTCATCTTGACGGTACACTCTTCGACCACCAGTACATTACGGTGTACACCTTCTGGATACCGTCATCGTGTTCACTATCCACCATGATACACCACGGTTTTGACAACGGGCACACCACTTTGTACACTATCACCGTGTACACAGTCAACGTGTACAACGTCTGGACGTTGCCACCATGTTACAATCGTGTTCACCGTCTCGATATAGTTATCTTGAAGGTACACTCTAAATGTGAATTAATTAACCATAAATGTGAATTAGTTAACCCTAAAACCAAATTCTAAACCTTAGTATAAGTTATGTACATCATCATCGTTGTGTACACCAACTTGTACATCATCATAGTTATGTACACTAACATGTACATTATCAATGTGTAAAAGAACATCTACATCATCATATTTGTGTACACCAACATGTACATCAGCAATGTGTACAACGACATGTACATCATCGTATCTGTGTACACCAACATGTACATCACCAATGTGTACAACGAGATATACATTATCATATACGTGTACACCAACATGTACATCACCAATGTGTACACTGACATGTACATCATCATATCTGTGTACACCAACATGTACATCACCAATGTGTAGAACGACATGTACATCATCATATATGTGTACACCTTGACGTACACCTGCTATGGCTTTACGTACAAATTTATATACTCTACCATCTGTATGTACACCACCATCAGTAGGTACATCATCATCTGTACGTACACCACCATATGTAGGTACATCAGCTCCTACGTACAAAGAAATCGTCAATCATAAATATGTACATGACCAGATTTACTAATGTATCATATGTACGTACATCATCTCCTATGTACACTAACAAAATATCAGTGATATGAAAACAAACTGAAGAACTTCCAATTCCGATTGAGTGGACGTATTTGGTGGAGGTAATTTCGTTTCAGACATTCTAAACCCCAAATAAGAAAATCTCAAATCAATTTTCAAAAATCTGTTATAGATCTATTCTTGAGAGAAAGAAAGAAAATAAGATGTGTTGTGAATCAAGAGAACGAATGGGGAAGATTGTGTTTATTCATTAATCATAAGATCCTTTATATAGGATTATTACAAGAGAGAAAAGGAAAATTCTTTTTCCTAATGGGAAAAGGAAAGTACATAAAAGGAAAATCCTAATTCAACTAGGATTCATTAAACCGGCCTAAAGACTAATTGTTAATGGGCCGTAAACGGACCAGAACTAGTTATGACAATCCACTATGATTTATAACACTCCCCCTTGGATGTCATAACTCTAATGGGCTTGTAATACGCTTTGGATGTTGCCTCATTAAAACCTTACCAAGTAAAACCCATTTTGGGACAAAACCGTGGTGAAGGAAAAAGAGTACAACACGTATTACTCCCCCTGTTCTGAACCTCACTGCAAGTCTTTCAAACGACGCATTCCAATCTGATAAGTAAGTTTCTTGAACGTTGAGGTTGGAAGTGACTTGGTGAATAGGTCTGCTGAATTCTCACTTGATCGTACTTGCTGCACTTGAATTTCTCCATCTTTCTGTAGATCGGATGTGAAGAAGAATTTTGGCAGAATGTGCTTCGTCCTATCACCTTTGATGTATCCATCCTTAAGTTGAGCTATACACGCTGCATTGTCCTCGAACAAGACCGTCGATTCCTGCTTACCTTCGGCCATTCCACAATCCACTCTTATGTGCTGGGTCATCAGCCTTAACTAAACACACTCACGACTAGCCTCATGAATTGCCAATATCTCTGAATGATTAGAAGATGTAGCTGCAATGGCCTGCTTCATTGACCGCCAAGATATTGCAGTTCCTCCATGAGTAAACACATAACCTGTCTGGGACCGTGCATTATGAGGATCTGAAAGATAACCTGCATCAGCAAAACCAACTAAACCGTCCTTAGATTGGTTAGTATAAAATAGACCCAAGTCTTTCGTTCCTTGTAGGTAACGAAGAATATGTTTTATCCCGTCCCAGTGCCTTTGGGTCGGACATGAGCTAAATCTTGATAATAAATTCACGGCAAAACATATATCTGGCATAGTGTGGCTTGCCAGATACATTAAAGCTCCTATGGCACTGAGATATGGCACTTCGGGACCAAGGACTTCTTCAGAGTCTTTCTTAGGACCAAACGGATCCTTTTCTAGATCAAGAGATCTCACCACCATTGGGCTGGACAATGGGTGACATTGATCCATATTAAAACGCTTGAGTACCTTTTCAGTATATGCCATTTGATGCACAAGGATTCCATCATTTATGTACTCAAGTTGCAATCCCAAACAGAACTTAGTTTTGCCTAGGTCTTTCATCTCAAATTCTTTCTTGAGGCATTCAACTGTTTGGACGATTTCACCAGGGGTTCCAAGGATGTTCAAATCATCCACGTAAACTGCTATGATAACAAACCCTTTGTTTGCAAACCTTTTTTTTATAAAAATACATGGACTGATGGGATCATTCTTATAGCCTTCTTTGACTAAGTACTCACTCAATCTATTGTACCACATACGCCCACTTTGCTTCAGTCCATAAAGGGATTTGTTCAGCCTTAAGCAGTGTTGTTCTCGAGAACCTTTCTTATCTTTGAGCTCAATACCCTCTGGTAATCTCATATAAATCTCATTATCCAGTGGACCATATAAGTATGCAGTTACAACGTCCATTAACCGCATATCCAACTTTTCTCTTATAGCCAGACTTATCAAAAATCTAAAAGTTGTAGCATCCACCACAGGGGAGTATGTCTCCTCATAATCTATTCCTGGTCTCTGTGAGAATCCTTGTGCAACAAGCCGTGCTTTATATCTCACGATTTCACCATGTTCATTTCTTTTCCTCACAAAGACCCATTTATGTCCAACTGGTTTAATCTCATAGGGTGTCCGAATTATTGGACCAAAGACATCCCTTTTCCTTAAAGAATTCAACTCCACGTTTATAGCTTCTTTCCATTTAGTCCAATTTTCACTCTGAGTGCACTCATATATCGACGTGGGTTCTAGATCCTCCATAAGTTCAAGTGCTACCTTAAAAGCAAATATATCATCGATTTCCACACACTTTCTATTCCATTGTATTCCAGACATAACATAATTCATTGAGATCTCATTATTTTCAGGAACGTCAGAACCATGAAACTCGGCGTCCCGAGTCTCATTGCTTGGAACTATCGGTTCAGTTATGTCTGGGGTTCCATCAGATTCCTCAACCACGATTTCAGCACCTTTCTTTCTTTTCCGAGGATTCTTATCTTTGGAACCTATTGGCCGGCCACGTTTTGAGTGTGGTTTAGATTCTGTAGCAACTTGATTGTGTCCCTCTTGAACATCAATTCTAATCGGTGCATTAACAGCTGGTATGTAAGACTTAGTTACTCTTTTCGGGTCAGCAAAGGAATCTGGCAATTGATTAGCTAGCTTTTGTAAATGTATAATCTTTTGGACTTCTAATTCACATTCTTGAGTCCGAGGATCTTGCCATTTTAAGGACGTTTGATTCCATATAATTTCCTTTACCAGTCTGTTATCTCCTCCTAATGTTGGATAGACAGATTCGTCAAAATGACAATCTGCGTACCTGGCCTTAAACAAATCACCCGTGGTTGGCTCAAGGTACTTAATGATAGTAGGAGAATCATATCCAACATATATCCCCATCCTCCTTTGAGGTCCCATCTTTGTTCTCTGTGGTGGTGCAATAGGCACATAAACGGAACATCCGAATGTTTTAAGATGGGATATGTCTGGCTCTTGACCCGTTATTAACTGTGATGGGGAATATTTATGTTCACTAGATGGCCTGATACGAATTAGCTCTGCTGCATATAAAACTGCATGTCCCCAAGCTGAGACCGGGAGTTTTGATCTCATTAGCAACGGTCTAGCAATCAACTGTATGCGTTTAATAAACGATTCAGCCAAACCGTTTTGTGTATGTACATGTGCCACAGAATATTCAACACTTACCCCCATGGACATACAATAATCGTTAAACGCTTGGGACGTAAATTCACCAGCATTGTCAAGACGTATAGTCTTTAAAGGAAAATCTGGAAAGTGTGCTCTTAAACGTATGAGCTGGGCAAGCAATCTTGCAAATGACACATTTCTAGTTGATAATAGGCAGACATGTGACCATCTCGTGGATGCATCAATAAAGACCATAAAATATCTAAACGTCCCACAAGGTGGGTGTATTGGTCCGCATATGTCTCCTTGAATTCTTTCCAGAAAATTTATCGTTTCCTTAGTTACTTTGATTGGTGATGGCCTAGTAATGAGTTTCCCTAGTGAACATGGTTCACACGTGAGATTCTTTGGGATAACTCTCCTTTCTTTCAAGGTGTGCCCATTAGTACTTGCTAATATCTTTCGCATCATGTTAGCACCGGGATGGCCAAGCCGGTTATGCCAAAAAGTGAAATTCTCAGTAAACTCTTTGTTTACCATAGCATTTGCTTCTATCATTCCGATCTTAGCACAATAAAGGCCCACAGAAATGGCAGGTATAGTCTCTAGGACTTTCTTGTAGCCATGGACGGTTTCAAAGATTTGAAGGAATTCTTTGTTATTCTCGTCCTTAGTTTCAACATGAAGACCATTCATTCGAATGTCTTTAAAGCTCAATAGACTTCTCTTTGAACTAGGTGAATATAACGCATTAGAAATTTCTAGATGCGTGCCCTTAGGTAATAAAATATGGGCTTGACCGTGGCCTTCAATTAAATTTGCTATACCCGCAATTGTGGTTATATTTGCCTTTTTAAGTGTAAGATCAATGAAGTATCTCTTATCTCTTAATATCGAGTGGCTTGATCCACTATCCACAATGAACACATCCATATCGTTCATACTTCAAAAGAGATAACAATAGATACTTTTAAATAACACTCTTTCATTCCATAAAGTTTAATAGAAAGCAATAACACAAAACCAAAGTATAAAGTGTAAAACATAAAACAAGCAAAACACAAAACACCAAAACAGAAAATCAAAATCAATCACTTAAGTATATCTGAGGTTTCAAAATTCATCAAGTCATCTTGCTCATGATCGAAATCTCCTTCATTATCATGCTGGATCATATGAGTTTCTGGATTCTTCCCTTTAAGGCTCTCTTGATAGAGTTCAACCAGATGCTTGGGAGTCCTACATGTCTTAGCCCAATGATTACTCATTCCACATCGATGGCAAAGTGATTTTGGGTTTGATTCTCGTGGTTGAGAAGTAATACCACGGTTATTACGATCATAGTCAGTTCGGTATCCGCGTCCTCGTCCTCGCCCGCGGTTAGAATGATCTTTATGGAATCCGTGGCCTTGGCCCTGACCTCGGCCGTATGGATTAAAATGGCCACGGCCACGTCCTTGCCATCTACCCCCACGTCCACGACCACGATGTCTATAATCACTTTGGACGTGGTTAATTTCTTTCTTTTCATCTGTGGCCACATTCGCTTCAGGAAGTGGGGCTGATCCAGGAGGTCTCATCTCACTGTTTCTCATTAGCAGTGTATTATTCTCCTCGGCTAGTAATAGACATGCTATAAGCTTTGAGTATGTCTCAAAACCTCTTTCACGGTATTGCTGTTGAAGCAACACGTTATTAGTGTGAAAGGTGGAGAAGGTCTTTTCCAACATGTCTTTCTCAGTTACCTTCTCACCACATAGTCTCAATTGAGAAACTATTCTGAACATAGCCGAGTTATATTCTTCCACGGACTTGAAGTCCTGGAACCTGAGATTCCTCCAATCATAATTGGCCTTTGGTAACAACACCGTTCTATGGTGGTCATATCTTATCTTTAATTCTTTCCAAAGGTCCAAAGGGTTCTCAATGGTTAGGTATTGATCCTTGAGACCCTCAACAAGATGATGACGAATGATCGATATCGTTCTGTATCGATTCCTTTCATTCTCATTATTATCCTCAATGATACATTCGCCAAGTCCTTTAGACATTAGATTTATCTTAGTATCCAACGCCCACTGTAAGTAATTGTCTCCAGAGAGATTGAGGGCAGCATAATCCAAATTGTTGATTTTCGACATCTGAAAACATTCATCCTATTCTCTAAGAACTATAAGATTTTAAAGTTTATGCATATGATGCAAAATAGGTCATGGGTGCTTATATAAACGGGTACGGATGCATGATGCTTATGAAACCAGATTTTTATGTTTAACAACCTAACATAATGTTTTTATATGCTCATGATGCAAGCCTAGTATTCAAATTCTAAACCGTATGATGATATGACCGGATTTTAATCAAGCATGTTATGTCTATATGATGCAATCAGTTTCAGTTTCATGTTTATCAATCAACGAATCAATCCAAACAAGCAAACAAACAAACGAGTTCAAATAAATATGCAACCAAATTTGGACAGAGTGTTTACTGTCGATCGACGGGTGATTTGTGTCGATCGACACAGTTTAATTCAAACAACAAATTCAGGCAGAAGTTTACGTGTCGATCGACATAAAACTAGTGTCGATCGACACGGGTACAGATCATGCAATCGGTTTGGATTTTAATTGAATTAAGTTAGGGTTTCAAGTTAGGGTTTCAAGTGATTACGAATCGTGAATCAATAAACACAATCAAGCAAGCAATAACAATAACAAGCATGATTTAGATTAGGGTTTCTAAGATTATCATGAATCTAGGTTCTTTAGATTAGGGTTTCTTATTGTTTACCTTAACCTCCGTGAGTCTTCTAGTTCGCCGTAACCGTTGATAGGCTGTATGAACTTTCTTCTAGTTCGCCGTAACCTTAAAGGCTGTATAAACTATGATTTGAACAGTAACGCCGGATGAACAGTAATCGTCGATGAACAGTGCGCGATGAATAGTGCGCGATGAACAGTACGCGATGAACATTACGATGAATAGTAACGATGAACAGTAATCGCGTTTTTTGTGTTTTTAGGGTTTAGGGAGCAACTCGTGCTGATAACGTGTTGTGAATCAAGAGAACGAATGGGGAAGATTGTGTTTATTCATTAATCATAAGATCCTTTATATAGGATTATTACAAGAGAGAAAAGGAAAATTCTTTTTCCTAATGGGAAAAGGAAAGTACATAAAAGGAAAATCCTAATTCAACTAGGATTCATTAAACCGGCCTAAAGACTAATTGTTAATGGGCCGTAAACGGACCAGAACTAGTTATGACAATCCACTATGATTTATAACAAGATGCAAATTTTTGTTTTAATTTTATCTTAATGATTTTGTTGCAGGTTTTTGCCAAAAAGAGAGAGATGACTCAGATGAGTGAAGCATTCGAGAAAAAAAAAAGTAACTGACATTTTAATATAAAATTATTTTTTGTCAACTATCACATCTCAATGTAATAGTTTGTACAATAACAAAATTGGGGCAAAACTGGCATTTTTGAAAGTTGTGATATTTTCTGAGAATAGAAAGTGACCATATGACATTTCTGTAATTATTTTTTTAAAAATTTAGATAAATGACAACAAAAAGGAGAAAAGTCCACCAAAACGACTTAAACCCTATCCCATTGCGATTAATCAAACATAGTGTCACACACTATATAATATATAGTACACCAAATAAAAACGATGTATATATTATACATTTGCTTCTAACCATAGTGTGAAGATCAGAACATGGAATCAAGATAAGAGTAGTTTCGTTTCCGGTTAAAATCCAACAAGCTTCCATAAGTACGATCAGCTACTCCGACAAACAACGCCTCCGTGTCCGGACTAAACGAGATTCCGGCGATTTCACCGAACAAATCGATCTCTTGACACTGACTATAACCAGCTTCCGTGTCGAAAACGTGTACAAAATCCGCTGGTTCAGCCATGGCTAAGAACCGACCATCAGACGTGTACCTCAAGGCTCTAATCGCTCCCATGTTTCCTTTTAACACTTTAAGCGACCGAGACAGGTTCCTAACGTCCCATAGCCTGCACGTCGTGTCTTGGTTCCCCGTGGCTAAGATTTGTCCGTTCGGGTGCCATGCGGACGAAAACGAGTAGTCTAGATGGCCTTCGAGTCCGTGGATGGCTTTACCCGATGCGGCGTCTGCTAGTAAGCACTCAGGACTGTCGCCTAAAATCGCAACTAACTTCCCGTCTGGACTAGCCGAGATGTTCTATACACGTACGAAAGAAATTAAAATATGAACACATTTTGACGCTAGAAGCGAATTCGAAAAAGATTGGCGATTCACTTACATTTACGGACCAATCAAACGCGAAACTGTTGAGGAAAGCGAAGTTTGTTGCATCGAATAGCCGGACTGTACAATCATTGCTCGCGGTAATCAATCGTAACGCGCCACTAAATGAATCACGGATAAATGATTCGAGTTAGTTTCTGCGTACCCAATATATGTTTTGTTTAGTCATTGTGGTTAATTTACCTCGGTGAGTTGAATATGTCAACCGCATTAGTGATGTCGTTATCAGCTGATGATAGTTTCGTGCAGAATGCAACCCCGGCTTCGTTGATTTTCTGAAATCGGAAGATCGCAAGCGAGTGAGAATCCAAATTTATAAATATTACATCGATTTTGAACGTTAAATGTGTTTATATGGTACTACCTTGCAGATAAGCTCTCCTTGGAACCCTCCCGCGACTATTAAATCGTCTTTAACTGCCATGGTGCTTATCTGGACTCTTGATAGAGAGTGCGACAACGATCCAGGCTGCGTCTGCATATTGTAATCACCAAAGTTAGTTTTCGTGGTTCGTGAACAAAGTGTTACAAGTGATATAAGAAGTAATTTTACTAACCATTGTAGGAACAATAGGCCTTGCCACGTTAAGTACTTCTTTGCCTCTTTGTAGCAAAGATGACCAATGTGTGAGAGAGTAGTTCTTCATGAAATACACATCGTGCTTCGATGTTGCCCATAGCAAGTTCCTCAGCTGAAAAAGAAACCATATAGATTAAAATCCACACTTAAGACACAATTGCTCATCTTACAAATAATAAAAAACAGAGAACACTGGAATTTCCACACAAAACACAAACCAAGAAGGAAACAAAGCAACCCTTTCACTAATCAAATGTGACACAAACATGTATTACAAAGTCTAAATTATATAAAATCTTAGTGTTATGTTGTTTAAAGACATATCAATCAAAGCTAGAAGAAATAATTAGCAAGGTATCACGAAAAGATGCAAATCATGTAGAAGCATTCCCTGCAAGAAAAAATGATGACAAAGTTAGAGAGTCCTTGGTAGATTCCTATCATACCATATTAGCAAAGGTTTCCTTAAGGCGCCAGCTGCTCTCCAAACCTGCTTAAGAAAGTTTAAAGCATATATAGTAACCTTTTTTCTCAAAATCCATCAGTCTTCTCTATAGTCCTAGATTTGGCGATTATGAGCACAGTTAGTCTATATGTCTATGTCAACTCTGCTTTGGACTTCCTAGACATATATATCTTGACACTTTTTATTTGAATCAGTTAGTACATGATCCTACCTGAGTAAAAACATTGAAACTAAGTTATTATATATTTCGAGAAGTTAGGTACGAGCAGGTTTAAATTAAGCACCCTTGGAAGATTATCTGCAAAATGAAAGTACTTTGTGTGAATCAACACCTCAGCTACATAGCTGAGGTGGGAAGTGGGAACAATAAACATAAGAAAACATGAAAAAGGCATCTAAAATTATATTGATCAAAAACAACAATAACAGAAACATACTATACTTCTTCAAGATTGTAATTAATTCATAAATTCTCTAATTTCACAAATGAATTCCCTGGATAAAGTTTGTGATTGCAGACTCGATCGTTTAACACAAAAGCTGAATGACAAAGTATTTAAAATGAAAAAAACCAGACATGAAGTAACAGAGTTATGCCACAAATTGCAAATAGGTTGGTTTAAGTTCTCTACCTGAAAATGCACAATAGTGGACTTGACAAGCCTCGTATTGAAGTGGAAGTCATAAAACGTGCTTCCTTTCTCTACTTGCAAACATTCCTATCAACAACAAGAACAAAACCAATTCTCAATAACACAAATAGACACCAAAACAAAAAAATTACAAAATATATATCAAAAACGTGAAAACTGTTAAGTGATATTGTCCCACATCGGAAGTTGGAGAAATAATTAACTAATATATAAAGGGTTAGAGCCAATCCACTAATTGCCAATTGGTATTTTAGTTGGAAGCCCATAAGTAACCCAAACTTAACATGGTATCAGAGCCACCCGATCGTTGGGCAACCCCGTGGATGTTGTTCCCACAGTTTCCCACGCTACAAATGTTCATGCCTGAGCGTGAGGAGGGGTGTTAAGTGATATTGTCTCACATCGGAAGTTGGCGAAATAATTAACTAATATATAAAGGGTTAGAACCAATCCACTAATTGCCAATTGGTATTTTAGTTGGAAGCCCATAAGTAACTCAAACTTAACAAAAACACCGAACTTAATCTAAATAAAGTAAGACCTAGCTACACCTTAACTAGACTGTTTTTCTTTTTAAAACGTTTGGATTTATTATTTATTATAAGTTATGAGGACTGTTACAAAACGACGATTCTACCACGAACCATTTCATACCTTATCAAGCTTTTCTCTAGATCGAAAAAGGCTTTCGAAGTTTTTATAATGATGCAATCTTTTTTCACGGTATTGATCTCTCGAATAATTCAATCTCTCCCATGGAATCCCTTGTATATCTTTTCCTTCCCTAGCTTGTAACGCTGATGTATCACTCTCTAGCTTATTCGGATTCTATAAAACATAACACAAGCATGTTTAATGATCATCACCACTAAAGGATATAAATTCCATAGTATTCATCATACCAGCTCAAAATCATCCTCGAAATCAGAATCAGAATCAGTTTCACTCTTAAGATAAACTTCTCCAATGGGTTCTTCATCGTCTTCGAAATCAGATACACCGTGAAAATCATCAACAAGGTATTCGAGGTCTGAGTTGTCGAAAATATCCATCTTTATCAAAATAAAAACCTGTAAAAAATCAATCAAGAACTAGTCAAAAACACTATAATCGAACAAAAATTAGTGATCCAATCAGTAAAATCGATTAAAACACATAAATACAAGAAAAATAAAAACAAACCTGTACGGAATCAAACAACTAGACGAATTTTCCGACCAAAACAAAGATAGAAACAGAGCGATTTTTTCCAGGGAAACAAAAACTGGGAAAATTCTCGAGAAAATATAGGGAAGGAATCGAATCTTTGATTCGTGATTTAAGGGTCTAAAGATTTTTTGAAAATGGAATGTTTTAGCGAAATTTGGTGATTGAAGAGAAAGATTATGAGCAAAATTCTGTTTGATTAGCTAGAAATCGGTGGGACGAATTAAGGACCTACTTATAAAGAGTTTTGGTGGGACCCATAATTAGACACGAGATGTGGGACCGGTTAATGCCGGTAATAAAACCAACTTAGCGGATTTCAAATGGTTGGAATCCGCGGGTATTCTACGTGCTTCTCTTTGACGTTTGAAGTCGAAATAGTCTTGGGACCCACGTCTTTACCGGAACAGTCGTTACTTGGTCAAACTAAACGTCAAAATAATTAAGAAAATATCTACGCGACAAAAATGGAAACGAAATATCTTTTTTCTAAGTCGAATTTATTCTCACAATTTGAATGATTTACTTGGTGATGTAAATATTGGGATCTCATTTAAGGTACGTAAGGCCAAACTGATTTGTTTTTTGTGTGCTGATTTTTGGCGTTTCCTTTTTTTTTCTATCTGTTTATTTAATCACGATAATTTTCATTATTATTTATTTCTATATATATAATTCCACTCTACATTACCAGTCAACATGTGTTTGATTTAGATTTATTTATTTAGAAGAAAATGAGACAAGAGGGAGACCAATTTAATAAGAATAGAGGCATGAGGAAAAATTCAAACATTTGTTAGTAAAATAATGTTTGCTGTTAGTGTCACTCTTTTGGTACGTGGCTATAAGAACCTACCGACATCTCACAAATCACAAATAGTGGCAATTTCGTAATATCACTATTAATAAGTGGCAATATTAGTATTATTAACCACAATACTAATGACGACATATACGTTCACAAAATCCTCCCTCGTCAACATAACGTAACACGTGTCGATCGTATATTTACAAGGGGCTTAGCTTTTTCCACGTGTCGCGTAGCTCTACAATAATTTGGCATCATTATTTTTTTTTATTTTTATACTATATTTTAAATGCTACTAGTGTGTAGATTTTTTTTTTTTTTTGGTCAAAGCTACTAGTGTGTAGATTAACCTAGCTGTTTTCAGAATAATAAAAAAAAAAACTATTCGGAAAAATGTAGAATCTGTGTAGATTATGACTGAAAATAATTTTCTACAAAGCTCTTATCACCAAACATTTATCAGCTAAATTTTTTATTGTTTGTTTCAAAACCGACTTTTTTTTCCAGTCAAACATAATTACGTGACAATATGCAATTTCCAAAAGCACAATGAGGTTTATTATGAATTAGCGCAGGACTAAGCCAAATGGCTTAAAATGACGTTTATGTTATCCATTTCAACTTCTTGATGGTTGGTTGGACGGTTAATTTTAACATTTCTTTTTTTTTTTTGGTTTTAATGTTAAGATTTTATACCAAATAATGGTTACATACGACCTTACAACTTACCACAACTACTAACGTATAACTAAATTTACCTTACAACTTACCATAACTACTAACCCCCGAAATGGAATGAAGCAAGATAGAGATTGTTTCAAATCGGATAAGAGATACAACGGAAATAAATTTCAAGAAGAGAAGAAGAACTGCTGTCCCGCGAAGAGAAGGATACAAGTCGATTTCGCATAATCCTATCAACCAAAGCTTTAATAAGAGTTGGAGTAGAAGAAGTATTTGTGAAAATTCTAGCATTTCGTTCACGCCATATCGTGTAAGCTGTGAGCTGCAGAAGAAGTTTGAAGATGATTACATGTTCCTTTGACCGGCCCACTTGCTGTTGCAAGATAAAATTAATGGCTGTCATGAGTTGAGATGGAGGATTTCTCATCACTCTTCTGGCCATTGCCTACTATATAGATCGCGAGAAGTCGCACTAAAAAAACAAGTGATTGTGTGACTCCGATTCAATAGAGCAAAGAGGGCACAGTGGGGAAACATCCATCCCCCACCTTAATAACCTGTCCCTTGTCGGTACACGACCTAAAATCAGCATCCAGAGGATGACCGAAGCACGAGGAATTGCTTCCTTGAACCAGACAACCTGAGCCCATGGAACTTGAGGCGACGCAACTCGTATTGTTCCCAAGTGCCACGGGAGGAGAAGTTTGCAGAATAAGTGCCAGCCGGAGATCTCCAAAGGAATACGTCATCGCCCTTAGTAATATCCGGAGGAGAAACCGTAGTCAAATGGATAATGAGATTCTGAATCTCATCTGATCTAGCTCCAGGGAAATGCCACTGACCATTTCTACTAGCCTCTAAAACCTTGGCATCCAGTCGTAGGCGCAACATACTAGGACCCCTCTGACCAACAAAATCCAACAAAGGACCTAACTCTGTCCAAAAAATCCCACCAAAAGGAAGCAGAGAGACCATTTCACATATCACATTTAAGAAACAATGCAAGAGTCGGCTTTAGTTGTAACATACTTCTGATAGTTCTAGAGAACCTGTTTTAATCTTCCGTGCACCAATAACTTTTCGTCCTGAAAACATTCCCTTTGACCCAAGCAACCCATAGTGACCCAAACATTCCCTTTAACATTTCTTCTTAACTCTATTTTTGATTGTTTTAAGATTAACCAAGATGCTTATTGGGCCTGATGGACTGTAAGTCTACCTATATAAATGTGACAATGGGATGAGAACAAAATTATTTGATTACATAAACTTCGACCAAATCACATCTACAAAACAAAATATTATGATACGATTTAGAAATATACTATTAAATGTTAATACTACTAATTCAAATATGGAAGAATTACAAATACGCCACATTTAAAAATATTTTTTTCCAAATATGCCACTCTTGAAAAATACATAGCAAACATGCCACATTTTATAGAAAAAAAATCATTAACTTTTTTTTCTCTTTCTTTCACGATTAATGATTAAAAATCATATACTACTAGTTGTGTGTTTAGCAAAATGATTAAAACAATGGCTTGAAATGACAAAAGAATGTTATCCATTTCAACATCTTTATGGTTCGTTGGACGGTTAATCTCTACATCTTCAAAACAATTCTTCTTAATTCCAATATTAATTGATTTAAGATTAACCAAAATGCTTTAATGGGCTAAAATTAAACATCCCCTCAAAACAAGCTTATTGGACGTTCGGCCTGCATAAATTTATGAACAATACGGATGTGAAGGGTGTTTACGTAAATTCAAAGTAAGACGTAATAATTGGGGAAATAAAATAAATAAGCTAGACTCTGTCAGACTGTCACTCTAGTAAGTATCTTACACATTTCAAAGCTAATGGCTAAATCGATTCTTCTTCTTCTAGTTCTCATTATCTTCTTGTTCCACGGTGGCGATTCAGTTCCTCCGCCGCACGCTTGCGACGGGTCGAATCCGACAACGAAGCTCTTCTTGTTCTGTCGAACCGACATTCCGGTTAACCGGAGAGCTCGCGATCTCGTCTCGAGGTTAACCGTAGACGAGAAGATCTCTCAGCTTGTGAATACATCTCCGGGGATACCTAGGCTTGGTATTCCGGCGTACGAGTGGTGGTCGGAGGCTTTACACGGTGTTGCCTACGTTGGTCCTACTCCTGGAATCCGGTTTAATGGTACGGTTAAAGCTGCGACTAGTTTTCCTCAGGTTATATTAACCGCTTCTTCGTTTGATTCGTACCTATGGTTTCGCATTGCTCAAGTACGTTTCTTTCTTTCTTTTACTCTCTGACTCCTTTTTGGTATGTTTGTTAGTTAAATTAATAATATGATTTTCATAATTGTTTGGGAGTTTTGAAGCTTTTTTTTGGGGTGAAATTTACATGTACGTTTGTTAGTTAATTTTAGTAATTTATCTGATGATTTTCACTATTGTTTGGGAGTTTAGAATTATTTATTTGGTGGAATTTACAAATTTTTAATCCTAACTTTGTTCAAAGTTAAGTTTCAAAAAAAAAAAAAAAAAAACTTTTTTCAAAGTAATATCGAAACTTCAATCCAAATGTTTACATTTCTATAGTCAGTGAAGAGTTCTAAACAACCACCAAAATGTTACTAAAAAGAAATGCTACACACTTTAGGTTTGTGAAAGGTTAATAAAAAATAGTAAAAGATTATAAATCAGTAAGCATGAATTTATATAATAAGAAAACAACTATCCCAAACGGTTAAACCTAAAATTTAGGCTAATTTTTTTATTTATTTTAGAATTTTGTTGTAATTTTAGACCTACTACTTGTTTAGTGGTTAGTGGTACATCATTTACCACTGGTACTTTCAAATTAGTAATTCGAAGAAATATAAAATAAGAAAGTTTTTAATTGAGGTTTTAGATAATAGGAATCCATTAAAAAAAAAAAAAACCACAAACATTAGGTTTCTATAAGATGCATACAAATTAGTTTCAAAATTTCTAAATCATTTAGTACTCATATTTTTTTTCAAAATGTGATTTGGTAATATTTACAGAACTAAAACTTCTTGTTGTGCTATTTTATGATATTTATCTTGAGAAATTTTGAGTTATGCCACTATTGGCATGCCACTTTTCAATTATGTCACTGTTTTAAAATTATTACCAGCGTGCCACTGTTCACTTAAATAAAAAAAAAACAGATTTCACTTTCTCTCTCATCTCTCACACGCTCATCTCCCATATCCAAAAATTTTTCTTTCATCCAAATTTCGTTTTTTTTCTCTCTCTACCAGATCGCGCATCATGAGATCAAATTTTACTATCACTGAATTCGATTCTCGTCATCTCTAATTTCACTATCTCTAATATGTGTCGCGATTTCCGCTAAGAAGATTTGAGAAGGTGTTGTTGTTGGCGAAGAACGTGGATCTGAGATTAGATCGAGCAGATTTAGGAAGAAGAAGAAGGAGAATAGATCTCAAAGCAAATTTAAACACAAACGACTGTAAATTTTCGAGTTTGGGTTAACTATTATGCATTTAGGGTATAGATTTTGGGGGTAGGGTTTTGCCTTTACATTATAAAACTGTTAAAAAAAATTATAATGTTTTTAAAAGGTTTAGTAAAACTGTTAAAAAAACCTTATTAAACTATTTAAAAACCGTGTAAAACTGTTTATAAGGTTTTTGTAAAGTTTTATAAGGTTTTTAAACAGTTTTATAAGATTTTTAAACAATCTCATAAACCTTTTAAAAACTTTACAAACCTTATAAAAATCTTATAAACCTTTTAAAAACCTTATAAATTATTTAACTGTTTAGTTTTTAATGACATGTAAAAAAGTCTTATAAAACTGTTTAAAAACTTTATAAAAACGGGAAAACCTTAAAAATAATCAAAACCCCGATTTGACCAAAAAAACAACCAAAACCCAGATCTAACTAAAAATAATCCAAAACCCAGATCTGAACAAAAATCGAATCAAAAGTTCAAATTTGTAACCCAAATCGAATAAAAAGCTTAGATTCGTAACCAAAATACAACAAAAAACTCAAATTTGTAACCAAAATCGAATTTTAAAAAACAAAATTCATGGATTAAACTTGTTCTTGTTCTTCCTTCTTCGTCTTCTTCTTCGTCGTTGTCTTCTTCTTCTTTTTCTTCTTCCAATTCAGGAAATCAAAATCGATTTAAGGAATTTACAGAGATTTACATGGATGAAAGAGAATTGAAAATCTTAGATTTATCCTCGCTGCGTTTGCGTCCAATGAAGTCAGATAGAGAATCAAAAACTCTCGATCCATAACCCAAATCCAATTTGCAATTTCAAAGAAGAGAATTTTGTGAGAGAAAAAAATTTGGATTGATATGAGCATGAGAGAGATGAGAGAGAAAGTGAGATCTGTTTTTTTTTAATTAATCAGTGAATAGTGGCACACTCGTAATGATTTTGTGAACAGTGGCATATTTGATTAAATTTTTGTGAACAGTGGCATATTTACGATTGCCCTATTTATCTTTATTAATAATTCAGAGAAACATAAACTAAGAAAGTTTAATTAATTTAGGTAATTGGAAAAGAAGCAAGAGGAATATACAACGCAGGACAAGCAACTGGAATGACATTTTGGGCACCAAATATAAATATATTTAGAGATCCACGGTGGGGAAGAGGCCAAGAAACTCCCGGCGAAGATCCGACCATGACCGGGACTTACGCGGTGGCTTACGTCAGAGGATTACAAGGTGACTCTTTCGACGGTAAAAAAACACTCTCTGGTCACCTTCAAGCTTCTGCTTGTTGTAAGCATTTCACAGCTTATGATCTTGACCGTTGGAAAGGTATCACTCGTTACGTTTTCAATGCTCAGGTAAAAAAATTTCACTATTAACTAATCCATAATTAATCAAAAGAATAAAATGCTTTATATGTAATTAAAGTGTTCTTTTTTGGGATCTTTTGACATCCTAATTAGTGTGTTCTTTAGGTCATCAAAGTTGCATAATGTCGTTTTTATAGTTATAAAATTAATTCTTTGATTGCAATTTGCACACTCATTATACGTCTTCTCATGAATATATGCGCTAATCTTTATGTCTTGTCTTGGATACGATTATGCACTTCCCATTTGTCATTATGTAGTTTAACTTTTAATGTTAAAATTTCGATGTGGAGACTAGTTGGAATCAAATTTTTTGTTAGAAATTACTAAATTCGGAAGAAAATTAAATGAAGCTCACAGAGTATTCTTCTCATTAAAATCAAACTTATTACTATATTTCCAAATGCATAAATTTTATTAAAATTCCACTTAATCCACAAAAAATAGTCTTTGTTTAAAAAGCACTAGTTGTGTCAAAAATCGATTGAATAAGTTGTCTTTACTTTTCTTAATTAATTTCATGTTTATTATGTTTTTCAGTCACATAATTATTTGATTTATAACCATATAAAAACAAATAGGTGAGCTTAGCTGACTTAGCTGAGACGTACCAACCACCGTTCAAGAAATGCATAGAAGAAGGTCGAGCCAGTGGAATCATGTGCGCTTATAACCGAGTCAACGGCATTCCCAATTGCGCCGACCCAAACCTCTTGACTCGAACCGCTCGTGGTCTCTGGCACTTCAACGGGTTCGTTTTTTTCTTTTCTCATTCACATTTTTCAAGTGGACTTGAACTAGTGATCTTATTTCAAATTTAATGACTAAAATTCGTATTCATTTTTCAGATACATTACTTCGGATTGTGACGCAGTCTCGATCATCTACGATGCTCAAGGCTACGCCAAATCCCCCGAAGACGCCGTCGCCGACGTACTCAAAGCCGGAATGGACGTAAACTGTGGATCATACTTACGTAACCACACCAAATCAGCTCTTCAACTGAAGAAAATATCGGAATCCGACATTAATAGAGCTTTAATCAATCTTTTCTCCGTTAGGATTCGTCTCGGTCTCTTTAACGGCGATCCAACCAAACTAACATACGGAAACATTAGTCCGAACGACGTTTGTTCTCCGTCTCATCAAGCTTTAGCACTCGAAGCAGCTCGTAACGGTATCGTCCTCTTGAAAAACGCTTTTAAACTCCTTCCTTTCTCCAAACGCACCGCCTTTTCATCGTTAGCTGTAATCGGTCCAAACGCTGACGTCGCGAAAACGCTACTCGGAAACTACGCTGGTCCGCCTTGCAAGACCGTAAGTCCTCTAGACGCAATCAACCGTTACATCGAGCGCGATTACATCAAGAGCACGATTTACCATAAAGGATGTGATTCAGTTGCTTGCTCTAACGCTGACGCTGAAATCGAACAAGCGGTTGCAATCGTGAGAGATGCTGATCGTGTGGTCTTGATTATGGGACTAGACAAAACTCAAGAGAAAGAAGACATGGACCGCGTAAACCTTAATCTCCCCGGGAAACAACGAGAGCTCGTTATTCGCGTCGCGAAAGCCTCAAAGAAACCGGTAGTTCTAGTTCTAATATGTGGCGGTCCAGTCGATATTTCGTTTGCTAAGAATAACGATAAAATCGGAAGCATCATTTGGGCTGGTTATCCCGGAGAAGCCGGAGGGATTGCTCTTGCGGAAATCATATTCGGCGATCACAATCCCGGTAAAAGACTTAATCTTTTTCAACGATTAGCGAATAACGCTTCGTTTTTTTTTAACTGAATGTAAAATTGTATTCAAATCAAATCAGAAAACGCTTCGGTTATAAGTTTTGATTTTGTTTGTGTTTGTAGGAGGGAGATTACCTGTGACATGGTATCCTCAAAGCTTTGTGAATGTGAAGATGACCGATATGCGAATGCGGTCTGGTTCTGGTTATCCGGGACGGACTTACCGGTTCTATAAAGGTCCTAAAGTATTTGAGTTTGGTCATGGTCTTAGCTACACAACTTACGCTTACCGTTTCAAGACTCAAGCCGAAACCAAAACCATTCTCTACTTGAATCAATCAGTGGTTACTAAACCGAACTCGGTGGATTCTCTTGGATATGTTTTGGTTTCGGAAATGGGGAAAGACGGTTGCGATATAGCAAAAACTAAAGTGAGTGTTATGGTCGAGAATCAAGGAGAGGTGTCGGGAAAACATCCCGTTTTGATGTTTGCGAGGCACGAGAGAGGAGGAGAAGACGGAAAACGCGCAGAGAAACAACTTGTCGGGTTTAAGAGCATTGTGCTAAGTAACGGCGAAAAAACCGAGATCGAGTTCGAGATTGGTGTTTGCGAGCATTTGAGCAGAGCTAATGAGGTTGGAGTTATGGTTATTGAAGAAGGAAAGTATTTCTTAACCGTTGGAGATTCCGAGCTACCTCTTACCGTTAATCTCTGAATCCGAAAAAACATATGATAAAAAAGACGGTTTTTTTTTTCGATTTGAAATAACATGTAATAAACGTGATTTGTGTATCTAATACATATTTTAAAACTGTTCTTGATGAATTCCTTTCTCACTACATAGGAACTCAGAAAGCGAAAGACCGAAAAGAAAGAAAAGAAAACCTGAGTTTCCGGTTTACTTCAAGAAGTCGTCAAGTTAAGGCTCTCATCAAGCTTCTCTCTGTATTGTGCCAATCTCTGAAACAAAGATGCATAATGTGAAAAAACTCATAAGTCATAACCAAATCTGACAAAAAATTGGTTTGGTTTTGGTTTTGGTTTACCTTAGTGTAAGCATAGACACCGGCTTCTGTAGGACCGACCGGACTTCCTCGTCTCATGAATTTTCTATCTTTGTAGATGTAAAGTAACGGTAAACCCGTAGATAGCTCTAGACTCGTAACCTGAGACAAACAAAACAAACTTTTAGCAAAATCCGCAAAACCTAGTGATCAAAAAGACGAATCCTACCTCCTGAGAAGTTAATTTGTCGAGATACATAATGATAGATCGCAAGGAGTTCCCGTGAGCAGCAATCAATACGTTGTTTCCAAACGCAAGCTCCGGTTCAATCTGCAATTCGTCCGAAAACATTTTTAAGTATTTAAACGATTTACGTAAGAGAAGAATGAAAGATTTGTCTCATACATTGTCTTCGAAATAAGCGACTGCTCGCTCAGCGCACATCTCCAAGCTTTCGCCTTTAGGGGGAGGAATGTGGTAACTCCTACGCCATTCGTGAACTTGCTGTTTCCCGTATCTTTCCGCTGTTTCTTCCTTGTTCAACCCCTGCAACTCTCCATACCTAAACACAAGAAAAGTTGGAAACTTTATATACGCTTTTACGATTCTTTAGTTACAAAAGAAACACAAAGAGCAGCCACATACATTCTCTCATTCAGTTGCCAAGCCGCTATAACCGGTATAGACTGTTTTCTCGTTTCCTCGCTGAAAACATGACTCCAAGTTTGCGCCTTTTCGCTCTCATCGTGTAAGATAATCGGAACCTAAACACGAATCGACACACAACAAGTCACAAATACCGCAATCTCATTAACTATATACCGTTAATATTATCGATTTTTTTAGTAACCTTCTTGCGTCGATGTTGAGTCATGGCAAGCATTGCAGTCATTTGAGCACGGATTAACGACGACGTAAAGATCAAATCGACAGGTATGTTACTAATCCTCTTCCCGGCTTCGATAGCTTCAGCTACACCTTTCTCAGTCAATGGTACATCGACACAACCCGTAAACAAATTCTTCTCGTTCCATAACGATTCTCCATGCCTAATCAATATCAAAGCTGCTTCATCTGAAAACATTAAAAACATAAACTTTAACTCAGTCAAAGAAACCTTATTCATATGTATACTAATGAGGATCAATTAGAAAGTAGCAATCATACTTGATTTTTTCTTGGATTGAAGAGGAATGTTCTTGGAAGGAGACAAAACAGGCTCAAAAACAGGAATCTGAGAAGCAGTTGCTTCAATCTTGAATCTTTTTTGTGTAAATTTCATCAAAGGAGGCTCCTTTAGAAACTGTGAAGCTTTGAAATTGAATGGTCTTTGAGATACAATAGACCCAATCGCTTGGTGTGACACAGCCGTAGTAGCCATTTGATTCCTATAACATATAATCAAAAGGGTTAAATCCTAAGTAATCAAGAATTCTAAAGATCTCAAATTTCGATACTAAAACCCCAAAAACGCAAACTTTAAGCATTTACAGATTTTACAATAAACCCAGGATCGAAAGGAACAAACTTTGATTAATAAATTGAAAAATCCAATGTACCTGTTTAAAGACTATGGACGAAGAAACCGATGAAGAAGAAGAAGCAATGGAACAAGGAAAAGACCAAAGATTGTTTCTTTTTGGGGAAAACGTCGATTTCAAAGAAACTAGTCGACGACACGTTTGATTTCAGTATACTAAAAACCACTGATTCGAGCAATTAAAGCTTTATATAGGATTTTTTTTTTCTGACTAAAAATGTAAAATCTTTCGTTTTTTTTTCCTTTTTGTTTTTGTGTGAAGAAATATAGAAATGTAAAATGTTTTATAATGGAAACACGACGCGAGGGTTGTTGTTGTGTGGCGTTTTTAAATGATCAAAACGCGATTTTCTTTGTATTTTAATTGTGTTTATTCAGGGTTTATTATTTGACTCGTTTTTGTTTTTTTTTTTTGACGGCGACTAACTGTGTTTGACAATTGGCAATTTTGCTGTTTCTGATTTTTTGTCTTTTTGGATCTTTCTTCACATCTCGTGATTCTGTTTGTTTTTATTTGATTCTCATATTTGTTCTATTTTTGTATACAACTCACAAACACAAGAATCAAGAATGTAATAGTTACAATAATTTTGAGTTGACATAATATTTTGGTTTATTTTCCAAGTTGTGTTGTATAACAATTTACATAAGTTATATCTTCTCTTCAGGTTGTTGATTCTAATAAACTACAAACTAAAAACAGCAAATCACACAAGATTTTTTTTTTTCTTTTCACAAATTTATATTGAAGGAAGTTTTTGAGTTTGGTGGATGTATTTTTAGCTACATTAGGTTGGTTAGTGTGAAATTGACAAAGCTTAATTTTTTTCCTAACAACCCTTTAGTGGGGTTATAATACAGCAGACCAAACCTGACTACATGTTGTGAGTCTTGCTTAACTTTGCTTAAACACTAAAAACCAAAACAAATCCTTGTAAGTGTTGTTTTTTAAGCCCATTTGTACAATTAATTGGGAATAATCAGGCCCATTAAGAATCTTAATATAACCTCTAATGAAACCTCACTAACCCAAGATCAAATTCAAAATAAACGAAAGGAATCAATAAAAGACACTTCACAAGCAAGGAAATGACACAACCATATAAGAATCTCACAACACATACAATGTTCTGATCATCATCATCTAAAACAAATACAAATATATATTCTCCTTTCATAACCGGAAACTCATAATCATTAAACCGAATCGAAAAATAAAACAACAAATTTTATTATAAAGATTAGAGAAATCTAATCTAAACATCCTCTTCATCAACCTGATATTTCTTAATCAACTCAGAGCAAAACACATCGCTAACATCTTTCTCGAATCCCATGTTGTTCGCGTGTCGAATCTGCGAAGCAATCCCATTGTAATGGTTCAAGATCACACGAGACATTTCGCGTCCTTTGGTAATTTTCGAACAGCTTTTATCAGCGCTTTTCACTAGCATAACATCACACATCTCGTCTTTGTGATCGTCGTGGACGATGAATTTGTAGTTTCCGTTCCTGTCTGATACAGCTACGTCTGAGTAAACTTCCTCCATCGTCTTCCTGTTCTTGCACGATAGCTTCACCGTTGCACCTAAATTACAAAAAACAACTCTCACATTATCAAGAAACGTAACTTGGAAAGTAAAACTCTATACGAAATCTGAAACTCGAATCTCAAGTAGAAAATGCATCAAGAATCCATCATCTAGTATATGTAGCAAAATCATAAGAGTTGATCATGAAATTAACACACACACACATCAAGAATCCCTTTTTCATATATATCAAGAAATGTAGCAATGAAATTAACACACACATCAAGAATCAATCATCTATGTAGCAAAATCATCAGATTAACTCAGAGTATGAAACTAACATACACATCATTAATCATTAATTATTTTATCTACGTAGCAAAATCATCAGATTATGAAACTAACATACCCATCATTAATCACTGATCAAACATCTCTGCAGTAAAATCAACAGATTGGAGTATGAAACTAACACATACACATCAAAAATCTGTACCAAAATCATCAGAATCGAATTCAAGTGTATAGTCAATCAAATAAAACCAGATCTAGTAGGGCTTAAGCAGATCTAACGAACTAAATCCATCAAAATCGAGATTCTTCAACACTACTCAGATCTAAACACTAATCCATCAGAATCGAGAATCAAAACAGTAAAGTGAATCCTTCAGGTCTAGTAGAAGCAGAAACTTACCGGAGATGTAGTAGGAAGATTCAAGAGTCTCGAAGCCGAATTTGCAAGTTTCACAGTAAGTGCGACCTTGAACAACCAAAGTGTTCTTACCAATACTCCTTGGCCTTCTTGCAGCTAAAGCAATCGCCGGTAAGATACAGAGAACCAAAAGCATCAACAATTTCGCCATTTTCGAAGAGAGAAGAGAGATTTGTGAAGTTGAAGTGAGAAGGAAGGAAAATGAAGAAGATAAGTGAAATAAAAAGACAGAGAAGAAAGCGCGTGAGATTTAAGGGTATTATTGTCAATTCGCAATTTGAAATAAGCATGCGTGGCGGGATATGATTGGAACGGTGTGTAGGGGGGAAAAAGCGGTGCGTTTGCGTGATTGCAGCTGGAAGGTAGTAGTTACTCTCACTGTCGGTGCTCACATGGGAAGAAGAAAAGCATCAAAATTTAAATGTTTTTTTTTATTTAATCAAGAGTTAATTAATAGTATTTGGCAATTCTCAAAAATACCATAAAAAAAAAAAAAATTCTAAAAATACCATTTTTTCTAAAAGTTCAAAAAATACCACAAACTTAAAATTAACTTTAAATATTCAAAACTAAAACCTTAAACCTAAATCTTACCCCCTAAACCTATACCTTAATTGTACAATAGAACTTTTGAAAATTAATGGTATTTTTGGAATTGAAATTTGGTGGTATTTTTGGAATTGAAATTTTTTTTGGTATTTTAGGGAGTTTATGTTTCATTGGATCTATTCTTAGCCCATTGGTTTACACAAGTGAACCACCCATATTACACAAGGATTTTTTCAGCTCTAGCAAAGGGCCAAAGGCTTTTTATTCAATGTGGAGGATTAGTAATTTGAGCTCATTTGAGACTAGGAAGTGTAGACTAGTATTATTATGTATTTAAAAGTGATTGTTCACAAACAAAGATGACCGTATAGATCCAGGTAATAACACAACGATACTATTACAAACTACTTTTGTTTCCAAATAAGATGGTCGTATAAACCCGGAGAATATAACAACTTGATACTGTTAATGGGGTTAAGAGTTTTGGTGTTTGGTATTTTTACAATGGGTTATTTTCTTTTTGAGTTAGGTTTATGATTTAAGTTGTTAAGGCCTATATAATGATCTTTATTGATTAACAAAGAAGGAACTTCCAAGAATTAATTTTAATCTCAAAGAGAGACTAGGATTACGAGGAAGCTTAGCTAAACTCTTTCTTTGTTCATATGTTATTAATCACGGCACCGGTTACAACTATCCTACTCTATCGTGGTCGATTATAGATTTTGGATTTTTCTATAATAATATACGTTTATTAACAATTCGCAAGTTTGTAACAATATGAGAATTTTACCAAAATTACCATAATTTTGAAATTTTCTTTTCAAAATTACCATAAATCAAAACATCTCTCCAATTTCATACCACAACAAAATAAAAAGACAATTTTGCCCTTGTTATCACTTATGACATATTAACGTGATTTTATCCACAACAATTTATTATATTGTCCACCGCTATCCATCGTCGTTTATGTCCATCATCCACGGTCATCGTCACCATCTCCGTCACCAGATCCACCGGCTTTATTTTTGTCCAATGTCTCTGTCGTCGACATCGTTTTTTGTCCACGCCAAATCCAATTTTGTCTACCGTCGTCGTCACCAGATCCATTTTCGTTTACGTTCTCTGTCTCTGTCACCGGCTCGGTTTTTGTCCACCGTCACGTCTCTATCACCAGTTCTGTTTTTATCTATTATTGATGTCATTAGATCTGTTTTTGTCCACTGTTGACGTCTCCGTCATTGTCTCTTCATAGCACAATCTTCTTAGAGAGAGAGAGAGAGAGAGAGAGAGAGAGAGAGATTGATGAAGAAAATAAGAGGATGAGGATGGGAGAGATTGATGAAGGAATGAAGAAGATGAGGATAATTTAATAATTTTAAATGGTGTTGTGGTATGAAATTAAGGAAAAATTGTGTGTTATGGTAATTTTGGGAAGGAATTGAAAAATTATGGTAATTAGAGTAATTTTCTCTAACAATATTCCCTGTTTGAAAAAAAATATATATATTCCCGGTTTTGGGTAAATATGAATAGTTTTTTGTTGTTGTTTATAGGTTATAGTAAACCATTTTCTCAACCTTTTACAGGAGTCGAATTTCTGTAGAAAAGATCACAAATGTGAATTTTTAACCACTTGCCTAAAGGCACTCCTTCAATATGAATCACATGAATACGAATCAAATATTTATTTCGGTAAAATATGATTAAAAGAAATAAATTTTTGGGAAATGTAAACATCTATTAGACCCATTTTCAGCAGGGAAATCTTCAAAATAAGCATTGAAAATAGGGGAAAAAGGAAAAGAGGACTTACTGCGATATGAATGTTAAAATATGAGAACATTGTCATAATAGGTTTGAGCATACTATATAGTTTATTTAGTCACATTATATATGATGATATTGAGGACTACTCATTCATGTTCTGTACATTTAGTGGCGAACATCAATTATTTTATCGTACCAAACCAAAACCTTTCTGTTTAACCATTATTTATTTTGACCATTACCGTTGTTTTTTTAAAATGTCTACTTTCATCACTTTTTCTTCTTTTCAATATAGTTTTCTTCCCCTCCATTTGTACGTTAGTTGGTTATGAACTTATGATCATGTGATGCAACTAATCAATTTGATGAGTAGGTAATTAAATTCGCCATAATTTATTGAAGAATCGATATAATATCTCTGCACATTGTAGTATAAACTATAGAGTAAATGATTCATGGACTAACAATAGGATTCTAAATTCTAAAATCTGTTACAAAACCAAAATATTGGTTTGTGAGTAGGAGTAAAACTGTGACATCGTTAATTACATAGAAGAAAAATGATTTCAAGATCAAGTATTCAGATTTAAATTACGTCTAGAAAAGTTTTATGGCTTTATCATTTCGTTGTGAAAGCATAAATGAAATAATCCCACTCATATCAAATCGTATTGTCGTCTAAAACAAACTACACTATATAACAAGATTCCATACATATTCTAACCATCTTAGTACTTTGTATGTGGTTATAAATTTAACTAGAGTTCATATTTAATTATATACAAAACAAAAGGTATAGACTTTATACCTAAGCAAGTGGGGAGGCATGAAAGTATAATATCTATGATCAGATCAAAGAATCAAAATAATTGAGATATACCAATAGTATTTTGTTTTATTGTACACTCTTAAATCTTAATACACATACGTGATACTATTGTTAAAGTCCAAATTAAGAATGAAATGGACAATTAATAAGCTACATGACTTGGACCTTGACATGAGCTGTTCCCACTTGTCTTTTGCTTAATTTGGATGGAACAACTCAAATCCGTATTATATAAAATGGGCCATCTCCACTTATAACTTGAATAAATAATGAAATATCAAATAAAATTTAAAGTTTGGCATTAAGGCTAAAGACTATGCGTGGGTGTGATTTTAAGAATGTTACCTTAGTACAAACGGAAAGAAGTTTACGACCATGCTTAGATATGTGATTAAGTTAATCTCAAAATCCAAAGGCGGTATACAAGCACTAACGCGATCAAATAAAATACATATTTAGTCTCTCTCAAGTACTTAACCCATATATTATATCATTAAACCCTATATATGTATTAGATTCGAAGTAACAGGATCAGTAACATTTATTGTACAACTGGATTAAGAAAGAAAAAAGAGTAATGGAAGGCATTTTTGCACGTGTAATCGTATTATTCTTCTTATCCCCACACTCCGAATAATTTGTTTGAGTTTGTAAAAAAATAGAAGTAGAACCAAAGAGTAACGGGACAACTTCTTATATCTTGTCCCCTCTCAAAAAACAAATACATATAGTACAATCTCTATTATTATATTTGTTAGCCTATAACATTTTGAGTTTATGGCTCTTGAGACAAATGATCATTTTGTGAAAACTTGTATCCTTGTTAATCTCACTCTATCGAAAGCTCACACTACAAAAAAACACTGATTTAGCGTCGGCACATTTCGATGCTAATTCGACGTTAAAACCACATAGCGTCGATTTAGCGTCGAAATGTAAACGCTAATTCACTTTCGACGCTATTTTAGCGTCAGACTTCATTTCGACGCTAATTCGACGCTACTCCGACACAATATTTCGACGCTAATTCGACGCTACTATAGCGTCGAATTAGCGTTGAAACAAGTCGATGCTAATTCGACGCTAAATCGATGTTTATTTAGCGTCGAATTAGCGTCCAAATGCATCTGGTTTCGACGCTAATTCGACGCGACATAAACATCTATTAGCATCGATTTAGCGTCGAATGATAATTTTTTTTTTTTTTAAATGAAAATATTATAAAATATAATAAAAATTAAACATATTATAAAATAAAATTATCTGATACAAATGAAATTAAAAGGCTAATTCAACGGCAGTTGTTGGGTCCTTAGGTTGATGACATCTTCTCGTATCATATCTTCGGATTCTTGTTCGAACTGCGTTTGACCGGGAGGTGTAGGAGGCGGTAGAAGACGATGTATGCTTTGCAAGGCATTGACTAATGTCGGGTTATCCACTGCAATGATGTCAAAGAGACTGGTCAATATCGAGAGACCAATTCTCAGCTCCGTTTGTTCCGTCTTTAGCTGCGCAATCTCAGCATTAGCAGCTTCCAACTGAGCGGTCAAACGCTGCTGAGACGAACCCGGAGAGTAAGAATATTGAGAAGACGAACAAGCTGTCGGGACATCCTTGATGGATCCAACACCCATCGTTCGTCCTTTCTTCTTCGGTGCAACCTATAAAATAAAAGTGTTATACAATAAAATTATAATAAAAAATGAGTTATAATATAATATAAGAACCTAATAAATTACCTCCTCGTAAAGTCTATCGAAATCTTCGAGACCCATCGTAGACTGGACAGACTCATCTAGCTCTGCCAGTCGTGCATTGTACGCGTTGAACGTTTGTTCCGCTTGAGCGGTAACAAACGTCCCATCCTTCCTCCGATGAGTTTTCTCCATCACTCTAACCATCGGAAGAAGATCACCGCCATCAGCCTGTTAAACAAAAATAAACATAGATAAAAATGAAATATATAATAAATAAATATTGAAAATATAAATAATCAAATAAATTAATTTAATTAAAATATTACCATATCCAGTCGTATTGTGGCGTATGATGATTGACCCGCACAATGCTTTGACGTTCCATCTCCTTCGGCCACCGGCGTGAGACGGGCTGCAGAACACTTCCCCGATTTAACCACCGATTGGGGATCCTCCCAAAACTGCACTAGACCCGACCAAACATCGGGATCCATCCCGATCGGCTTCGCCTCATCGCCTTTCTTGCCCCACGCTTTCTTCAAGTTAGTGACATAACCGTTGAGACGCTTTAGCGCCTTCTGCTCGAACGCCGCTCGCACTTCGAAAGTATGAGGTTCCTCCCAATGCCACCCTTGCTACAAAAATACGAATAATGTTATGAATATATTTAAAATCAAATAATTTAATAAATAAAAGTAAATAATATAAAATGACTTACCGCCCATGACTCGAACCAAATATCCCGAACATGCTGCGGCGTCTGGCTCCAATTAGCATGCGACATAGTGAAGTGGGCTCTAATTGCCTTGGTGACCAAACGCGAAACCTTGTTATCGCTAAACCTATTAAACAAAATATTAAAATATTAATAATTTAATTATAACTTGTAATTAAAAATTAATTACCCAAAACAAATTTAATTAGTAATATTGTAAAAAAGTTAAATCATACCATAATGTACCAGGAGGCCTCATCGGAGGGAGAACCCTAACCCGTGTCTCACGTCCAGGTTGGCGGAGAAGCTCAGAAATCCGCATCATAAGAGGCGCGTTTGCCGGTGGAGGGGCCTCAGTGTGGTCATCGGGATCAACAACTTCGTCTTCTTCTGGCTCAGGCTGAGGCAGTGGCAGAGGTCGTGGCGGAGCTGGTGGCGGAGCTCGTGGACGATAGTTCGCAGCCTGCGAACCCGACCCTGATCCTGATCCGGATCCGCGACGACCATCGGATCCGAGAATCGTATCATCCTCGCCAAATAACTGTCCGTATGAAAGAGGAGGAGGTCGATCTGCCTATAAAATAAAACAAATTTAATAAATAAAAAATGTAAAATATAAATTGATAAATAAATTAAAAACTTGTAAAATAAGTTGATAGAACAATTCATCGATTCTTAAATTTTATATATAATATATGAATACAAACACATAAATCCATAAATTTAACATTTAGGAAATAATTTTATATTTTTGAAAAATAACTTGTAAATTCGTTTTTAATTTTAAATATTTATTTTAAATTCAAAAAACTCTTAAATTTGTTTTATTTGACTTTACATAAATAAATTTCATAAAATCTAAATTCAATTCCATAACTTATCAAATCTAAATTCAAATCTATAACTTATCAAATCTAAATTCAATTCCATAACTTATCAAATCTAAATTCAATTCCGTTTCCTAAAACCTATTTCCTACATTTTTCCTAAAATCTATTTACTACATATTTCCTAAAATCTATTTACTACATATTTCCTAAATCCATTTTCTAAAACTATTTCATATCAAATTCCATTACCAATATATATAACAAATTTATAACAAATTACTAATATATATAACAAAAAATTTTAAAAAAAAAAAATTACCATTTGATCGGCGAGAGAGAGAGAGAGAGAGAGAGAGAGAGAGAGAGAGAGAGAGAGAGAGAGAGAGAGAGAGAGAGAGAGAGAGAGAGAGAGCGGCGGAGAGGAGCGAGGCGGAGGGAGAGGAGAAGCCTTCGGCGGAGAGAGAGCGGCGGAGAGGAGAGAGGCGGAGGGAGAAGAGAAGGCTTCGGCGGAGAGAGAGGAGATGGAGAGGCGGCAGAGAGAGAGAGAGAGGGGCGGAGGGACAAGTCTCTTCGGCGGAGATGGAGAGGAGATGTAGAGGGAGAGGCGGCGGAGAGAGAGAGAGGCGGAGGGAGAAGTCTTCGGCGGAGAGAGAGAGAGACGGAGGGAGATAGAGCGGCAGAGAGAGAGAATTGCAGAAACCGGAGAGGAGAAGGGATTTCTCCTTTATAAAATCCGTGATACGACACTAATCCGACACTAATCCGACGCTATATAATTTCGATTTCCCACGCATAATTAATGTTTACTGCCAGTTAGATCCGAAAATTTTTGATTTAGCGTCAAATTAGCGTCGCACTGAGAACCAATTCGACGCTAAATCAAAATTAGTTTACCGCCATTGGTTTAGCCAAATTAATTCAATATAGCGTCGGTTTTGCGTCGGGTCAAATTAATTTAATGCGTTTAACACTCGTTACCCTAAACCCCAAAGGTAAAATTTATTTTAGTTAGCGTCGAATTAGCATCTATTCGACGCTAATTCGATGCTAATAGCGTCGAATCGATGTTAATTCGACGCTAACTAAAACAAATTTTACGTTTGGGGTTTAGGGTAACGAAACCGCCACTGGTACAAAAACTATCTTAGCCATTTCAATCTTTGATATAACAGAATAATTTTAAATTTTGAAATTTAAAATTACATATTTGGTTCATATAGGGTTATGATTATCTACCTAAACCTATATAGTTTGTTGAAATAGAAGTCTTTACATGCATTTGTAACATCGAATTATAAAAATATACTAATTTGTTCGCAATTAAATGTTTGAATATAGATAACATTGTAGCTTCACTCTAAATCGTCGATGTTAAATCTTTTATTGTTTATACCCTAAAACCTAAACATAATTTTTTTTTTAATTTAGCGTCGAATTAGCATCGAAAACACACGAATTCGACGCTAATGTTGTTTAATAGCGTCGAATTAGTGTCCAATTCTGTGATTTCGATGCTAATTCGACGCTAAATTAAATAAATTTTATGTTTAGGGTTTAGGATAAAGAAACCGCAACATATACGATAACAGTCTTAACCATTTAAAGATTTTAAAACCGCAACATATAACGATAACAATCATATGGATTTTTTCATATCAAATTTCCTAAAATCTATTTCCTACATATTTCCTAAATCCATTTCATTACAAATTTATAACAAATATATAACAAATTTATAACAAAATGTACATATTGATATTTCATTACTAATATATAAAATAAAATTAACATAAAAAAAAAATTCATTTAGCGTCGAATTTGTGTGATTTCGCTGCTAATTCGACGCTAAATTAAACAAATTTTATGTTTAGGGTAAAGAAACTTTGTTACCCATTTAAAGATTTTATGTTCACAACATATAACGATAACAATCACATGAATTCGATAACAATCTAACATCAAATTAATTAGTGTCAACCGGAATAAGTTTTTTAAAAAAATTTAAAAATATTCATAAATAATAATATTCTAAAAAAATAAAAATATTCGGAAAAATAAATACAAATGAAATAAAAACACTAATATATGCTTCACTCTGAACCGTCATTTGAGTTGTTGTCATCCTCATCGGTACTTTCTCCACTCTCGTTTGGGAACTCGTCTTCGGGGTTTTCTGCATCGGTAGCATCCAGAAGTTTTTCAGCTTCTCGATTTTGCGGATCTATAAGAATGATGTTGTCTATATTTTCTTCTGGAGTTGTTAGATCCACGGCAGTTTCATTTTGCATAGGAGCGTCGTCGGATTCAACTATCATTCCTCTGGGTGCTATTTTAAGCACAGATAACCATGGAATCCCTGTTTTTCTGACGCGTAGATATAGAATGAAACATACTTGATCCGCTTGTGACGCAAGGACAAATGGATCATACTTTCCATAAGAACGCGATCCATTAACATCGATGACACCAAAATTTCCTACTCGAACCCCTCGCCCGACAACTGGATCAAACCACTCGCATTTGAAAAGGGTGCACTTTAAGTTAACCAAACCAGGGAATTGCATTTGAATAACGTCTTGTATAATGCCACAAATATCCGTGTCCCCGGCTCGAACTACCACACCATAGTTCACAGTTGCTCTATTTTTGCCACGTTTGAACGTATGAAACACATACATTGGAGATGACGTAACTTTCTCCAACGGACCTTGGATCAACTCTTTAAACCATACAGGGTATGACGTGTCTCCATAATCAACCTGGCAAATACAGATTACACATTGTAAATATAGTAGTATATACACAAATTGTATATATAATTTTGTGTTTAACTTATATACTTGAGTACTCAACCATTTGGCAAAGTGTAGATCTTTACGTTTTTCAATCTCACCGGCGGATGCATTTGGGAAAGCCTTGTTAACTTGGCGAATGAATTCACTAATAGAAAATATGGTTATAACAAATGTTTCAAAGCATATATAAGTACGAAAATAACCCTTTTGACCTCAACCCATAGTTGATAATTATAATATGTACCTCAGAAATGGGCTAACTTCGTCGCATTGTAAGAGAATATATGTGTGTGCACAATTGTAGTCTTCGTGCGAGGACCAGTCTTGTTCTCTTATGATTCCGGCATGCCTACCAACTGCACAGAATATATCTGGGACATCTGAAATTGGATATGTTTGTGCGATGCCACCATCGTCGTACCTACATGGAGCTCTTTTTCGTGTCCGGACAGTTGGAGGGAAGTAAGATGAGCTGAAATGAGAGGTTTCTTCGGTTAAACTTCCCGCAACAATTGATCCCTCAACCCTCGCCAGGTTTTTTGCCTTTCCTTTTAAGTATTTCATGAATCTCTCGAAAGGATACATCCAACGAAATTGAACGGGCCCTCCTAAATCGGCTTCGTGAGGAAGATGGACAGGAAGATGCTCCATCACATCAAAGAAAGATGGAGGGAATATCTTCTCTAAGTTGCACAACAATATTGCGATGTTATTGTTTAGTTGTTGAATTCCATCCTGAGTCAGAGTTCGCACACACAGATCTCGAAAAAATGCTCCAACACCTAAACCCAAAATCCAATGTCAACCAAAACACAAATGTAATTTTCCACACATAATTTGTTTAGATATTTAAATATCGTCATAGAAAATATACCTGCATGTGATTTATGCAGGTTCGTTGGCAAAAGTTTTGCAAAGGCGAAAGGCAATAATCTCTGCATAAACACATGACAATCAGGACTCTTCGTACCAGAAAATTGTTTCCCTTGCTCCACAGACTTAGAGAGTTTTGACACGTATCCATCTGGAAACTTAACTTCGGTGGAAACCCAGTTGAAGAATGTTGGTTTGCCTTTGCTTGACAATCTAAAGCTAGACATTGGGAGCTCTCCCATCTCCCGTGAGATGTAACTCAACTCTAGAGCATATAAGAGACAAATCCAGTCTAGACTTCAAGTTATCTTTAGACCTGCCTGGAACGTTTAAGATGGTGTGCATGATGTTATCGAAATTTTTTTTCTCAATGTGCATGACATCAAGACTGTGGCGCAATAGATGATCCTTCGAGTACGGTAGATCCCAGAAATTGCTCTTCTTATGCCAATTATGTTCTTCAAGGTATCCATCTGGGAGATTGGTGGGAATATTAAGCCAGTTACCTCTACGTTTTGCTCTGTCCTGAGCTCCCCAATAATCAAGTTGACCTTCAATTTGCTCTTCTGAAAGATATGGAGGTGGGGGGATATGTACACGTTTACCCTTTGTGAACAACCTCCTGTTCCCCCGGTACGGATGGTTCATAGGGAGAAACCTCCGGTGACAATCAAACCACCAAGATTTTCTACCATTTTTTAGTTGGAATGCATCTGTTTCATTTTGGCAATACAGACATGATAACCTACCATGTGTTGTTCAACCAGATAACATTCCATAGGCTGGAAAATCGCTTATCGTCCACATAAGCACAGCTCGCATGGTAAAATTCTTTTTCCTAGAGTAATCAAAAGTACAAACCCCATGAGACCACAACATGTTCAACTCGTGAATCAGCGGCTGTAAAAACACATCAATAGATCTTCTTGGATGCTTCGGACCACAGATTAAAATACTTAAAAAACAGAAATTCCCTCTGCATGCACATATCAGGCGGAAGGTTATAAGGTGTCAATATAATCGGCCACCAAGAATATTGCTTGCCAGACAAACCGAACGGACTAAAACCATCTGTACATAGGTCGAGATAAACATTGCGCTTCTCTTTAGCAAAATTAGAGTGTACCGATTTGAAGTGTTTCCAAGCTTTTGTATCAGAAGGATGATGAACTTCTCCTTCAGTAGTTGAATGTTCCGCATGCCACCTCATTGATGCAGCTGTGCGTTCTGAATGGTATAACCTTTGTAGCCTATCTGTTATGGGCATGTACCACATTCTCTGGTACGACACTTTTCTACCAGCTCCTTGGGGCTTAAATCTTGGTTTGTGGCAAAATCGACATTCCTGCAGATCTTCATCATCTTTCCAAAATATCATGCATTTGTCAATGCAAACATCTATCATATGCGAGGGCAATCCTAAACTAGAAACTAGTTTATGTATGTCGTAATATGACTCAGCAGCTTGATTACCCTCTGGCAAATATTCTCTTAGAAGAGATGCCCAATCACCCATGCAACTCTCAGATTGATTATGATCAGACTTTATTGTCATCATCCTAGATGCCAACGATAATTTAGACAGACCTTCCCTACAACCTTCATAGATTGGTTGTTTTGCAGAATCAAGCATATCATAAATTTTTTTTTCATCTAAATTGGGTTCCTCAGCAACATCAGGAGTAGACATAACTCCAGGAAATGCATCGGTTACCATTTCTTCGAACCTATTATGCTCTAACACGACATCATGATCATCATTTTCTATAACAAATTGATGCCGATCATATTGCCCATTCGAATAACCCTGACCCTGATCCATAGGTTGGTAACTAGTACTACCCAAAGTTTCATCTTCATATCCCTCTCTATGATAAAACCAAACATAATACTCAGGTGTGAACCCTCTATTAAATAAATGCGTACCAACTGTATCAATTGTCTGTGGCCTCAAATTTTTGCACTTCCGACACGGGCACACCATCACTCCGGTCCGCTGGATTGTAGGCACACTACTCGCTTGAGCCATGAAAATTTCAAGGCCGTTGAGGAACTCTTCTGAAAGGCCTCCATTTTCATCTTTACGTCGATACATCCAACGTCTTAGTTCGTATATATCGTCCATTTTAAAAAAAAAAATTGGGAGAAATTTTTTTTTTTTTTTCGGAAATTGAATTTTTTTTTTTTTTAACTTGTGAAATTATTTCTTACGGTAGTGTAGGGTGGGTATATATAGGAGATTTTAGCATCGATTTTGCATCTAATGTTAGCATCAGATTAGCCTCAAATTCCTTTGCGTCGATTTTGCATCAAATTAGCGTCGTTTTTGTGTCGTTTCTAAACGACGCTAAATAAGTAGGTGAACCCGTGTTAAATGTTTCATCTACCTACCAAATTCGAGGCAATATTCGATGCTAATTTCTACTCTATTTTTTCGACGCTAAATCGATGCTATATAGCGTCGATTTAGCGTCGAAATGTTTCGTCCCTAATTAGTGACGAATTAGCGTCGAATTGTGTTATCAACGCTATTACAACGCAAAATTGACGCTAAATTAGCGTCGGAATAAATTCGACGCTAAATTCCGATGCTAAAACACAATTTTCTTGTAGTGTCAAAGTATAAAACAAAACTTTAACTTTTTCACTTATTAAAACCCAAGTGAATATTTCGCAATGGATATATACGTACACAATGTAGATATATTTCTTGCTATTTTGATGAAAGGTTTTCACTAAAATACAATAAACTATTAGTTTTTTCTTATTTTATGCAGTAGCTATCTAGCTAATTTATTAGGTCATTCGTGAATTAAATAAGGATGTAGTGTGTTACTCTTTCTTACCATCTTCTTTGGTCGAGAAAGATGCCAACAATCTTTGTTTTATATTTCGGACTTCCTTTATAGTTAGCTTTATTTAATTTTAAAACAGAATTATACAGCTTTTGTTACATAAAACAATAATTAAGGAGCATGGATGCTAGGTTGGAGAGATCAAAGAGAGACGTTGGAAATTGGAATTTAGATAGTTGGCCAAATTTGATGCGGACACATGCCAATTTGGCCAAGTAGTGCTATTCTATTACTCACTTGATACGTTCAAATGTTTAATATCAACTTGTTCCTACAAAATTTATTCACAAAGCAATCTATATGTGCGACATCAAATTTAAATATATATATATATATATATATATATATTTGTTTTGTTAATACGTACACTTTCTGCTTTTACTCCATTATAAAAAGGACTATGTAGAATTTTCTCAGGGTAATATATAAGAACGAACTAGAGAATTTATTCTGCAAAACTACTTTATCACGCATAAAGATTGCTTTTTGTGAATAAATTTTGTAGTAGCAACTTGATATTAAACATTGTTGTTGCTGATTTTTTTTTAAATGATTTTGAGTATGTATACAACAAAGTGTAAAAAAAGGTAGCGTTAATGATCATCTCGTTGTAAAAAAACGAACTAAATTCCAAAATTTTGTATTTTGAAACAAATGGGAAACACACAAAAAATGTCATTAGGAATCTGTCAAATTTGTAACGAACTTTAAAGACAAAAAAGAAAAGAGAATCTATTAATTTTTCCAATTGGTGAATACTAGGTCCCATGCTGATTAGTCATGAGATTCCTGACTCAAGCAACATTGTATTTAATAAACATTGTCTAATTAATTACAAATTTACATGTAATTAAAAATATAGTCACACAAAGATGAACACCGTATCTAATATCGGTATATTGGTATACGTGAGTGTATAAAAATTAAAAAGTATATAAAGGTTATTGCTAGTACAAAACTTGCACATCAACTTTAGTTTGACCTTTATATTTGAATTAATATTCCAATAGAATAAACGTTAGTTTAATAAGCATTCTTCGTAATCTCCGATGTTTATCCAACTTAGTACTGCTAATGTCCTCAATTACATTTGTTATTTTTTAAAAATATTTTTGGTAAAGCCTCAGTTTCATTTGTTTCTATCGTTAGTCTCTAAATATCTTCGAATCAATCTCCTGAAATGCAACCTCACCCACATAAACTCACCGCAAAATTTGTAATCTTACATTTTCTCATTAAGTACTTGGAAGAAAAAAACACAAGTTTTACATACATTTGATTTTTATTTCAAATCGATCAAAACTTGTAAAATTTAAACCCTCAGAAAATCATCTAATTCCACCACAACACACACGGGTTAATTAACGCTCAAAATGCTTTTATATATGTATTACCCAATCATAATCATATACAAACACATAACAAGACACACATATATATATATATATAGCTATATGTATATATATAAAAACGATGATCACACGGCGGCTGCAGCTCTCCCTCCTTTGCCGGTTTTGGCGGTGGCCGCCACCGCCGATTCCTTCGCCCCCTTACCTTTCTCTTTCTTCTCGTCTTGTGCTATTTGCTCTTGCCTGCACTCTAAGCTACAAAACGCCGTATCTCCCCTGCCATTTTGATTACAAATTAAAATCATCACTAATTATCCAAAATATTCCAACTCTAACCAACAAATTTAAACTTTGTAAGAAACACCAACAAATTAATTCTTGACAAAAAAAAAAAAAAGTAGGTAAAAGAATATATGCGATATGATCTGAATAGTAACAATTTTTTTAACATAAATATAGATTTTTGTTACTATTTAGTGCATGATGGTTTGTTTGGTAATCATTGTTACAAAGGGACCGTCCCACACTAAATAGTAACAAAAATTAACAGTCTTAGATTGTTAAGACAATGATTGTATATATATATATATATGTGTGTGTGTATATATACCTATACATATAGATGTCGCGGCCAGGGACAAGTAGACGTTCACAAAGAGAGCAAGATCTTAAAAAATGTCCGGCGTCGGAAAAATCGCCGGAGTGTCTCCTAAGGTTACCTCTAGGTGAGACCATAGCTAACAACCGTTGATCTAATAACCCACGTTGTTGATCAACGGTTGCTCTGACTTGACCGTTGGAACCGTACGGATTCGTCATGGGATTTTTTTGTTCTGAAACCTCTGATTCTACGGGAAGGTTAAGATCGAAGGTAATTTCCGACAAACTCGTGGTTCTGTTAATTGGTGGACGTTGTCTCTTTCCAAGCAACATCGTATTAGGGTTTGTGTTTTTTTATGTTGCTCTGTTCTGTTTTTTTTTTTGGGTTTATGAACAGAGCAAAAACTAGAAACAAGAGAGAAGAGAGAAGAGGGGAGTGAGGAAGAAGAAGAAACAGAGAAGATAAAGAAGAACCAGAACCTGAGGAATTAATCTAGACCGTTGATTGTTTTCTCAGATTTAATTATGTCACTTCGCGATAATGCCACGTCATTCTGAAATTATTGTCCTCTAAATTGCAAGAACATTTGTGCATTTATTCTGTTTTTGTACTATACTATGTATGTAGTAGTGGTGTAACAAAAACTTACAGTTTTGTATGTTTAGTTATTTTCTCCATGGTAAACTAGTAGAGTTGGGCAAATTATCCGTTAGATTTGCTCCGATCCGAGATACGTTTTGATTCGATCCACAAAATCCGGATATCCGTTATGAATCAAAGCAAAACAAATAGTAAAATCTACGATCCGTCTAAAGTAAAGCAAATCACAAATACTAATTTTAAAAATCCGAATATCCGATTTGATCCGTAAATTATATATATATATATATATATATATATATATATATATATATATATATATATATTATGCTAGATCTACAACATATATTTGCATTTTTTTAACTTTTTCAATATATTGAACGGATATATTTATAGTAAATTTAAGTAGTTACTAATTTTTTTAACTGAAAATTATTGTTTTCATATTTTTTTTCCTAAAAAAAAAATAAATGTTTCGTTATCCACCATTTTTATTTTTCATTTTATTTTTAGTTATATCGAATAATATTATATAGCTTATATTATTTTTCACTAATTAGTTTAAATCTTATATATTAAAAAAATAACTTAAAATTTTTTTTTGTTCATTTTTCCGTTTAAAACAAATATCCGCGAGTATCCGAATATCCGCAAATATCCGGAAAAAATCTGGATATCGTAACTTCAAATATCCGAATTTTTCCGAAGCAAAGCAAATCGAAAAATTCAATATCCGTGAAAAACAAATCGAATCACATATAATGTATTTTTTCGGATATCCGATCCGCGCCCAGACCTATGGTAAAGTGATAGCAATTGAAGTAATTCATGATAATAGTAGTACTCCATCCGTTTCAATATGTATGATGTTTTAGAAAAAAAAATTGTTTCAAAATGTATGATGTTTTTAATTTTCAATGCAGTTTTTAAGAACTAGTGAACATAAATTGTAAACTGCAAGACACATTAATTGATTTTATTGAGCTACTATTGGCTTAAATTTATGGAAAATTGTTTAGTGCAAAAAACAATGTATTAATAGATCAAACTTAATATGTTTTCTTAATAAGTGCAAAAATTCTAAAACATCATACATATAGAAACGGAGGGATTACCTTTTTTTATTTAATAACAAGGGTGATACCAATTCACCGGATTTTTTTATTTATCTTAACCGTGACACAGTTTTGAATAATCAAATGGAAGTACTTAAAGTATTTGGCTAATAGCCATGTCGGATATCTAGAAGATTTTAACAAATCCGTTTTGTAATAATTGCGAGTTTTCAAATTTTCTGAAATTGTACTACTATTTATTTCGGTATTCTTTCATAAGCAAAACAAATGTTTTTCCAACAGAAAAGTGTATGAGATTCACCAAAAACGTTTTTGGTAAAAAAGCTATATTAGGATGATATTAATATAGATTGAAAAAACTGTTATTTTATAGAAAAACCTGTAAAAAAAATGGAACATTAGTCAAAAAAACACAAAAATTAAAAGCGTCTGGACTTTAGACGATGAGAATAAATCATCATACAGTGTATTTCTTAAAGTTACAGTTTCTTTCAATATAACATTCGAGAAAGGGGCCATTGAGCCCAAATGGGTCCACTAAATTAACAATAATTCACTTTCCACATCAACAATAGTCGCCACAAGAATTAATTGTCGATTTCACCGAAGTCATTTTCTTCCTCCAAAATAAAGCCAAAAGAAAGACTAATAATTATAAGAAAAAAACTTATTTCAATTTTTAAAATCATAATAAAAAAGGAAAATTGAAAGGGAAATGTTGTTATTTGGTTCCTAACGTCTGGGCTATGCAAAATAAAATAAAAATGGTCCACCTTATTGACAACAATGTTTACTTTTACTTCTTAAATTTGCCCTTTGCAATTTTATATAGTCTTTCTCTCGTTTCTCCACTTCTCACCAAATTTCAAACATTGACCTTACATATAATTTATGACGATTTAATAATGTCCTATCAAATTAGAGTATATTTTGGTTATTGGGAAGATACTCTTCATAAGCTTTTTGTCAATCATTGTAATCGAAAATCACAACAAAAGCTTAATGTTGATTGGTGCATTGTGACCTGTTTTACACAGAAAATAGAGTGGCACATTGTACCAAAATGGTCGGTCTCAATATCGTAGGTCTCGAAGAGATTTTTCAAAATATTTAATGATTACTTTAGGGTGTGTTTTTTTCAAAAAAAAAAAAAACTTCTTCCAATGTCACGGTGATAGGTTCGAACTGATTCTAAAGTATAAAAGCAGTTTTTGTTTTTTGTTTTTTTACCTGGTTGAGTCAAATTCACTACTTCTTCCGTTCCCAAAAGATTGATGTTGTAGAAAAAACAAATATTTCTAAAAGATTGATTTTTTACATTTTCAATACATTATTAATGAAAAAATAATGATGAATTGTAAATTCTAAGACACATTAATTGGTTTTATTGAATTATTATTGGTTTAGAATCATAGGAAATTGTTTAGTACAAAAAACAAGACATTTATAACTAAGAATTAATGTGTTTTCTTAATAGTTGTGAAAATTTTACAACATCAATCTTTTGAGAACGGAGGGAGTATAAGTTATATATAAATAAATTTAAGAAAAATTTGGTACTGCCACCACTCGACTAATCTCATATTCGAGTATGACGATAAATTTGGAGACACTTTTATATCTATGGATGTTTCATTCTATATAATATAAGTTGGAAATCAAAATTTGTTTGTTTCGATAGTGTTCTTTTCCAACGGTTCAATAGGTTTTACCATTGTCGTAAGATAATTCAATAGTGCTTTATTTAAAGTGGTAGTTTGCGGTAAACGAATGCCTACATATGGTAAAATTACAAAAAGAAAAATTGTTGTAGATGGCAGCATTTATAATTTTTCGAAATCATTGAAGTTCAATATATCATCAAGAAAATGTTTAAAATTTATATATATTTAGAATAGGGAAATTATGTGAAATAACCCAAAAAAAATCTATAATTAAAATCCTAGCCATTTAACTTAAATCTAATGGTCATAATTGTGTCACATGGGTTAATTTTTGCTAATTTACTAATTTTTTTTGTGTTAGTGAGCAAATTAACCTTTTAAAATATATTTTTTTTTAAAATGATAAAATGACAATGAAATTGAAGCCAAAGCTGACGTGGAGTTTGGTGGTAATAGATGATTTGGTATGATTGAGAAGACAAGTGGACACAAGCGAGTCAATAAAGTGAAGAGACGTTAATAAATTATTTATTTTATTATTATTTTTTGACTCCTGACTCGTTCGTTTTCTGAATACAACAACAAAAATGGTTATTATTCTACAGAACCAACACAATTGGTCCCAAATTCCAAATATCAATTTCTGAAAATTGAAAGTAGGCCCCTTTTCTCTTTCACTAGTGGGCTTCAACATCTGGTCCACATTCTTCATTATTATTTGGTCACGGAGCTTTATTTCATCATTCGCTTTCATTATTTTGAAAATGTTTGTGTTATCATTTATCAAAATCAGGTTCTAAATGGTGATACTGGAGTGCTAAACAAAGATAGGCACTCCAAAGAATAGTAACAAAAATACATTACATTCATATATTTAAACCGAGATTTACTACTAATTTTTTTCTATTGTTCGATGTGAGAGACATTAAAACCGAGATTTACTACTAAGTTAAAAAATACAGTATTGCCATATATATGCACTTTTTTTTTTTACTTTAAAACATAACTCGAAATTTATACTAATTGTTGTACGTTAATGATATAAAATATCAAAAAAAAAAAAAATCAATGCATAGACATATTTTCATTAATTTAAATTGTTAGCATCCAGTAGATCTTTGATTTTCTGTAAATTCAAGCTTTTAGTTCTACAATAATTTTATTATACGTAGTAATCAGGTGGGTTTCTAAAAAAATAGTTTTTAATAACTTTTCTTTAATTCAATTATTTAATTAATTATTAAATTACAAAAATAACAGTTATCCAATAGTAAAACGACAAGTGGCAAGAAGGAGTTCTAAAATGTTGAAAATAGTTTCTAAGGATAGGACCGTAAATATAGAATGGACCCCATTTTGATTTACTTTAATAGTTTAATATGTAAAACCTATCTATATTACCTCCTATTTACTACCTATAATGATGCCCTTAGGTTAGCTAAGTAGCAATAATTTAGATCGATTGACAAAAAAATTATGGATCGGCTACTAAAATCAATATCACTCATCTTGGTCAGAATGTGGGCTCCAGATCTTGCGCTTGACTAAAATGAAGAAAAATTCAAGCCAACACATGAGACAAAGCGCATTGACAAAGCAAAAAGGAAATGGCATGAAGAAATGGAAATGGAGTAGCATTATTAAATAACGAAGTTACACAAAAACATAGTTAACATCTCTCAATCAACGAGTATGGTGTCCATTAGGCCAATTTGATTCGCTCCGCAACGTTCTTCATGTGCTCGATTTGTTTCTCTCTATTAGGAATACATTCTCTCACAATCTCAATTTGGTTCAGTTTCTTGATCCATTTGTTTAGTTCTGGAAACTTGTCCTCTGGAATCATTTCAATTCCCATACCTTCCCAACCCCTAGCCAAGCAAAATGGAATCATACTTCCGACCACCATGTCCAAGAATCCGATTGTCTTGCCGCCGAAGAAATCTTTTCCGGTTACTTCCTTCTCAAGATACATGATGAGTTCGCGTGCCTCCTCGATTGCAACATCTATCCCCTTCTCTGCTTTCACCACAGACTTAAACCCCGTTGGTCCGACCTACAAGAGGTAGCAATCGTTACATTGGAATTAAGATTTATTCTTTATAGGAATTTTGGTGAAGTTTTTTTTGTCAACCAAACTATTCATTAAAAGATGCCACCGTAAATGGTGAGCCAATTAGACGGAGTTGATTTAACAAAAGAGAAATCAAAAGCTCTAAAACGTGTAGAGCGGGCCAAAATATATATACAATAATAAAACAAAAGGTAATATACAAAATAGTATGTCAAAATAGAATAAGAAAAAAAAAATATAAATTTGGGGATAACATATTTCTTATTTAATTTGGTTATCATTATTATCTTGAGGAATCACTTAATATTATTTACAGTCTTCACAAATCAATTTCACAAGTCGGAAATTCCATAGCTTACAAATGGAATACAAATCCTGATTTTGCTCTATATATAGAACGTATTCGAATTGTAGTTATTGGCGGTTTATAATAATTTCTAGAAATCACCTATGCATTTTAGCTAAATAGGAATTGATATAAGAGTTTACCTGTTCATCAACGAATTTAGCCCAAAAGAAAACCATGGCTTTCTCGTAAGGATCTTGAGGAAGAATTGGATTGTTCTTCCATGTTTGGTCGATGTATTCGAGGATCAAATGTGACTCGGGTAAAATTTTACCGTTATGAACAAGAACCGGAACTTTCTTGAAAATCGGGTTTAGTTCAAGAAGCAAAGGACTCTTGTTCATCAAATCTTGCTCCAAGTACTCATAGGGCACACCTTTGAGTTTAAGAGCCATTTCGACTCTACGACTGAATGGGCTTGCCCAAAACCCTAGAAGCCTCACTCCTTCTTTCTCTGCCATTGAATCTCACTTGTTTTTTTTCTCTAGCCTCTATATTGTTCTTTTTTGAGCAAACCGATTGATTTATAGCCTCTATATTTTCTTTGACTAGTTTTTTTCTAGTTTTGGCAAGAACAAAAGGACTAATTTGCTTTCTCTTGGTTTCACTATCCATATAATAAATCCAGAAACTGGAAAAGTTTAACGCGTGACGACTCACGTTGATTATACTTGTCCACAACGCCTAGAAGTTTCAATGAATCTTCTTTCTTCACCATTGGATCTCTCTAGCTTTTTTACGTAACTCCTTTGTTCTTTTTTTGACTAGTTTATGTGGTTTTGTTTTCAATCCTTTGTAAGTGTAATATGGGAAATACGACACGTTTTGTAAGTGGAATACTAGTCAAGTAATAATATGATCTGATATATAATTAACAAAACATTTGATGAGATTCTTCTCGATGATGTTCCACGTCAAGCGCGTGATTAAATGATTTTATCGAGTTATTTATACAAATATATCAATAATTTTTATTCAGTAGATTGTTCATACAACTTTAAATAAATTACCAATCCAATTTAAAATATATATATAAGTCATTTTTATTTTGTAGATTGTTCATACAACTTTTAAATAACAAGGATACATATATCACTCATCCTGATCAAAGTGTATTGTAGAATTAGGTATCAAACTGACTTGCTATTGACTTGACCTAAAGGTCTGTATTTATACAAGGATGAATCCCTACAATAATGGGAATTATCTAACTAAAAGAAACTTTAATAAAAGGTAAATATACATATATCTTTCTAATAACTTGTGTATCAAGTTATTCCTCAATACTCCCCCTCAAGTTGGAACGTGGAGATCTTGAACGCCTAACTTGGACAATAGAGTCTCGAACTGAGCACGCCCAAGCGCCTTAGTTAAAATGTCTGCGACCTGATCCTTTGTACGAATATGGTGTGTAACAATAATACCTGCTTTGACTGCATCTCGGACTGAGTGACAATCATTTTCAACATGCTTGGTTCGTTCATGAAAGACTGGATTAGCAGCGATGTGAATAGTAGCCTTACTATCACAAAAGAATCGAGTTGGCGCGGTTTGTTCAACACCTAATTCTTTTAACAAGCTTCGTAGCCACTTGACTTCACGGAGAGCATCAGCCATAAAGCGATATTCGGCTTCTGCCGAGGAATGAGAAACAGTGTCTTGCTTCTTCGTTCGCCATGAAATTGGTGATCCACCAAGCAACACAACAAAAGCACTAAGGGACCGACGTGTTAACGAACATGAAGACCAATCCGCATCACAATAAATGGTTAATGACAAATCTTTATCAGCTTTAAGAAAAATCCCTAGTCCCGGAGAACCCTTTAAATAACGAATCACACGAAGAGCAGAATCCCAATGATCTTCTCGAGGTTTTTGCATGAATTATGACAAAAGATGAACTGAATAGCTTAACTCCGGACGTGTATGTGTAAGATAAATCAAACGACCGACAAGACGGCGATACTTAGTTGGATCATCAAGAAAAGGGCTTTTACTAGACACAAGGTGATGATTCTGCTCGAGAGGAGTCATCGCCGGTTTGGACCCAAGACAACCTGAATCCGCAATAATATCCAAGGCGTACTTTCTTTGAGAAAGAAAAATCCCTTCAGGTCCTCTACTTACTTCAATGCCAAGAAAATATTTTAACTTACCCAAATCTTTCATGGAAAAACATTTTCCCAAATAATCCTTAAACTTCTGCAGCATGTATTTATCATTGCCGGTAATCAAGAGATCATCAACATAGATTAAGACTCGAATCTCAAGACCTTTCTGCGAGTAAGAGAAAAGCGAGTAATCATCATAGGACTGCACAAAACCAAACCGAAGCAAAGCATCAGATAACTTCTTGAACCAACATCTTGGCGCTTGCTTAAGACCATACAAAGACTTTTTAAGACGATAAACTTTGTCAGGATGATAATGACGAAATCCAGGAGGGAGTTTCATATAAACTTCTTCTTCTAAGTCTCCATTCAAAAACGCATTATGAACATCCATTTGATACACCTCCCACTGTTTTGCCGCTACTAAACGAAGTAGAGTGCGTACCGTTGTAAGCCTGACAACCGGAGCAAAAGTTTCATTATAATCTTCACCTTCAATTTGTTGATTCCCTTGTATAACCAGCCTTGATTTATATCTTTCTATTGACCCATCATCATTGTATTTAGTCCGATATACCCATTGACTTCCAAGAGCAACTTTTCCCTTAGGTAAATCAACTATATCCCACGTATTATGTGCTTCACAAGCAGCAACTTCTTTAGTCATAGACTCATTCCACACTTTGATTTGAACAGCCTCTTTAAAATTCTTTGGCTCTTTAGACGATGTAATAGCTGCCAAAAAAACTTTATGTTGTGGAGAAAAATTATCATCAGAGACATAATTTGTTAACGGATACAAAGAATTACCTTGGACCGAAGACGAAGACAAAGATGTGGAATCGGGAGAAGCGTGATGTGTGTGTGTATTCGGATCGCAAGAAGCATTATATGTAACATAATCTTTCAACATAATAGAAGGCTTTCGTACACGACAACCTCTGCCTAGATGTTCTTCTTCTGACAAAGTCACGGCTGATTCATGAATAATTTCTTCAAAAGGAGAAACATTAGCATCATCAGCTAGAGATGGATCATGTAGAGCCACGGTTGTATTCTCAACATGAGAAGAAACCGAAACTGCTTCACCATTACTACTTACTTCTTCCAAAACCGGAACCAGAACTTCTACACCAACGATGTCCCTGTCCACCGAAATGGTCCCCCTTTCCGTCGGGACTGGAGCTACTAACCAATCTTCATCTACAATCGATGGAGTGAGGATTGGTGGAGAGATCTCTTGAGAAGACACATATGGAAAAATATATTCTCTAAAAATAACGTCTCGAGATACAAGGAACTCATTGCGGTCAATATCGTAAACTTTCCATCCTTTCTTTCCAAACGGATATCCCATAAAAACACGCATACGACTTCTTTCTCCAAATTTATCTCTTGTACGAGACTTATGATGAGCGTAACAAGCTGAACCAAAAACCCGTAATTGAGTATAATCGGGTTTACAACCATGGAGAAGCTCATAAGGGGAATGACCTTTATGGAGAGTTGTGGGAGTCCGATTGATTAGATACGCTGCGGTTAACACTGCTTCTCCCCAAAACTTAACCGGTAAATTAGCTTGAAATAATAGAGCTTTAGACACGTTAAGTATGTGCTTATGTTTTCGCTTAACACGACCATTTTGTTGTGGCGTACCTACATACGACGTCTGATGAATAATCCCATGTTCCTTGAAGTAAGATGAGAGACACATAAACTCGGTGCCATTATCACTTCGAATTATTTTCACTGTTTTTCCAAACTGTTTTTCCGCATACGACAAGAAGTTAATGAGGACACTTCGAACTTCCGATTTTGCTAGGAGCAGATAAGTCCGTACTGCCCTAGAAAAATCATCAACAATGGTTAAAAAATAGATTGCACCACAGGAAGACGGTACACGGTACGGTCCCCAAACATCACAATGAATTAACTCAAAACAATCTGATGCTTTACTAATACTATCAGGAAAAACCTCTCTTGTTTGTTTAGCTCTAAAACACACGTCACAAGGACTAGAGCTAACAGAAGAAGGAAAATTAGAAAACATTGGCAAAGCCGAAAAACTCGGATGTCCCAAACGCTGATGCCACAAAGTCTGATCCGGAGACACACTAACAGTGTGAATATTTGTTGTAGCCACATCCGTTAAATAATACACACCATCACGCTCTTCACCTCTTCCAATCAGAGTCCTCGAAAAATGGTCCTGCAAAACACAAATTGTATCAGTAAACATTGCAAAGCATCCAGTTTGTTTCAAAATTTTAGAAACAGAAATCATCATGCAGTTCAACGATGGCACAAAGAGCACATTAGTCAACTTGAATTTATCAGAAAGGGGAAACGATCCCATATGTACGGCAAATGTTTTGTTGCCATCTGAAAAACCAATCGAACATGGTGGTATAGACACTATATCTACAAAAAGAGAGCTTTCCCCAGTCATATGATGGGAGGCTCCTGTATCTAAAATAACATCGCCATATTTCATCTTACCAGACAACTTGTCTCCTCCATTGCTCTGTTTTTTGCTCATCATCTTTGACAAAATCTTTCATTGCTCTTCAGAGAACTCGGAAAAAACAGAGGCATTAGAGCTTGTTGCATGAGTTGCCATGACTTGTCCTCTTCCACGGCCAACACTCCCACGACTGCGTCCTCGCATACCTTGACCACGACCACCAGGACGTTCATTCAACCACTCTGGAAATCCCATAATAGACCAACAATCTTTCTTATCATGCCCCGTACGTCCACAATGAGAACATAGCATCGATCTAGGCCTCAATAGCGATACTTCATTCTTAGCAGAATCCGATCGATGAGAAACATGCTTATATCTTGGTGATGTTTCAACTTGTCGTGTTACAAACCCCACTGCTTCTTGTTGATTTTCACGAACTCGAGAAGCATTCAAATGTTGTTCTTCTCTAATCACCCTAGAGTAGACTTCTCCTATAGATGGCATAGGATCCAAACCAATAAGTGTTGTACAGAAACCACCATAACGAGAATCATCAAGACCCAAAACGAACTGATGTACTTTCTCCTCATCTCTGTCCGTCAAAATTTCATTAGAAGCTCCACAAGTACACATGGGCAGTGGTTTATAAACTACATACTCCTCCCAAAGTGTACACAAACTTCCATAATATTCAATCACCGATTGACCATCTTGACGACATGAAGCAAGTTGAGCTTTAATTTGATGAATTCGAACCTTATTTCCAACAGAAAACCTTTGCTTCAAAACTGACCATAACTGATGCGCTTCAGAGATAAACGACACTGACGACTTCACTTTAGGATCGATTGAAGCACGAATCCATCCTATGATCATTGAATTTACGGCGATCCAATTTTCGTAGTATGGATCATCAATCAATGGTTTCTTCAACGTCCCGTTGATAAAACCAGTTTTGCGTTTGGCTTTGAGTGCGTTAAGCATCTCGTTTGCCCACAGATTATAGTTATCTCCATTCAACATGACCGGTGTGATCATGGCTCCTGGATTATCGGATCCATACAAGGTATATGGAGAAGAAGACGACGACGACGATGTCTTCGACTTGATTTCACCGAGTTTGCTTGTACTCTCGATAGACATCTTGACTACAAACTTATCTTGGTCAAACTATGAACACAAGAACAATATGTTTTAAACAACTGGTTCAAACGATGAACGACTTAAGAAAACGGAAGCAATTTATTCAGGTTAATTTTAGCTCTGATATCATGTAGAATTAGATATCAAACTGACTTGCTATTGACTTGACCTAAAGGTCTGTATTTATACAAGGATGAATCCCTACAATAATGGGAATTATCTAACTAAAGGAAACTTTAATAAAAAGTAAATATACATATATCTTTCTAATAACTTGTGTATCAAGTTATTCATCAATATGTATGATAGTCTCTCTTAGGCAGATTTCATTCGCTCTATAATTTTTTGCATGTGCACAATATGTTTCTCTCTATGAGGAATACATTCCCTCACGATCTCAATTTCTTTCAGATTCTTGATCCATTTGTTTAGTTCTGGAAATTTATTCTCTGGAATCATATCAATTCCCATACTTTCCCAACCCCGAACCAAACAAAACGGGATCATACTTCCTACGATCATGTCCAAAAATCCTATTGTTTCTCCGGCGAAGAATTTTTTCCCCATGATTTCCTTTTCAAGTAATGTAATAAGTTCTCAAGCCTCCTCGATTGCAACCTCCTTGTTCTCTGCCTTTACTAGAGACCTGAACCCTATTGATGCGACCTACATATGGCAAACGTTTCATAACAATATATTGTGCATATATATTCACATTGTGAAAAATAGCGGAAAGAATGGTTATTAATCTTGCAACATGCCATCGTTGGATGTTAAAAAAGTTACATTTGTACTTTCCCTTTGCTACAGTAGCTACAGTACCCGAGCGATTTTCTGGCGATCTGCGATTTTGATTCATTAATCCATTGAATTCCGTTCTCCATAACGAAGAAGAAGAAGCCTCCTTCTTCTCCTTCTGCTTCAGCTCAAGCAGCAACGGCTAGATCCACCGGAGCTGGAGCAACTTCATTCAAACATTCAGCTCCGTCTTCTGATTCGAAATCTTCTGTTGTAGCTTCGGAGGTCGTTCCGATCTCGAAGGAGGTTGATTCGAGGACTCTCAGTGATGTATTACAATCACCTACGACCGGAATTGAGAAATCAGTTCATCAGATTTCACCTAGCTCCGCAGGGGCTTCGTCCACGAATCTCGTTGGAGCAGAGGCTTCTCCTTCGGGGGAGGTCGAATCGAGGACTCTTAGTGATGAACTACAATCATCTTTGACCGGAGTTGAGAAATCTGCTCGTCAGATTTCACCTGGCCCCGCAGGGGCTTCTCCTTCGGGGGACCGAGCTCTGGAGAGTCACGATGTTCAAATGAGGGAATCTGGGTCCTCTGGGATTCAAATATCGGTTGACTTGCTGATGGAATCGCCGGTCGTCAAGTCACAGCCGGCTTTCTCTTCGAAAGTGGCTCCGACTAAACCACTTTGGACGGACGTGCTTAAGGTCAGTTCCACTGTTTCTGATGCTAAGGATGAGAGTTTCGTTTTGGAATCCGGTGAGAAATGCATAAAGATTCCAAATGCGATGATAGAGAGGAATAAAAAGCAGTGGGAGAATTTTATTATTGGGCAATTTTATGGTGATGCGCCCTCTAGAGGAGCGGCGTATGCTATAGCTAACGGGATTTGGAGTAATCGGTTGCAGGACATTTCGGTTTCTCGTCTTAGTGATAGAGCCTTCCTATTTAGGATTCCTAATGCGGCAACAAGGCGAAGAGTTTTAAGTCAAGGAATGTGGCATTTTGATGGTGAAACTATGTTTGTCGCCAAATGGGAACCCGGTGTTTCCCCAGAGCTTCCGGAACTCACTTCAGCCCCTGTCTGGCTTGAGCTAAGGAACGTTCCACTTCAATTTTATAATGATGAATCTTTGAAGCGGATAGCATCTCTGGTTGGGAAACCGGTCTACTGCCATCAAGAGACTTTGAATTTATCAAATCTAGAGGTGGCCAAAGTTTATACTCTCATCGACCCAAGGGAACGATTGCCAGAATTTGTTAGCGCCCAGTTCGAATCAGGGCATATTCAGAGAATTAGCATTTCAAGCCCTTGGTTACCACCAATTTGCTCTTTATGTAATTCGGTTGGGCACAGCTCTAAAAGATGTCCTGGTGCTCCTATTTCCTGTTCCGAATGCCAATCCAAGTCGCATTCGCCGGAGAGTTGCCCAAGGAAGAAGAAGCTTGCAAATACCTTATCTTCTCGAGACCATAATCCGAGCAAGAAGGAAGGTAACAACGGTCCAAGACAGGTTCCTTCAAAAGAGAAGTCAGTGAGATCAAAAGGCTCTGGGGTTCCAAAGAATGGCGTGAAAGGTGTGGTTATAAAGGAACCATCTGATGCTGTTGTTCACCACTCTAGGGCGTCGGCGACAGAGGGTGAAAAGCGTCTTGGAAAGAAGATTATGGAGGATGATACAGATGCTTTGGATTATATATCTTCGGATTCTGAAGCTATGCAGGATGTAGAGGATGGTTTTACGAAATATCTTTCTCCAAAGCAGAGGAGGAGGGATCGGGGCAATAGCCCCAAATCTACTTAATTTTCCTCCAATGTCAGGAAAAAATTTTGAAATTTTCAGTTGGAACGTTAGGGGTTTCAACAAACCGGATCGGCGTAGAGATTGTAGGCGGTGGATCAGAGAGTGTAAAGCTGTTTTTGGAGCTCTGATTGAAACCAAAGTGAAAGTGGATAAAGCGGACGGGTTCTTAAAGAAGCATTTTGCCGGATGGAATCTTGAATGCAACTATGAATTCTCGGATTTAGGCCGTATTTGGGTGCTATGGGAGTCTTTGGTTTTGTTCACGGTTATTTCTAAATCCAAGCAAATGATTTCAGGAGTTGTTAAGCTGCCAGGATTAGACATGGATCTTGCGGTTTCCTTTATCTATGCATCTAATTTGAAATCGGAAAGGCTTATTCTTTGGCAGGAGATTATTGAGTTGTCTAAGAATGCAATAGTCATGAATAAACCATGGGTGTTGTTGGGCGACTTCAACCAAAAGTTGGATTCTAAGGATGATTCTTCAGGCTCTACGAGAATCACTAGTGGCATGAAGATTCTTAGAAATTGCCTGTTGACAGCGGAGTTACAGGATTTGGTTTTTAAGGGCTCTCACTTTACTTGGTGGAACAAGCAACAGGAGAATCCTCTAGCTCGGAAGTTGGACCGAATCTTAGTTAATGATGAGTGGATGCTGAAGTTGCCTTTATCTTTTGGATACTTTGGAGAACCAAGGTTTTCAGATCATAGCCCGTGCTGTATCTCTATTTCAACTCACTTGGCCAGAGGGAAGTCCTCTTTTAAATTCTCAAATTTTTTATTGGATCATCCTTCCTTCCTCTCTATGGTTGCTAATTACTGGTCTTCTGTATCCATTAGAGGCTCAGAGATGTTTTCCTTTGCCAGGAAGCTCAAAGGCCTGAAGAAGGATATTTGTCTTTTGCACAAGGACAACTACTCTGGCATTGAGAAGAGGGTTAATGAAGCGATGCAGGATCTGAAGGAATGTCAAGATAAATTGTTGAAGCATCCAACAGTTGCCTTGGCCCAGCAAGAGAAAGCAGCTTTTGATAAATGGTCCTCCTTAGCGTTAGCGGAAGAGAAATTTTACCTCCAAAGATCTCGAGTAACTTGGTTGACTTCTGGTGACTTGTGCACTAGGTTCTTCTTCCGTACAGTTATGGCGAGACAATCCAGGAATCATATCCATTTTTTGTTAAATGGATTAGACAGATTGGACTCTTGCCAAGATGTGCAGGCTCATTGCATTGACTATTTCTCTTCGTTGCTGGGGGTCGGAAATCCCGCTTTAAATCCAAGTCAGCTGCAAGACATCCATCATAACACATCTCTGCGATGCTCTGAAGGCCTTAAAAGGATCTTGTCGGCGCAGGTATCCCAGGAAGAAATTAGGGAGGCTGTCTTTGGTCTACCTAATAATAAAACTCCGGGGCCTGACGGTTTCACGGCCGAATTTTTCAGGCGAACATGGCCTATAATTGGTCATGACTTCTCGATGGCCATCCAGGAATTTTTTAGATCAGGCCAGCTTCTTTCGCAATGAAATTGCTCTCTGATCTGTCTAATTCCTAAAATAGTAAATGCAGAGAGGCTCACTGATTTCAGGCCTATTTCTTGCCTTAATACTTCTTATAAAGTTATCGCCAAAATCCTCTCCAAGAGATTACGTGCGGCAGTTAAAGAGCTGATTTCTCCTTCTCAATCGGCGTTTGTTGAAGGTAGAAACATTGTGGAGAATACTCTTCTGGCTTCGGAGATGGTTCATGGCTTTTCTCGGGCCAATATTTCTTCAAGAGGAATGCTTAAAGTGGATATTCGGAAAGCTTTCGACTCGGTTAACTGGGACTTTTTGTTCCAGGTTCTGAAGTCTGCCGATTTTCCTCCCCAATTCGTGAATTGGATTAAGCTATGTGTGACCACAACTTCTTATTCAGTGGTGGTTAATGGAGCGGTGTGTGGGTTTTTTAAGGGTGCGAAAGGATTGCGTCAAGGTGATCCTATCTCACCCTATTTGTTTCTCTTAGTCATGGAGTATCTCTCGTCTTCCTTGGCTAAGGGTTTTCATGAAGGGCGTATTGGTTACCATCCTAAGGCTTGTGATTCGAAGATCTCCCATCTCTCTTTTGCCGATGATTTGTTGATCTTGTTTGATGGGAAAGCTTCTTCTCTTCAAGGAATTCTGTCTATTCTCTCCAGGTTTCAAGAATTTTCAGGATTAGCAATTAACCGGGGAAAATCTGCTCTTTTCTCTGCTGGGGTTAATTCTAATGATATGGAGGAGATAGCAAATTCGGGTTTCTTAAAGGGTTCTTTTCCAATCCGTTATTTGGGTCTCCCTTTGGTTCAAAGGAAGCTTAGGAAGAGTGATTACAGCCCGCTCATCGATAAGCTGGCTACTCGCTTTACCAAATAGGAAAATAGAGCCCTTGCGTACCCGGGGAGGATTCAGCTGGTGAAGTCAGTAATTTACGGTACTCTTAACTATTGGATGCAGGCGTTTATTCTTCCGAAAGGATGTTTGAGGAAGATTGAGCAAATGTGTTCTCGGTTTATTTGGAATGGAAACATTAGGAAAAATTCAGGTATCCGAGTGTCTTGGAAATCTATTTGTTTGCCTAAGGAGGAGGGTGGATTGAGTCTTCGTGATTTGGATTTATGGAACAAGACTCTGTGCATTAAATTGATTTGGAATCTTCTCACGTCGGCCGGTTCTCTTTGGGTTGCATGGTCTAAACAAACCTATGGCAACGGATTGAGTTTTTGGGAGATTCAGGAAAAGCAATCGGATGGCTGGGTCTGGAAACAGCTTCTGCGCCTTAGACCTATTGTGAGACCTTTCTTGTATTCGGTTTTGGGCGATGGTCGGTCAACGAGCTTCTGGCATGACAATTGGTGTCGTTTGGGACCCTTGATAGAGTTCTTTGGCGAAGGTGGACCTCGAGAAATAGGAATCCCCTCATCGGCTTTAGTGGCTGATATTGTTCATCGAGGCAGTTGGTTACTCCGTCCACCAAGATCCTCCAAAGCATTAGAGCTTCATATATCTTTAACTCTGATCAATCCTCCTTCGAGAGATCACGGTTCAGACTCTATTTGCTGGAGGAACTTAGGAGACTCAACTCAGCATGCGGATTTCTCTTCCAAGCGGCTCTGGCAAGCTCTCCGTCCACGAGCCCCAAGACAATATTGGTTTGAAGCAGTCTGGTATAAATATCATGTCCCTCGACACGCGTTTGTCTTCTGGATGGCTCATGTTGATCGGCTCCCTGTCCGGTCTCGTCTCCAACGCTGGGGGGTGATTTCTTCTCCCCTCTGTGTTTTTTGTGATGATCAGGTAGAGGATAGGAATCACCTATTCTTACACTGCTCGTACTCACTTCAGGTTTGGGCCAAGGTGCTCTACCGATTAGGCCACTCGGTGAATCGATTTGTCGACTGGTCATCTCTCATTACTTGGATGCTGACGAAGTCTCCTCGTATCACTACTCTGCTGAAGAAGACGGTGATCCAATGCATGATTTACTTCTTGTGGCGGGAACGTAACAGCAGGATCCATTGTCGATCTACTCGTCCAGTCTTGCAGCTTTTTAATGACATCGATAGATGCGTTAGAGATAGAATACTAGGATGCCGAGATATCAAAGGATTTAAGCCTTTGCTATCTGAATGGTTATTTTATGCCTAATGACTTTGTCTATATCTAATGTCTTTTATGCTCTTTTTTAATTTTTTTTTGGGAGCTTAAGAGTTTGATTTGTACTTTTTCCTAAAAGGCAATAAATTTATTTTTATCAAAAAAAAAAAAACATGCCATCGTTGAATGTAGAAAATTATTATTACGGCAAGGTGTGCTTATAAATTTTTTACCAAAAAAAAAAAAGGTGTGCTTATAAATCGGAGCAAGAATTTTTGCTTTTATTATTGAAGAAGGTAATTGCAGCTTCTAGTAACCTATGTTCTAAGAGTTTATCATTTCTAGAAGTCAACTATATACGCTATTAATTCATAAAGTAATTGGTTTTTAGACTTACTTGTTCATCGACGAATTTGGCCCAAAATCGAGCCATGGCTTTGTCATAAGGATCTCGAGGTAGAATTGGGTTGTTTGTCCATGTTTGGTCGATGTATTCGAGTATCAGCTGTGACTCGGGTAATATTTTACCATTGTGGACAAAAACCGGGACTTTCTTCTAAATCGGGTTTAGCTCAAGAAGCAAAGGGCTCTTGACGACCAAATAATCTTCGTCGAAGTAATCGTAAGACACGCCTTTGAGTTTGAGAGCCATCTCGACCCGACGACTAAAAGGGCTTGCCCAAGAACCAATAAGCTTCACATCTTCTTCTTTCCCTGCCATTGAATCTATTTATCTCTCTCCCTTATTTTGCTATTAGACTCCTCTCTTCTTCTCTGACTATTTATACTATTGTGTAACTTATGTTTGATTTATTTTTCAAAAAATATAAATATACAAACTTATGTTTGATTTCTTTTTCAAAAAAAAAAACAAACAAACTTATCTTTGACTTTTAAATAGAAAGGAAAAGAAAAGTCTCTTTTGGTTGTCTGCTTTTACTATACTAAAACAGTTTTGTTTATCTTTCTTGGTGTTGTAAGAACATCTAGAAGAGTAGAAGGCACAATGTACGTACATTAATTCATGGGTACGTAATCCTGATATCCAAAGTTTTTCCTATATTTTTAAATTCTTTGAAAAAAAAAAAAAAACAGAAGACAGATAAAAGATAACAATTTTGTTGGAAAAAAATACTAGCAAAACATTATATTTATTAAAATCTAGCCAAGTATTATGAAATTTGATATGAATTATCAAATTCGTCGTATTCAGGTTTGGTTTCTAAAATATTCAATTCTCATACATTGGAGATAGATATGTTTTCAAAATCAACTATAGAAGTAAACTGTAAACTAAAATAGTCAGGAAATAGACCATAATTGATTGGTCTAAACCTTAAGATTTACATGGCTTGACAATTTTTCATGTTTCTCAACTTTAGAGTCGTTTAGCCAATCCGTTGTTGTAACTACGGTTTGTAGCCAATCCGTTACAACAAAAACGACTACACATATATAATCATGAGTAAATTGGTAATGTATTATAATTTCAGAATTCTAAAACATTATGCTATTAATTTGGTAATGGATTAGTGATGCGTGGCTACATTATAGTGTATTAATATGTAAATATAAATGGCAAATATGAGACTTTGATAAGTGTTATTATCATACCATTGTAATTTTGGGTACAATATCGTAAAAGTAACCTTACTTTAAACTAAAAAATAACCAACGATTAACACAACTATTGTTCATTCTATTGCGTGGTAGGAGGATTTGTGGGGGCAATTCTTGAACATTGTTCCTTTAACAGTGGAGGAAAAAAAGGATTGGATGGAATTTTTGGCATACAGTTTGCTTCACCTTCTAATAATGCTTTGCAACAAGCGGGACCAATGTTGCCGAATTGTCCGGTGAACAAGGATTGTGAAATCTCTGCAAAACATCCCGAAATGTTCATTACCGATGACAAACATTTTGTTATGTCAAGTAATCCTGGCATTCCAAGACTTGGTTGAAACGGAAATGGAAATGGAATTGGAGCTGGAAACGGTGGCAACTGAGCATTTGCAGATATCACAATGCTGATGACCGATAGAAGAAAAATTAAGGTTTTGATAGCCATGGAGATATATTGATAGATAAAAAAAAATAGTTGTATTGTAGCCAAATAAATGTTTACTGTTCGATTTTGTTTTTGATTGATGGATGAACAACAATAAGATCATTGCTTATTTATATAGAAAAGAAACGAAATCATGGTATTAATTATCTTGATCAACGTCTTTGATTTCTCTTATAATGTACTTTAATTAGCTGATTTCTAAATTTAAATAGCGTTGAAACTCCCAAGTGTGAAATGTGCGACATTAACTAAGAGATATTGACTATGAAGGAAAAAAAGATATACACATAAATGACTCCCCTTGATCAAGAACCGGTATTGCCCACCGTCATTTTGGTTTTTAAAAGTTTCTTGCTTTTACAAAACGGAGTTTTCTATTTTTATTTCGAAAATTTGAATAACAAAACGATAGAAACATTTAGTAAAATTTGAGAACCAAGAGTAACGAAATTGTCTTGAATTTAAGTAGACTTAGTTTTCTCTACAATTTTGGCCATGCGCTCAATATGTTTCTCTTTTGGAGGTATACATTGCTTCACGATCTCAACCTCATTTAATTTCTTGATCCATCTTGTTAATTCCGGAAACTTGTCATGTGGAATCATATCAATTCCCATACATTCCCAAGCCCGAGCCAGACAAAACGGGATCATACTTCCTGCTACCATGTCCAAGAATCCAATCGTTTGGCCACCGAAGAAATCTTTTCCAGTGACTTCTTTCTCAAGATACATAATCAGTTCTCGAGTCTCTTCGATAGCAACTTCTATCCCTTTCTCTGCTTTTACCAGGGACATGAAACCTAATGGTAGGATCTGTAAATTAAGTTAATCAATCCGTAACAAACAACTTACTTTATTATAACAAATAATCTTGATATGGATGTTTCAAATGTATTGAACTTCTAGTAAACAAAGCCTAGAGATCATATGATCGAGTGACGGTTGGAACAAAACTAATATTACATGATGTGGTTTCGGGGCTTCAACCCATAATCTCCTAGAATTCAAAAAAGGAAAAACTTATTGAACTTCTAAAAACTCTTAAGTTAATCATTTACCTTGCAAATCAATATAATATGTAAATTGTTGGATTTACCAGCTCATCGACGAACTTGGCCCAAAATCGAGCCATGGCTTTTTCGTAGGGATCTTGAGGTAGAATTGGATCGTTACTCCATGTTTGGTCGATGTATTCGAGGATCACATGTGACTCGGATAAAATTTTATCATTGTGGACAAGAACCGGGACTTTGTTGTGAACAGGGTTTAGCTCAAGAAGCAAAGGGGTCTTTTTGGGCAAATCTTCCTCCAAGTACTCATAAGGCACACCTTTGAGTTTCAGAGCCATCTCGACCCTACGACTGAAAGGACTTATCCAAAACCCTAGAAGCTTCACACACTCTTCTTTCTTCGCCATTGAATCTCACTCTTTCTCTCCCTCTCTATCACTTTCTACTATCTAATTCCTCTGTTCTTTGTTTTTCTTTCAATATATAAAAAGAACATTACCTTTCTTTTGGTATCCAAAGACATATTGAATATTATCCCAACACATACCACGTTGTTCCTTTTTGATTTATGAGCCTAACTTTTATTTTATTGCTAACATATTGAATAATAATTGGGGGGGGGGTTCGTAATTCTTTAATTAAGTAGCAATGACTTATTTACCGATACAAAACTTAGAAAAAATGGAAGATAAGACCTCTTCAGAGATATCTTGGCCACTGATTTGAGCAAGAGCCAAAGCAGCTTCTCTCAGCTCGATCGTCCAGAAATCAATCGGAATCTCCTCTTTGATTGCTTCTCTCAGCCTCGATAGCGCCTCCTTCGTCCGCACCAATTGCTCACATTGTCTCTGATCCACACACACACACACACACACACACAAAATTTGTTATAAATGCAACCTTCAAAAGTTTATGGTCAGAAAATGAATCACAAGTATAATAACTAAGACATACCTGATTCACTGTCCATTGATGTCCTCCAGTAGGGACACAATCGAGACCGAGAATCTCCAATATCGCTTCTTCGAGCTCTTCAATTCCTTGACCAGTTAAAGCAGATGTAAAGACAGATTTATGGAATATTTCTTCCTTCTTCACCTTCTTGCAATCAGGAGACGCGCAATCGATTTTGTTCATCACTAGAATCATTGGCTGTTTCGAATAAAAATCATAAAATGAGTAATCGGACAAAAAAAGACGAAGAAGTGGATATCAAAAATAAACCTTATCCGATTGAATCTTATGTAAAAGCTCGGTGTCTTCCTCAGTCCAGCCTTCGATAGCACTCACCGCCATGATTATGACATCGGCAACTTTAGCCGCTGTTTCTGATCTCTCAACTCCTATTTTTTCGACAAGGTCATTGGTTTCTCTAATACCAGCAGTGTCAAGAAGAGTGATAGGTACGCCACGGACTGTAACATTAGCTTCCACTACGTCTCGAGTAGTCCCAGCAACTTCCGTAACAATTGCTCTCTCGCTCTGCACGCTAAAATTAAAGCACCGGTGGATAAGTGACTTTTATTTGAATAAAACAGAACAATAGAGAATAAAGATCCATACTTTGCTCCATGCGTTTAATAGACTTGATTTCCCGACATTCGGACGCCCAACAATAGCTACCCGTAACCCACTTCGGAGAAGCTTGTCGTAATTTGCTGTATCTAATGCACTTTCTACGTCTTTAGACATACTGTTTATTTTGCTAACAACCGAGTTTACGTCCAATGGTTCCATTTCGTCCTCAAAGTCTAAACGAGCTTCGATTTCAGTGAGGAGCTCAATGCATTGTGCTCTTAATGATTTGACCAAAGACGAAAACCCTCCCTAAAGAAAAAGGACTTGAAGTTATTTTACAATGATCATAGATAAATTCCGTAAATTAAAGACAACGATCTATCGTGTATACCTGAATCCCTTCTAAAGCAGCATCTGCAGCAGCAGAAGACTTGGCAGAGATAAGTTTCTCGACATTTTCAGCTTGCGAAAGATCTAATCGCCCATTTAGAAATGCACGAAGTGTAAATTCTCCTGTACGGAAAAGGATTCAGAATCTATAGCTAAAACTTCATCAGATCAATAACACAAAAGCTAATGAAGGAAATTTAAGCATGACCTGGTTCTGCTAATCTTGCACCAGCTTCAACACAAGTTCTCAGAACACGCCGCAAACAAACTTGGCTACCGTGACATTGGAGCTCAACTACATCTTCTCTAGTGTATGACCTAGGAGCCAACATTGGCACAACTAATACCTAACAAAACCAAACCAACACCATATCCTTATTAATGTCGATTCAACTCGTTTTCGATATCGTAATCTAGTAATCCGATCGCGAAAATGTGAAATTAGGCATCAATGGAATTGAAATTTGATAACTTTTTAATCAAATTCTCTACCTCATCAACAACATTGTCATTTGAATCAACAACAACTCCATATTCAACGAAATGACTCGTTGGCCTCCACGTATCCGAATCCGAATCCGAAGAACCATTTCTCGCCTTCTTACTCCGATTCTTAGCAGAACGAAAGACTCGCCGTGCAACTTCAACAGCCTCAGGTCCAGACAACCGCACGATTCCGACTGCACCAGGTGGTCCACCAATCGGCGTCACAATCGCCACAATCGTACTTGAGCTCTGAAACTGATCGGAATTCACGACGGTTTCAATTGATTGACCTAACATACGCTCATCGCCCTTGAATAGAAAGGGATTCTTCTCTGCAAACCCTAAATCAAAAACCCATTAAAGCTTAGAAGAAGAAATCAAATCGGAATCGAATCTAGAGCTATTTACCTGATGATGATGAAGAAGCTCGTGGTTTAAGAAGAGGGGTTTTAGCAGAAGTGGAGAATAAGAGAAAGGAGAGATTTTTCGAAATGGGTTTTGAGATTCTGTAACTTCTGGTTATGATTGGAGTAGCTCGTCGGAGAAGATGAATTCCGACGGAGCGGAAAGAGAGGAGAAGCTCCATTGTCACTGTTAACCTAACGGCTAACGACGACGACGACGGTGAATACAACAGAGTGATGAAATGTCAAAACGCAGCGTTTTTAGTTTTCTTTGATTAAATTGTTTGGGCTTTTTTGATAAAGCCCAATAATAATAAAAAGACTTGTGAAAACGTAGCGTTTCGTAAGTAGAAGAATCTTATCATCTACAGTGTTTAGTCTCTGTAACCACTCCTAAAATGAATCTGGCTTTGTTTTTGTTCCAGATTCATATTCTAATTGATTTATTGCACATGGCTGGTTCGGAAATGGATAAGATCTTCGTAATAAAGTAGTAATACAATGCCATTTTAAATTATTCCAACTTGTTGCATTATTACACTAATTTCATTTGATAAAAGTTTTTATTCTACAAAGATACATCTCCAAGTTGGACATCATACCATTATTATATAATTATTAACCAAAAAAAATTCAAAAACAAATCTTTCATTATTGTTTCTAAAGATATAAAAAGTGTTTTAATATGAGCTTAAAAAAATCTGGCAACAATTTATAAATTGATTTTTTTTTTAAAACAAGAATATATGTGTAGACATGGATTTTGTAAATTTTGTGCTTTATATTAATTAAAAGAGTAGAAAATATTACTAATTAAAGACTCTAAGATGAGACCTATAAATGTCAACTTTACACTTGACCCCTTCTTGTTATCATAATGAAAATTGAGACCTACCAAGAGATCAACAAATCGAAAGCAAAGGTCACATTCTTTACTCTACTGTACAACATTTAGAGCAAATCTTTCTTCTTCTTCGCCATTATCTTTATCTTCTTTCTGTGTAATTTCAGACCTCATTGGAGAGTTTTGGACAACAAGACTCGACTGCATCAGCCACCGTAAGAAAGATGTTATCTTGTCCTAACATATCGGCAAAGTGCGACAAGTGTAGCTTTCCAATAACCAACGGTCCAGGATTTGCAAGAATCAGCTGTTTATATAAACAAACACACAAAAACATAGTCAAGTTTCATAACTCTCCAAAAAAAAAAGGTAATATTTTTTCAACTATTTTCACTTTTTTATTGCTTATTAGATAAAATTCATGAATTCGTTATGTATATATGTTGTACCTGAATATCTCTTTTTTGAAGAGATTTGTATAAGTCTTCTAAAGCGTGGATACCACTAGTATCAATGTCCGTAACAGCTGAAAAATGTTAAATCTTTGTTTAGAACTAGAAAAATTCTAAACAAAAAAAGAACTAGAAAAATTTACAGAGATGATTAAGAAAGGGATTATAAATAGTATAATATTACTTACGTGACATTTCGATGATTAGAAACTGAATTCTTGGTGAGCTTGCTGCTTTTACTTTCTCTTCTTCCTCTAATAACCATCTTTGGATCCTGCAAAGTTAAAAGGTTTTTGAATGAGGTTTTCTTGTGAATCAAGGAACAGTTCTTGGTTTAAGGTTAAACTGTTTGTTTAGGGTTTTGACCTTTCTCTGACGTAATTGGAGTTGGAGAAGTAAATTGCGGAGTCGACACGAATTGTGAGAACCCCTGGAATCATAGTGGCTTCAGGATACTGTTGAATATTCCGGTAAACCGAAGTTCTTGGAATATTTCCAAGAACCGCGGTTCTAGGTCTTGTTACTTGCAAGAGAATCTTCGCAAACGATATAGAGACCTGTTCACAAACAAACACACAAACATCAGCAACATATATAAAGATTCATTTACATATATAGGGTTTTTAATTTCTTGAGACTTACGGCAATAAGAAGTCCGATTTCAACCGAAACAAAGATGACGCCGAAGAAAGCTCCCATACAAGCGATAAAATCGAGCTTATCGACTTTGAAGATCAAAATCACAGCTTGGATATCAATCAAAGGAATCACCGCGTTGATGATAATCGCCGCGAGGATCGCGTTTGGAGTGTACTTAAAGAGAGGAGTTAGGAAGAGCAACGTCAAGCAAACGACGATTGACATTATGATGTTTGAAACCGCGGTTTGGCATCCAGCCATATAATTGACCGCTGATCTCGAGAACGACCCAGTAGCTACATAGCAAGAGGTCATCGAACCGATAACATTCATGGCTCCTAATGCTACCATCTCTTTGTTTCCGTCGATTTGGTAGTCTTTCATTGTAGCAAACGTTCTTCCAATCGCTACTGCTTCCTGCGAAAACAGAAACAAAATATTCGAGTTTTTCGATTAGGAAACTACGCTTATTACCAATTGGTTTTGAGTTGGAAGTTGTCTTAGTCACTTACTGTTAAGGCGACCATGCCTGCCACTACACCGATGCGGATTCCCTTAACGAGGTAATCGCCGGAGAAGTAGATTTTATGGAACGAGGAAGGGTTGAGACCATCGTCAAGATGTTTCACCTTCAATCACCAAAAAGGGGATATGGTTAACACGATGTCGAATAACTTGAGGTACACGTAACTACTTAGAATTAGGTTTAGGGCTTACGATTTGGACTCCTTGTTTGTCGGCTCGGGTTATATAGACAAAGAAGGTGGAAATGATAACCGATAGCAATGGCGCGATCGCTGGAATCCAAAACAGTTTCTTGCTCTTCTTCCCCTGTTTCAACATCAGCCCAAGAAGGATCAGAATTATATCAAAACACAAAGAGTAAAACTACTTGATGTTTCGATAATAAGTTTGGCTTACGATGAACTTAGAGATGAGAAGGAAGGTCAAGAACGATGCACCGATGAGTATAGTCTGCCAATTCCACTACACAACCAAAACTGATAAAAATTAGTGAAATGATTCACACAATGTAGGAATCAAGAAATAGATTCTTGAATCAAAGAAAGCAAATTCTTACGCCGTGATGAGCTGAGCTGAAGACTGAATCAAGAACCGCGATAATATCGGTTTTCTTGGTGAATTTCTTGATTCCAAGGAAGCCTTTAAGCTGTTGAAGAGCGATAGTAATGGCTGCGCCGCCCATAAAGCCAACCACGGCCGCGTGGGAAAGAAAATCGATCAAGAACCCTAATCTGATAAATTCATAACACTTTATGAACCTTTTTGATCATCAAAGAAGAAAGTATTGTCAATGAACAAGATATCAATATTTTACCTTAAGAGTCCAAGGGCTGCTTCAGTGACACCGGCGAAAAACGTGGCAGTGAAGGCAAGACGGAGATATTCTTCAGGATTTTTGATCGGATCGATCTCAGCTCGAAGCAGAGTACCTAGCAATAGAGAAACCACAGCGACTGGTCCGATCGCTATATCCCTCGAACTTCCCATACAAGCATACACCAATGGAGGAACAAAACTCGAATCTATAAAATCAAAAACCAAACCACATTCAATATATATCCAAATTAGCCAACGTAGGATTAATTAGGAGTAAGAAGAAATCAGTCTTACATAAACCGTATTTCGGATCAAGATTCGCGAGCTTAGCGTAACCAATATCCTAGAATCATCATAGTATATCACATAAGAAACAGAGCAAGAATACATAACTTGTGATACAAGTAATGGGATTAGGTTTAAAACCTGAGGAATGCAAAGACTAGCAATGGTTAAACCGGCGATGAGATCACCTCGAAACTTCTTGAAATTATAGTTACGTCCCCAATCGAAAACCGGGAAGACGGATTGGAGACCGAGCATAAACTTCTTAGACTTAGGCTGATCCTTAAAATGTCTAAGAGGATCATCATGGAAGAAAGTTTCTTTGAATGTATACATGAAGTCATGGAACATGTTTGGTTTCGGTGGGACCCCTACTTTATGTCGGGGAGGCGACGATTTGATAGGAAGATTTCCACCGTCCGATGTCGTCGGAGTTACATCTCCGTCCACAGGATGAGCTCTCGCCAACATAGTTTAGTTATGTATCTCTGAAAACAGATCACAAGAAGAGATTAGTTAGGTTAATTTAGGTTTGCAATATTTTTGGGGTTATTATACATTCAAATGGTAATGAAAATCGAACCAGAAGAAATGCAAAAGTGGATTTTTGGTTTTTGTAGGTGAGTAAAGTGTAGATGATATGGAGTAACATTGATGACGCTTATTTATAATGGAATTTTAGGAGGTTTTATAATTATTTTATTAGGATTAGTATCATTATATAAATTTGATGAATCTAGATTGTTAAGAGACCAAGTACATGACGAAAAATGAAAAGTTTGTACAATTTTTTATTTTGGTTGATCAACATTAAATTAAAAAGAAATTAAGTCAATGGTTTTTGTGGCGACTTTTGTGTGCAAAACTGCAAACAATCTTCAATTCAATACTTCCGTTTACTTTCTGCCATATGGAGAGATCGTTGACTAGAATGGCCACCACAACCACCTCCTGGAAATAGGCATGGGCGCGGATCGGATATCCGGAAAAAATACAGTATTTGTGATTCGATTTTTTTTTCATGGATATTGAATTTTTTGATTTGCTTTGCTTCAGAAACATTCGGATATTTAGAGTTACGGATAACCGGATTTTTTCCTGATATTTGCGGATATTCGGATACTCGCGGATATTTGTTTTAAAACGGAAAACAATAGAATTTTTTTAATTTTTTTAATTTTTTTAGTATATAAGATATTATTCGATATAATTAAAAATAAAATAAAAAATGAAAGATAAAAATGGTGGACAACAAAACATTTATTATTTTTTTAGGAAAAAATATGAAACAATAATTTTTAGTTAAAAAATTAGTAACTACTTAAATTTACTATAAATATATCCGTTCAATGTATTGAAAAAGTTAAAAAAAATACAAATATATGTTGTAAATCTATCATATTATATGTACATATATGTAATTTACGGATCGAATCGGATATCCGGATTTTTAAAATTAGTATTTGTGATTTGCTTTGCTTTAGACGGATCGTAGATTTTACTATTTGCTTTGCTTTGATTCATAACGGATATCCGGATTATACGGATCGAATCAAAACGGATCTCGGATCGGAGCAAATCTAACGGATAATTTGTCCAGCCCTACGTGGAATATAAAGAAGATTTGATATTAATACGGTAAATGCCAATACATATTTAATTTAATTTAAGCTAGAGTAGACGATTGAGAGGCACCGCATTATTCGAAAACTGATTCTAATTAATCAACATTTGATTTCCTAATTTTAGCGATTAGGACCTAAAAACCCTAGAAAACAAACCTAACTTTAGAAGCAAGACCTACAAAACTAGAAAACAAACCTAACTCATATGTTCAATTTTTGCGGTTCTAATTGGGACTTAAACTCTAATACAAACTCAAAAGTCAGTTGGGAAAACATATAATTACATTAAAAAAGTATCAACTTAGCAAACGAATTATATTTAGTCAGTTGGGCAAAAACACTTTTCTGCAAGTTGGTGACAGTGGCTGAATTATTATAAAAATTTGGGTATTCTAAATAGTCTTTCATTCAAAAAAATACAAACTGGCTTGTGTTCTCATTTCACATTAATTGCGACACTTATAAATATTGTGGGCATGACTAGATGAGTATCTTAAGTTGGATATGAATTTATAAGGCGCTAGTATATGCTCGAATTCTTTTAAAACCGCCTAAAGTACCTTATACTACTGTAAAATAGAAACGCCGTTCCAACATTTAGCGTTTAGATATCAACCAAAATCGCGTTTTATTGTATGAATTTTTTTTCTTATATTCTAAAACGTTACTTATAATTTCAAAACGTGCTGACTGCTGAATAAATAGGAAAAAGTTTTACTATCCTGTATGTAATTAGTATTTATTCTTCTGAAAATGTGAAAAAGCGACATAGCGTTCATGTCTAAGATAATTTATAAAAAGTTAAGAAACTTTTAAAATATCAACTTAACCCTTTCTATGCAGTAATCTTTTTAATAAGAAACATCTGTTACAAGTTGGAGCCAAAGTGACACAAGCATGTTTGGCTTAATTTGTGATGCATACAAGTATGCATGATTGATAGTGAGTTAATTAATAAATTATCGAAGAGACGCTCTAATCGAAAACTCCTACACCTAGAAGATTCCTTTTAAATATTCTCTTGTTCTATGCATTATTGTATTGTATATCGTCAATTATAAAATTAGGTGATTATTCTCATATCACACAAACAAAAAGCACTACAGAAAAAAGAATCAATACTATGATTAACCAAGAAAACTAAACATTGAACGCACGTTTTTATCATACGATCTATAAATGATAAAAGGTAAACTATTTATTGGTGCGTAAAGTAACAAGATGCGTAAACCATTGATAGTTGGAAGGTGAAAACTACCACTTACCTGGAAAAGAAGAAGAAGAAGAAGAAGAATTCGATCTCGTTTGTTTTCGCCTTTTTCCCCACAAAGATCTTTCACGAAATATTTTAATTTATTTGTACGAAAAGTGATTTTTTAAAAGTCTAAAAAGAAAGAAAAATTTAAGATTTAGAGGAAAGTACACGAGAAGACACAGTTACAACCTCCCCTTTTTAGATTTGAAAAACGCCAGATTGTTCACTGATCTTTTCTAATATAAAACAAACAAAAAAAAGAAAAATCAGCAAACCTGAATCGTGTCCAGGTTCACTAATATTCTCTATCAAAATATCAAATAAGGAACCATAATATATTTAGAAAAAATGGTAAAATTTCTTGGGGAAGAAGATAATATTTGTTTGAACTGGGGAAATTATCAGAGAAATAAAAAAGAACAGTATTTCACTCCGGGTTCGGAAAAAGAACTTCGAACATTATATTTTAATTTATCAACTTTAGCAAACAAAAAACTTGATATTTAAATTTTCATAAAACATTTAAGAGATAAAGATTGTGATTACGATTTTCCTTTTTTCTTTTGTTTTTTTGATATAAGTTAATGAGTATGACAGAAGTGATTGAAGCAACAAGAACACATCGAAGCGGTTAGATCGAAGTTGTATTTACGTAAATGCCACTGGCTACAAAAAAAGCGAAAAGGTCAAAAGAAAGGAGCGATTTTTTAGGGTTTGAGTTGACCTTTCAATCAATTTAGCGTGGGTCCCGCCAGCACCAGCCATCAAGAACTTGAACTTGGACTAGCGTGTGGCTAGATTCTTCCTCGGGTGCAAATCAGCGAGCCATTGACTCCGTATTCCTCACGCGCCATGCTTGCTGGCTATGACCTATTGGCTCTTTATGTTGGTCCAAGGCCAGCCATACACACATTTAGAGATAAAGACCCTGATCACTAGATTAGTTTTTTTTTTTAATGAAAGGTCAACATTCTTTTGTAACGTTGAATTTTACATACAATAATTTGTTCTTTGTTGGAAATTTGTATGCGTTCCAATCAACAATGCACGCAAGACTGAGGTATAAGGAGCAAATTAGCTTTTGTATTTGTTTTTTTTTTAAATAACCGGATGAATCTGAAATCCGAACTAATAATCAAAAGATTCAAACATGAAAAAAACATATATTTTTGCCACTTTAACCTTGATCCATATCACAATTTTTTTTACCCATTGTTATCAAATTAAGGGATCACATTATTATTTGTTTCCCTATTTCTCAGAGTTAAATTTTCTGAATATGCAAATATGCCTTTATGTGCCAACTTAAGAAACAGATGTACAAAAAAACAAAAAGTCATAGGATGTGGGTTTTGATAATTATTGAGTTTTATGTGTGTAAATAACTAAGTACTATATATTTTTTTATCACTAGAATAAAATTTTGGTGTGTTTGATGGAATGAAAAGAGATAATTCGGTAATTAGCCGAAAATAAATTAGTTATTTATTGCCATCTTATCTTATAAGAAGAAACCGAACCTTTCAAATTCTTTGGGGGCGTATATAATCAAGTAGTACAATTTTGCTTCTTAGTGATAAAACTATACAAATAAGTCGGGTTACCACAAAAGGGTAAAATATTTAATTAGTCAACTGTTTGTAAGTATATACATGAATTATAATTATTCATTCATTATGTGTAAGCAATTACGATTATGGCGGACAACAAATAAAAGATTATGCATGTATATGTTAACTCAGTTGGTTAGAACTCTTATTATTATAAGCTAAACGTGTTGAATAATTTATGCATTAATGTAACTAATAATAGGAATATCGGATACTTTTGTAAGACATTTTTGATTAGTTATTGTAATTTGTGAATTATATAGAGTTTTAATATAATATATCAAAATGGATATTATATAGCTTTAAACAACATACACTTTATTTATAAATATTTTCAAAGTGTAAATATATTTATAAAATCATCCTATATTCATATGCAATTAGTAAAGGTTTCTATTCGACTTATTGATGACAACACATGACATTACACAATTGATGGTACGAAGTAGTAATACAAAATAATAGAGAGAAATTTTGAGTTATGCCACATTTTCTATGTTATTTTCATATATGCCCCTGTTTTTAAACCATTACAAATTAATTTTTTTTCTCTGTCTCATCCACATTTCGTTTCTCTCTCTCTCCCTCTACCAGATTTCATATTTCTATCTCATCCAAATCTCGCCATCATAAAATCGGATCTCATTGTCACTGAATTCGATTCTCGTTATCTATGATTTCACTATCTTCGATCTCTGTTGCGATTTCCTATCTAACATTGATCTGAGATTGGATCTAGCAGATTTCGGAAAAATAAGAAGAGAAAAGAAGAAGAAGAAGAAGAAGAAGAAGATTAAATCTCAAAGCAAATTCAAACACACAAACGACCGTAAATTTTCGTGTTTGGGTTAATTATTATACATTTAGGGTATAGATTTGGGGGGAGGGGAGAGGGGGTAGGGTTTTCATTTACATTATAAAATTGTTTAAAAAAATTATAATGTTTTTAAAAGGTTTAGTAAAACTGTTTAAAAACCTTATAAAATTGTTTCAAAATATTATAATTTTAAAAAAAAGTTTTATAAGGTTTTTAAACAGTTTTATAAAGTTTTAACAGTTTTATAAGATTTTTTTATAAGGTTTTTGAAAAGTTTATAAAATTTTATAAAGTTGTTTAAATGACTTATAAAATTGTTTAAATAGCTTATAAAATCTTATAAACCTTTTTTAAAGCTTATAAAAATCTTATTAACCTTTTAAAAACTTTATAAATTATTATTGTTTAGTTTTTAATGATAGATACATAACTCTTACAAAACCGTTTAAAAAGTTTACAAAAAACGAAAAAAACCCTAGATTAGTAAGAAGATACAGAACTCTTCTAAAACTATTTAAAAAATTTATAAAAAACAAAAAACCCGAAAACGCTCAGAAGAACATAAAAAACAGATTTGACCCAAAAAATAACCAAAATTCAGATATGTAACCAAAATCGAGCCAAACAGGCAGATATATAACCGAAACCGAATAAAAGCTCAGATTTATAACCAAAATCGAATCAAAAGCTCAGATTTGTAACAAAAATGGAATCTAAAAAAACAAAATTCATGGATTAAACATGTTCTCTTCTTCTTCTTCTTCTTCTTCTTCTTCTTCTTCTTCTTCTTCTTCTTCTTCTTCCAATCTGGGAAATCAAAATCGATTGAAAAAGAATTTACAGAGATTTACATAGACGAAATAAAATCAAAAATCTTAGATCTATCCTCGCTGTGTTTGCATCCAATGGAGTCAGAGAAATAATCGAAAACTCTAGATCCATAACCCAAATCCGATTTGCAATTTCAAAAAAGAGAATTTTGTGAAAGAGAAAATTTTGAATATGGGAGATGAGTTCGTGAGAGAGATTAGAGAGAAAGTGAAATCTGTTTTTTTTTTTCATTTGGCCAGTGAACAGTGACACGCTCGTAATGATTTTGTGAATAGTGGTATATTTGATTAAATTTTTGCCGTGTGTAGCATGTTTGTAATTGCCCTAATAATAGAAGTAGTACAAGATAATAAAAGCAATACAAATAGTGATATTTATTTTCGTAATGTTACTTTATTGATTGGTTGCAGAAAAGATAATACAATTTTTTTTATAACCTCCAAATTTGAACCGAAACTTTAATTTTCGTAGGTCCGGATTCAGGCTTTAGTCCACTTTTTTTGAGAATACCCCTTCTTCCAAAAGAGATTAAACTAGGACACAATGAAACCAACTCCATTGTAATGTTCGATATGTTGGATATCATTCACATCCATTGGCATGAAATTGTATAGGTTGGTATGAAAAATTTGTAAAAGCAATTATTTAGTCTACAATTGCTTGCAATAGTAAATGCTAAGGAAAACTTTTGGCTTAGACTTTAGAGCATTTTCTGACTTTATAAAATGGTATTATATATGGAAGATCTTTTCAAATATATAATGATGTAACTTTTTGCAAAACATGATTTTTGGGTTCAGAACATTTTATAATATTATCAAACACTACAAAACGTTACTATGAGTTCAAACACGTACAACAACAATTAATTATCGCTCACAAATCACAATGATGTTTGTGACCAATGGCAACTAAACCAATCAACTTCTTAGTCTCAAATTGTTAGTTTAACTATGTTTATTTATTTAAAATGCTAATTATTATTATTATTATTTTTTTATCATCTAGAATTTTATTAAACAAACATCATAGCAGCGGAACAAAATAAGATGGCATTGACAAAAAAAAAATAAGATGGCAAGTTTAAAAAAAAAAAAGAACTTACATTAGGTTACATTAAAAACAAAAAAAATTACTCTTTTGTTTGGGTGTTTGGGTCTCTCTTTTGAATTTATGTCACCAAAAATATATATATATATATATATATATTATTATATAATGAAATTACATTAGAGAAATGAGCTAGAACTTCAAAGATGGAAGCTATAAGACTCATATCCGACGACTTTTAAAGTCTGTCAAAGGTCTAAACATTACGAAAACTATAGAAGTAAGCCAGTTTTTTTGCCTAAAACATAAGATGGGTTTAAAGACCGGACTCAAAACTCATTATACTGTTACTTGTAGCCACGAAATCCTAATATTTATGCAATATCTATTAAAGTACTAGTATTCTACAAATAATGTTTTCAAGGCACCGTTGATGGCCTCCCGTAAGCGTAGACGCGGCTACACGTTTAATTGCCTTTTAGATAAAGGTATTATCATGGAGTATCTCGGTTAACAGATTGGTTCGGTTCAAAAGCACCATGCATAATGCATACATTGCAAAACAAAAAATCTTTCACATAAAAGGAGTTGGCATTTTTGAGATCCTTTGGACCAAAGAACCTTAAGTCCAAGTCTATGAGACTATGACTAAGACCTAAAGAGTAGCTAGTTTGGTGGATTCCGGTGGATGAAACGAGTGGAAAAGTGAATAATAGTGCTTCATAGTGGTTAGATAGAGAAGCATATATGAACCATGATTAGATCATGACTACGATGAATATATGCCATTGATTTTTTTTTTTTTAGTTTAGTAACCAAAAATTAAAAAATGGAAAGAACATGCTTAAAGACCACATTTCATCCGTTCATTTCCCATATTCTTTCATATAAAGATAAGGAACAACAGAACCAAAAAGAAAAGAACAAACCATATATCATATATAATGAAATTTTCATTCGCATTTCTTTTTCATCTTCTTTTTCCTTATAAATCAAATTATTGTATAGTGCCTTCTTTCTCCATCAAACCAATTGAGTAGATCTCCACTTAAAATATTCGTTTTGGACCAGAACCCTTATGTTAAATTACCAAATGGGTATATTCAAGATTGTGGAAAATTTGGATATTGGTTTTTTTTTGCTCTGGACTGCTAATCTATGACAACCTGATATTACAAAAGTACTACGTCGAAATTACTCTAGTCTAGTCAAGTGGCATTAGATTAAAAAGGGCCTACGAAACCCCTAAAAAGACAAAATATACATGAAAATAACACGATTCCAATTCAACTGCTAAGCTAATCGTTCATTGTAATTATTGCACTTAAATTCTTTAAGAAAAATTATTAGATTTTTAGTCTATACACTTTGATTAGTCTAGTTTTTTTTCCCAATTCCAATATGATAACATGTAATTCAAAATCCATATATAAAATCTTCCAAAAAAAAAATAAAATTACATGACATGCACAATCACTAAAATGGTCACCACAAGATGGTACATGACTAGAACTATTCTTGATATATACGACCATATTCCGAAAAATTGCATGTTCAAACTACAGTCTTGTTTACGGAGATAGTTGTTTTTTTTTACCAATATATAAATCTAGAAAATTTCTTGAAATATTTTATAATTAACATAGCACTCAAATATTTTTCAATTGTATCGAAGTTACTGAAATCCTATATGTTTGACAAAACAAAAAATATTTGAGTACAAGTGTACAACATTATCAATTATAATTATAATTATAATTATACATATATTTATTCACAGAAAGAGAAATGAAATATTTATTAAAATTTTCTTAAAATTTAGTTTCGACCTTTCATCAAAATTAAATTGATTAACACCAGGTTTGACTCTGAATACCATCTTAACTCACGTAGATAACAGTCAAACATATGTGTGACTTATCACTATAGATTATATGACTCTCGGCTGTTACCATATATCTTATCATTATTCCAATAGAACATATAACTAATTATAAGACAACATAATAAAAGAGATAAATATCTCTTATAGTGATTTTAATTTTAATTTTATTTATTCTATAAAGTAACAATTATTAATTAGTGCAAATAAGCATATCCAAAAATTATGACATAAAAGTTTGGAAATACTGTAATTTATAGTTTGAAGTGTCCAATACTAATATGGGTATATATAAGCGGAAAGGAGAAGACAAAGTTACTTCTCTCTCACACACTTCAAAAACCGACAAAAAGATAACAAAGAATGGGCATTGAACTTCAGAACCACCAGAGCCGCCACCAAGAAGAAGCCGGCCCAGCGGAAGAGCAGCCGCTTTCGCGGTGGCTGATTAATACGCCGGAGCCACCAACCATGTGGCAAGAACTTGTTAAGTACATTAGGACAAATGTGTTGTCTAAGAAGAATTACATGAAGAGGGACAAGACCAAGAACTCATCATCAAACCCGGTTTACTCTTGTCTTAAATCGGTTTTCCCTATTCTTAATTGGGGAAGACAATACAAACTCAACATGTTCAAGAATGATTTAATGGCCGGTCTCACTCTCGCTAGTCTTTGCATTCCTCAGGTAGACTTTCTACATTCGTTAATTATAATCAATATATGTCAATATAATCAATGTTATTTTCAAAAAATAAAAAAATAATGTTGGCTTCTTATATACATTTTCAATTTTAATTTTGGCAGAGTATAGGTTATGCTAATTTGGCCCGACTTGATCCAGAATACGGTCTATGTAAGTCCAAAATCCAAACTTTAAAATCTTTATAGTTCCTTACATTTTTGCAGCTAATTCTAATCAAAGTTTATTTAAATTTATAATAGATACAAGCGTAGTACCACCTTTGATATATTCGACTATGGGAAGTTCGAGAGAGTTAGCCATTGGTCCTGTAGCTGTAGTTTCATTGTTGCTTTCTTCAATGGTTCATGAACTTCAAGATCCGGTTACTGACCCAATTGCTTACCGGAATATCGTTTTCACGGTCACGTTTTTCGCTGGCGTGTTCCAAGCCATCTTTGGACTCTTCAGGCAAATAATTGCATAGAGATTCGTTATAAAATTTCAGATTATGTTAATTTTTGGACCGACGACAAAGGTGTATTGATTATTTAAAATAATTTTTTTATTATAATGTTATCAGGTTAGGGTTTTTGGTGGATTTTTTGTCACATGCTGCACTTGTTGGGTTCATGGCTGGTGCTGCGATTGTCATTGGTTTACAACAACTCAAAGGTTTATTTGGTTTGTCTCATTTTACCAACCAAACCGATATTGTTTCGGTTTTATCCTCAGTTTTCCACTCGCTTCACCATCCGGTACGCACCGGTTTGCTTGTTTTTTTGTTTTCTTCTCACATTTTTAAGTTATCCTCAGTATTAACTACTTTTTTTCAGTGGCAACCTCTCAACTTTGTCATTGGTAGCTCATTCCTCATTTTTATTCTCCTAGCGAGATTTATCGTAAGTAAAACCCAATCTTCCTACACTGTAAAATATGTACATTACACAATTTCTTGTGTATATTTTTAGAATTATTTATTGAAAATTTTAATATAAATTTAGGGGAAAAGAAACAAGAAATTGTTTTGGATTCCGGCAATGGCACCGTTAATATCAGTGGTATTAGCAACACTAATCGTGTATTTAACCAATGCTGAGACAAGAGGGGTTAAGATTGTTAAACACATTAAACCGGGATTTAACCGACCTTCGGTTAACCAATTACAATTCAACAGTCCACATCTTGGTCACATCGTCAAAATTGGTCTTATCTCTGCAATTATTGCCCTCACGGTTAGTAATATTCACTTCTGATCTATATTTGTAATCACTGATTAATTTGGATAATTAATTGAGTAAATTTTAATAATAATACAGGAAGCAATCGCAGTGGGGAGATCGTTTGCGACGATCAAAGGTTATCGTTTGGATGGGAATAAAGAAATGATGGCGATGGGGTTCATGAACATTGCTGGATCTTTCACTTCTTGCTATGTAGCTACCGGTAAAATTTTCATTTTGATTAATCACGGTTTACTAATCAAGCTAGGTTAAAATATCGGATAGTATGGTTACTAGCCAATGGACTATTTAAAATTACTAAATGAATTATTAAAGTTGGATTTAAATTCGAATATTTCGTGTGTTTCATATAATTTGAGTTAACATTTTTTTTTTTGGTAGAAGGAGGGAAGACAACAAGATCTCCCCCATTTTATTAAATATTAAACTTACATTCGGACTTGTCGTGGAACTTAAAAACTTGAGTTAACATTGAGTAATTTTAAAAACTTCTCGAGCAATTTAAATTAGAAGTAAATAATTTAGGTATCACGGATAATTCGACACATACTCCAAACCCAAATGTTTGGGTCTCCCTACAATTACTCATAACTAAAAATTCGGATAATTTGGATTGGATGAGTAGGATTAGGTGACGACTCGAAATGCACATGCCCCTAACTAAAGTCTAAACAAAATTTGACCGGTCTTGAAAAATAAAAACAGGATCATTCTCAAGAACGGCGGTAAATTTTAGCGCCGGATGCGAAACGGTGGTTTCGAACATTGTAATGGCGATTACGGTGATGATTTCACTAGAAGTTTTGACGAGGTTTCTCTACTTCACACCAACGGCGATTCTTGCCTCCATTATCCTATCGGCACTTCCTGGTCTCATTGATGTATCCGGCGCTTATCACATTTGGAAACTCGATAAGCTTGATTTTCTTGTCCTTATCGCCGCCTTCTTCGGCGTCCTTTTCGCCTCTGTCGAGATCGGTCTTGTCCTCGCCGTGAGTATTTTTTTTTCTCAATTCACTGTTTCTTTTTTTTACTTTTCTTGCTTTTAGTAGAAAAAAAATTGACATGCAGTATTATTCACTACACGCACTATAAATTATGACTAAAATGGTGTGATTATTCACAATTTGATTGGTGGATTAGTAGTCGAGTCAACTTAACTCTATATATCCAAATCATGTGACCAAAAGCGTCAAAATCTCATGTATATTTATATTCGATAGAAATGTTATCAACAAGCTACTAGGCCGACCAAATTCGCTGTGTATAGTCTCCATAAGACAAAACAGCAATAATGTATAAAATGTATAATGTTTTCATTCTAGTGACAATATTTTTAGTACACATAAATTCAAATACATATGTTTGGTGGGAGAAAAAATGAAGTCAAGTTGTGAATGAACAAGACAAAAGTACCTTTGACAATTATTTGTGAGAGATATTATTGCTCCTGATCCCACTAGGATTTTAAATTGAGTCGTCGTAAAACCATCTGTTGTAGGGGTAATAATTATCTCTTATATATATATATCCTTTTCCCAAACCCTAGAACTTTGATCAGCTTAAGCACTTGTGATCTTACTAATTAATAGAGGTGTGATTTTTTCATGTGATTACTTCTTTGTATGTATACGTAGGTGGGAATATCGTTTGCTAGAATAATGTTGAGTTCGATAAGACCAAACATTGAGGCCTTAGGAAGATTGTCAAGAACAGATATATTTGGTGACATAAATCAGTACTCAATGGCTAACAAGACTCCAGGATTATTGACTCTTCGAATCAGCTCTCCTTTGCTATGCTTTGCCAATGCCAATTTTATTAGAGACAGGTGAATTTTTTTTTTTTTTTTTGAAATGAGACAGGTGAAATTTATATTTAGCTCAAACATTTATTACTCTTATGATTTATGAAACTCAACGAGTTGAAAAAATTCTCTTCATTAATTTTTTTCTTTTTAGAATATTGAAATCCGTTAAAGAAGTAGATGAAGAAGAAGAGGATGATCAAGAAGTTAAAAAGGAAAAAGTTCCTCAACTAGTCATTCTCGACATGTCTTGTAAGTATTTACATTTCTATGATAATGATAAATTATTTTATTAATTTTTGTAATTTTGTAGTAAAACTATTGAATATTGCATGTAAAGGCGTGATGGGCGTAGATACATCAGGACTAGTTGCACTTGAAGAACTACTTCAAGAGCTGGCTTCTAATGACATTCGGGTAATTTTTTACCCCACATAAAATTTATAACATAGTTTCCATCAAATGTTATTCATTCACTAATTACATGTGTGGATTTATTGGTTATTCAACTTACCAATATAAATTGATTTTGTGTGTTGTGAGTGCAGTTAGTGATCGCTAGTCCGAGATGGAGGGTACTTCACAAATTGAAGCGAGCAAAGTTGGATGAGAAAATGGAAAAAGAAAATATATTTATGACAGTAGGAGAAGCAGTAGATACTTACGTAAGAGCAAAATCTACGTCGCACGAAATATGTTGATACATGAAAACATCGAACTAAAAGAATACATATATATGTAAGATTTGTAAGAATACATAAAAAGTTTAGACGGGACTTAAAAGTATAAACTTCAATGCATAAACTTAATGTTTTTTTTTTTTTTTGAAAAAAGCTTCAATGTTTTGTTGATGCATCTTTATCGCCATTTCAAAATGTAAGAATCGCCATATATATATATTGTGTTTTTGTTTTTAGTTGACATCGATAATTCATTTATACTCCTAAGTGGAACAAACCACTTACATTTGTTCATATATATAATATATACACACTTTTTGCCTCCAATTACATTTGTGGATTTATTGGTTCTCCCTTACATTTCTAACCAAGTCTCTAATTTATACCCAACCTCTCCTTTTTTCATGCTTCTCTTTTTCCTCTCGTCCATACATTTGTTCATATATACACACTTTTTGCCTCCAATTATCAGATTTTGGCATTCCCAAAAGATAAGAGAAGAATCTTTGAATTTGTTGGTTTGGTCTCTCTTATGTCTTTGGTCCATTATAACTCTCCTAGGAATAGGACGTCATGTACCTAGACGAAACATAATGTGTCTATCTACTTTTCATATAAGAGAGTGAAAGTAAAAAAATAATAGAGGAAATTTGAAAAAGTACCCTCTTTATGTTTTAAATTTTGAAAAATACACCTTAAATTATTATTTTTGAATACTACACTTTTCTAACTACGAATTTACCAAAATAACCTCACTAAACCTGAATAATAACTTATATATCTAATATATTTATAAAAAAACAAAAATCAATGTTTTGTGGTGTTAAAATCAAATTTTGTATTTTTAATATTTTTTTGTAAAGTTTAGTCTCGATTATTATCTTAAGTAACCACTTAATAATATCTAATATTAAGAATTTGATGTACCATATATCATGTGTTTTTACGTTAAATCAAGATCAAACCATTTTATGGGTTTAAGACAACTCGAATCTCGCGTAGCATGTAGCCATTTTCTTTGTTATATTAAACCAATTGATTTGTTTATGTTTATAAATTAAACCAATATGTTGCTTAGCATAAGCATTATGTGCTTGTACTACCACTTTACAAATGATACCTCTTCGTTCTGTTATCACTAGGAATTAATCAGTTAAAAAATCATTATAATATTGAGACAATCATCTTTAGGAGTTTATATGCACCATTTTGTTATTTTGTTGAGCATTCTACCAATTCTGTTTATGATACTATCTCTGTGAACTCTTCTTCTTAATCATCAAACATGACATAATTTTCAAGAATGTGGTAGTTGCATTGGTGATTTCTAAGAAAGGGGAAAAAAGACTTTCTAAGCTTAATTAATTTCAGCAAGGCGATGAATAGTAATGCATTTTAGATAATGGTTAATTTTTTTTAAATGAATAACAGATATTTACCCCATATAAAATAACACTAATACTAATAATATTTTTGATTTACTAAAAACGTAATTTATAGAGAAGTGTAATTTTCAAAATTAAAAACATAAATAGGGTAGTTTTCAAAAAATCCCAAAATAATAAGACAATTATTTTTGAATCAAAAAATTTAAGGAACTTGAGCAAGAAGTATATACAACTATTCCACTGTCTTTTCATAATATACATTGTGCAGAAAGATCCATTTTGTACATGCTTGAATAATCGAATCATACTGAAAGATACAAGGTAAGATCCATTTTCAACAAGAGTTATGATATGATCATGGGGATCATATTAATTTACAGAGAAGTCATTTAATGTAAGCAACTGTACAACCATGGTTCATAGGATTAGCTTGCTCGTACCTCGAGACACGACTATGCTTCCTTAACCTCTCAAGCACCAGCTCCTTTATAACCCCCGTCCCCATTCCATGAATAATAAACAGGATCAAACCCGAGTCTCTTCCCGATATCGCCATGTCTAGCTGATGAATCGCTTCTTCTGCCCGCATTCCTCTTAGATCCAATGTGTTCTTCGATGTCTGAATCCGTACTGGTTCGCTCTGCATCTGTAACACACTTCCTAGCTCTTTCATGTTTATCTGTCTCTTTAGTGAACGCTTAGGTGTTTCGCTTGTTCTGCTACGAGGAAGTGGCTTTATGTCCGTTCTCTTTATCCACATCCTTATCTTACCATATTGGACTAGAATCGTCTCATCATCATCTCCAGGTTCTTCGACAACGGTACCTAACTTATCTCCTAGTCCACTCACAAGTACTTTTTCACCTGCTCGTGGCGAGTAGTCACTATACGCTTCTTCTTCCGCAGATACAAGAGTGTTAGGAATACAAGCTTCGATAATCTCTGCAACCGCCTCTTCGGTTTTCAGAAGTAACGTATTGTATTGATCAGCCTGATTCGTTTCTATTTGACGTTCGAATTCCGCCACGAGTTTCTGCATCTCCGACTTCGCAGAGTTTAAATCTTCTAGTACCTTTTGAGTTTCTTTCTTCATAAGAGCTCTCTTACGTTTCTCAAGATCACGCGACTCTTGCTCAAGCTCGCGGTAAAGGTTCATTAAGTTTTTATGAAAAGCTGAAGTCTTGGTCGCTTGAAGATATAGCGTATTCCGTTCTTCAACAAGGGACTGAAAGAGCGAGCCTTTACGCTCTACTTCCTGATCCGGCTTTAATTTCTCTGTCCATTCATGTGCTCGCTCTAATATTCTACTATTAAAACCGATCGACTTAGCTACTCTCAATGCATTTGATTCACCAGTACTTCCCCAGAGTACTCGGAACGTAGGCTGCAAAGTTTCAATACAAAACTCCATCGCAGCGTTTTGGAATTGAGATTCGTTATCTTTCAAGCGACTTAAGTCACCGTAATGCGTTGATACAACAGCCACGTTAACACGGTTTTTAATATACTGTAGTATACTCGTAGCTAGTGCAACTCCTTCCGAAGGATCAGTTCCACTACAGATTTCGTCTAGTAGGACAAGCGAATTTTCAGTAACAATGTCGAGTATCTGACATATCCGTGACATGTGGCCGCTGAACGTTGAGAGATTTTGTTCCAAAGACTGCAAATAAAGAACAAAATCGATCAACAAGAAATTATTAACTCGGTAAATTCGTAAAGTAATACTAATACCTGAGGATCACCGATGTCAGCGAGAATAAGATCGAACCAAGGCAACCGTGGGGAGTTTTTAGCGGGTAAATACATCCCGGACTTCGACATAAGAGATATTGATCCCAACGTCTTTAATAAAGCCGTCTTTCCTCCCGTGTTTGGACCCGAGATAACGACGACTTTCGTTCCACTTTCAACCTTAATATCTATTGGTACAGGGAAAGTGTCTCTGTCTTTTAAGCTGCCTAATACGGATCCAAGAAGTAACGGATGTTGCGCTGAATCAATGTCTACAACTAAAGATTTACCGTCTTCAGTAGTTAAATCAGGACAAACACCGTTCATCCATTTCGCGTGCGATGCTCTTGCAAAAGCAATGTCAAGTTCTAGCACTCTATCCAACAAATGCAATATCGCCTTATGCGAATCCGACACTTCAGATGTTAAAACACTCAAAACCGCCATTTCCTCGGCTTTCTCGGAATTCGCGTGCCTTACTTCCATGTTATTAAGCTCTATCGCCTCTTTCGGTTCCATATAACACGTTACCCTTGAGCTACTAACACTTAACACAACACCACCTTGAAGCAAACCTTTATGCGAAGCTCTAATCGCTACACACATCCTCGATCTCCGCTGCGTTATCAACGGTTTATCGATACCCCCGGCTTGAACAATCCTAATCGATACTTCTTTCAATAGCGAATCCAGTTTCTTCATGTTTCTCTTCCTTTCAAATCTTATCATCTCTAAATCTTCACTAGCTCTATCAAGAATCATATTCATATTGCAATCTATACAGAATCCAATCTTTTGTTCCAATGTTTTCTTGACATCACAATCTTCAAGTTTCCCTAAAAGTGGCTTAACCCTACAACAAAGTTAAACCTAGAGCCATAAGCTAAAGCTTCTTCTTCTCACAAACAAACAATCAAATCCTTAATCATAATATACCTGTAATCATTATTGTATGCTTCTCTGAGTTTACGAAATGTTGATGAAGAAGCCATTAACGTTGAACGAACGGAGCAGAGTTCTCTAACGGTGAGGACTTGACCAGAAACGGCACGATCTACGATTTCGGATGAGTCGGTGATCTCGGAAAGACCTAAGCGGCGCGATTCGATCATCTCCATGGCTGCTAACGCAGCCGCCGTCTCGTTAAGTAAGGTTTTGCTTTCTTCCGGCGAATTTCCCACCGGGATTATGGCGTTTTTGGTGGCGGAAAGGCCCATTGTTGTTGAGGCGAAGGGAGAGAGCTGATTGCAGAGAGCACGCCATTCTAGGACTTCTAGGGTTTGGTTTTCGATTGATTTTGATTTTTCCGACGAGGTGACACGTAACGGCGAGGCGGCGCGTAGAACTGACGGCGAGGCGCGTGAGAATGTGAGGTGAATTGCCGTCGGTATGAGAAAATGGAGGGAGAGGGTGGAGTGATTCATCACACGCTCATCGCCTTTGAGAACGAAGGAATTATTCTCTGCTACCTCTGGTTATGATCGGAGTGGCTCGTCGGAGAAGATGAGCAACGATCGGAGAGATACTGAAACCTAACGGATAAGAAAAATTAAAACGCAACGTTTTGGTTTGCTCAGTGAAATGGGTTTTCGTGGATTAATTAATATGTAGTTTGGGCCTTTATCGGATAAAGCCCAATAAGTAAACAATAAGATTTGTTAAAACGCAACGTTTTGTTTGTAGATTTATAATAGTGTAGGAAAATTTGGTTTTACTTGCAATAAAAATTTCGCTAAAAGGATGAAGATGAGGAATGAGCTACTAAATAGAAAGCAATTAATAGTTGTATTAAAATTTTAATATTCCTCCTCACTTGTTAGAAAGATTGAGAAGAAAAAAAATAAGCAAAGCGTACCGGATGGTGATGGGAGTGGAAAACCGACGATAAAACCAAATAAACCATTGAGTTGTTTTAGAAATATTTACCTCTAGAGGTACTTTTTGGAAAGTCTCTTACCTTTGAGACACTTTATTGTGTTGGTATACTTTTGTGTAGGTTAATTACTAAGAAGACCCTGAACCAATAAAACCTCTCTCCTCTTTTTGCTTCTCCCTTTCTCAACACACGTTTGGATCTGTGTAATAAAACCTCTCTCCTCCTTTTTCTTTTTCCCCTTTCCTCTTCATCTTCCTCTATGCTTTGTAAAAAAAACAGAACCAGAAAATTCGAAACCAGTAAACAATTGTAAATGGATACAAATGAAATCATCAATCCTTCTTTGTTTCGCCTAACCCAATTTCTTAAATCTAAGCATCTTCATCACCCAATCTCTGATGTATAGAGAATCAAACAAAATCGAATTTGAATCCTAGGAGACAAACTCTTCTTCTCTTTTTTTCTGTGAACGAGCCTCTCTCTCTTTTGTGCATGAATGTTTATTCGACCAGATCTACTCATATTTGTTTACAATAGACAACCCAACCTCTAAGAAGAAGAAGCTCATGTAAAAGTTCCATTCCATTTGTGGATTGGTTGTTCTTTTTAGGTTTTCAATCTCCTGAGATAAAACGAGCTTCGAAAACGTTTGTTCACGCTTCCTGAGTTTGAGAAGATTAGAGGTTCTCCCCTGGATGTTTTGTTTGACTTGCATGTGAGCATGATGGTGTTTGGTGGAAAACCTCTAGTGGACAGCCTCAGTATATTGAACGGTTTATTGTTAAGATAAACTAGCACCATTGAGTTGTAAACTGAAAAAATCCCAAGATTGGTTAATATGAATGGTGGAGTTGACTTGGTATGTAGGCTAAACACGATTCGATGGAAATGTTTTGATGGATAGTCATACATGGATAGTGTTGGTTTTATTTGGTGGACAGGTTTACATGGATAACGTTCCTTGTTTTGTTAGCTCTTTGGGAATTGAGATGGTTAATGGTCAATCGTGCTTGATAATCATAATTCATAAACCTATTTCCTAAAGTAGAAGAGGTAAAACACACTCCTATAAAAAAATATAGTTTGTTTATTCGTTAATTATCCTTACAAGAGTTTGACAACACGATTCAATGGAAGTGTTTTGATGGATAGTAATATGTGGATAGTATTTGGTTTTATCTGGTGGATAGGTTTACATGGATAACGTTTAGAAACAAGAATAGGGAATATTAACTATCAGAACATTTAATTTCATAAAAACATGTATATAATTTCTGATTTATGAATCCATATCAAGAAATCAATACAAACCTAGAAAAATTAATATATTTCAGAAATCAATACTTCACGAATCTCCATAATCGATTTCCGATTCGTCTTAATCTTCGAGTGAATTTAAAACACTAAATCTATAAAATTGAATCGAATTATTTTGGAGAATGTTTTGTCGAAAAAATCATAGTCAACAAATCTCTACCAAATTTTTTATCAAGCAAATTGGATTCCAATTTATTTCTTTTACAAAAAGGAAAGAGAAAAAGGAAGAGAGAGGGAAAAGTAGAGGAAGAAGACGTGAAAGAAGAAAGGAAGAAGAAATTCATATATTAAATGAGTTATGAACATAAAAGGAAGGGTAGTTTGGGAATTAAAATTTTAAAAAGAAGGAGAAAGTATATCTAGACACAAAAGTATGTTTGAGAGTAATAAGTTTCACAAAAACTATCTGTACCGGGCAATATCCCGTTGTTTTAAACCAATGACAATGGTATGATGGGCGTAGATACATCAAGACTAGTTGCACTTGAAGAAGTACATCAAGAGCTTGCTTATAATGACATCAAAAACAGACAAAATATTTTCCATTTTGTTTCTCTAATTATTGACAAAATATTTATACCTGGTTAATTCGAATGTGAATAATCTTCATTGATTTTTGATATCAAATTTTAATTTTCCAATATACCGAAGATCAAATATGAATACCAATATATGCCCTCAATTAACCAAAGGGTAAGAAACGCAATGATCGGTAAACAAACGATGTATATATATCAATACATATGAAGCCTGAAAAGGGTTATTTTGTATGTCAAGACGAAGATAAGAAGAGTAATTTCATGAATTTCATGAATTTTGAGCATTAATACATAATTCGATGATTTCATATACTCCTAAATGAATTTTCCATGGAAAAATATAAGATGATATTAATTCGTTCAAAGAATAAAACCCTTTAATCACTCCCATACATTTCTAACCAAATCTCTATCTTACACCTAACCTCTCCTTTTTTCATGCTACGTTCTTTTCTCTCGACCATACATTGTTCATTATATATATAAACTTTTTGCCTCCAATTATCTGATTTTTCCATCCCCCAAAAAAAAGAGAGAAGAATCTTTGAATTTGTTGGTTGCATCGATCGGATTAGAGAGAGACAATATGGGTCGAGTGAAATTAGAGATAAAGCGTATAGAGAATAACACAAATCGACAAGTTACATTCTCGAAAAGACGAAATGGTTTGATAAAGAAAGCTTATGAATTTTCGATTCTTTGCGACATTGACATTGCTCTTCTCATGTTCTCTCCCTCCGATCGCCTTAGCCTCTTTTCCGGCAAAACAAGGTTTCTCATTAAAAATAAAAAAATCACATTTTTTGCTTCATTAATTGTATAATTATAAGCCAATAAATTATCCACAACCCTTCATTTGATTGACATATATATTTGTTAAACGTTGGTCAGGATCGAAGACGTTTTCTCAAGATTCATCAATCTTTCTGACCAAGAACGAGAGAAGTAATTAAACCGAGCAAAATCTCCTTTGATTCAACTTTTTATTGTTCATAATATTTTTCTTGATTATTGTCTTATTTATTTGTTGATTACTTAATTTTATTTCAGTGCTCTATTTCCCGAACCAAGCCGACGCCAGTACGTAACTTAAATCTTATTCTTCCTTTTATAACTTCACAAGAATAATTTAAATATATAGTTGTGTTTGGAAGTGAAGATGATTCAATACTATGGTATATATATATAATAATATTCTAATTGGAGTTTTCATGTTTTGCAGAGATTTCCAAACCAAAGAGGTAACTAGACCAAGTGTAGTGTGTGTGTGTGCGCGCACTTTTCAATTGAGAGAGTAAAGAAAAGTATAAATAAACAATGAAATAGCTATTTTTCTTATGATATTGGTTCAAAGATTACATATAATTTGAATGCAATGATATGTATTATAGTATTAATAATCTTGGGTTTGTTTATGTTACGTAATAGTACCTACTCAGGACTTTGCAACAACTTAAGGCTGAGAATGATATTGCACTTCAACTCACCAAGTACCTCAACTTCTCTCTCTTTTTTAATTCATTACATTAAAATCTATACAGTACATTATTTTTTATTTTTTTTTAATTATACACAGTTTCCCCAAAGGCTTTCTAGGTCCAAGAGACTAATCTGTGTCGCCGGCGATGCCCAAATTTTAATCCCCGGTGGCCAAGAATCGAACCCGGGACCTTATTGGGAATTACCTCCCTCAAGTACCACTGGGATACGACCACTTGGTTATACAGTACATTATTTTCCATGAATATAGATTGATTTTTCTTTATTTAATTATTTCTTATTGGATGAATATCAAAAGCCCTGCAGCTATTAACTCCGACGTCGAGGTAAAGTTTCTTCTCATTTTTCTTCAATTATTATCTTATGCAATTTTCGCTATTAACTCCGACGTCGAGGTAAAGTTTCTTCTCATTTTTCTTCAATTATTATCTTATGCAATTTTCTAAAATTTTATTTTTGAATCCAAACACTGAAGGAACTAGAGCAAGAGCTTTATAAGTTACAACAACAACTTCATATGGCGAAGGAAGAACTTAGGTATTGTGTTCTTCTCTTTAATTATTACTAAAATAACAATGTAAGAATGTGATAGTATTTAGTGACTAATTGTTATATGCAAATACAATTAGGAAATATGAACCAGATTCAATAAGGTTTACATCAATTGAAGAGTACGAAACTTGTGAGAAGCAACTCATCGACACCTTAACACGTGTCACTCAACGACGGGTCAATACTTTAAACCTTTTTTTATTTTTTTCTTAAAAATAATATTAGCAACTAATATAATCTGTTTGAGAATGCAGGAACATATATTGAATGACCAATTATCTTCATACGAAGTAGGATCTGCTATTCAACAACAACAAAATATAAGTGGACCTTCTGTAAACGACGTCGTTGGAAGTTGGTTAGCAGAAAATGGGCCAAGTCAAGCCCATTTATTCGACCCATCAGCCCATTCAGCAATGTATGAAACATTGTTGCAAGGAAGTAGCTCCAGCTCGAACCTAAACAACCACATGGGTGAATGCCACATGTCAAATCCTAACGGTGGTGATATGTTCCAAGAATGGGCCCAGGCCTATAATTTCACTACGGGCCCAAATCCCTGGTCATGTTTCCCCCTATGCACCATCAGGTTCTTAAATAAATTTTATTAAAAATTAATATTAAGTATTCAATAAAACAATGTATGATAATTTTGTTTTTAAAATATTACTAGCATGGAGTGGTGGATCCCAGTATGGAGGAAAATGCACAAGCAGACCACGAAGTCTCCGATTATGATATTAGAATGCCTCAGCTTGGTAGCCAATAATCTCCAAGAGGGATTTTTAATTTACTATTTATTTACATATTTTTATATGGTATAATAAGATATTACTATATATATTTTACCTTGTATCAAACAATATATGTAGAAATCATATTTTAATAAATTTTTTAAATTGAGATAAAGGAAATTTTATATTTATTACTAATCAAATTTGCTGGATTGAGCTGTCATGTACTACATGCACTTGACTGTTTCTCAAAAAAGAAAAAAAAAACATGCATTTGACTCTAACCAAATATGGACATATGGAAATGTGTGATTTAGCAATTGTATTTACTCAAATTTGTTATTTAAAAAAAAAACTAGATATCTTTCCTTTGTATAAATTACCTTTTGTTATTTTGTTGAAATTGCTGACAATTTTGGAAGATAAGGCATAAAAGGGTAGTTTATGATTTTTTATCTTTTTATTATTGTTATTAATACTATTATTATTATTATTGGTTTAATATATATATATATATATCAATCTATATAGGTATATGCATTGAATTAAGAGAATTTCTGTGTATTTAATATCTTATATAATAAAAGTCTAACTAAATAATTTGTGAATTCAAAAAATATATATACATGTGTAGACATGAGGTGTAATCACCTGAAAATGTCCTTTGTATAATTAAATTTGCACGAATAAAACAAGTCTAGTACTTGAATTGTTTATGTCAAAACAAAATATAAATAAGTTAGACCATATGTTACATACCAACATGACTATTGACTCATGAGGTTGAATAATCTCATATAATGTAATGTACTAATATACGTCTAGTTCAAATAGATTTACTTAACTCGAGCAAATATAATTCTAAGAAGTTATATTTTTAAGCTTGAAAATGTTTCTTTTTTGTCAATGAGTTTGGAACTGCTAAATGAAAAATAAAAAGTTTATTGAAATGGTTATATTCTAAAGTAAAATTTTTAAACCAAATATAATTTTTCCTAACCTTGAAAACTTGGTACATTTAAACACAGTAACTTAGTATAAAAAGAACGTTATTTCTTAGAAAGAAAAACAGTATTAACTATTAGAAAATAAATTTAAAACAGTCTTTATTTTGTTAAGGCCAAAACTAGTTATTCGGTTCTCCATTTGGATTCTATAATTTTATAATGAGGATTATATTAATTTATATCAGCTAATCAACATTTTATGTTATTGAATAGTTTAGTAGCAAACTTTTAACAAGATATTGTAACAAACTCTTTTTTTTTTTTTGCAAAATGTAAATTTATTATAAGAAAATATAATTGAGTGTGTAAAAAATATGAAAATGAGTATTTATATTAAAAGTTAGGGATCTAGTCGCTATATTATGTTTATTATGTTTTTAGTTCATAAGTTTATAAATTTATTTACCTATTTTTACAATTTACTTTTAAAAATATTTATTTAGAGAATCAATTATATCAAAGGTATAATTGTAATATATTGTAATTTATAGGTCATTTAACTATTTCAATTAGTTGTAGTTAAAAAAAATTATCGTAAATGCACCACGTCATTATTTTATGTCTCGTTTTTTACTATATAATAGAGATTAGTTTTCGAAGAAGATATGAGTTTTGTGGTCAATAATTATGTCTTCTCATGGCGATATGTTCGATGAAGAAACACCAGTGATGGGTTCTTTACATTTGCATGAATCACCGGAATCACATATTCCGTTAACGGTATACCTTTTGGGTCCGTCACAATTATATATTTTTTTATATAATTATTTCATAATAAATTATTGTATATGGTTGATATATAGGATCCGCTGCTGCAAAATACATTGATGATAGAAACTGAAACAACGTATGACGAATATACTAGATTGATCCCTGTCTCTGCAATAAGCGAAACTAACTTATTGATGTCAGATCAACAATCGACTCTAATCAGCTATCAAGAGACATCAACACTATCGCAAAATTCGCTTGAAATGGTATATTACCTACACTTTACCTTAGAAGAAAGAAATAAAGTATAAACCTAACTATGAAGGATAGGTGTCGTGCCGGGTAGATATTTTGAATTCTTGTAATATTTATTATTTATTTCGTTCATATGAATAAAAAATTGATTTGTATTTGTTCTGCAATTAACCATATGCAGTATTTCGGTATCCTTTGGATATTGATATATGACAGACTATTGAGAATATGCTTAGTGCAAAAACTTATTTTATAAATATATTAAAAGCCAAATTTTCAACAACAAAAAAAAGTACAGTATTCATAGAGAATTTTGATTTTCTCTCTTCGAATTTTAGTATTTTTTATTTACTTTGTTATTAGCAAATATTAATTTATATATTTATGAATCAAATCAAAATGAATAATAGATCAAAACAAAAGTAACATATATATATCGTCGAACCCTATTAGCTACTAATAATTCAATTTCTTATATTTTATGGTAGCAACAATACCAACACCAAGTCCGGCAACAACAATTAGGCAATTCATATGAGACTTGGTTTCAAGAAAACTTACTAAACGAACAATGTTTTTTAAGGCAATCCATACTGAATTCTTTTCAGGAGTCAAGTGTTTTTACAATGGTACAAACCATTCCTTGGAGCATGTTTTATTTTCTTAACTAAATTATATTCTAAGTTTTTTGTTGAATCATTTTTTTTTTCCAGAATCAATTAGAGACTGGTCAACAAGTTGAGCTAGAAAACAATGGATTTGCATATTCAACCATATATAATCCTCATGAGTCTCCAAATCATCTTCAGGAGCAACCTCCTCCTCCTTTACCTGTGTATGAACCTCAAAAATAAAATTTTCTTTTGCATATAATATAAAACTCTAACTTCTTAAGTAAACTAATAATAATAAGTTATTAATCAATGCAGCCTACAAGAGGAGCATTCTAATGGATACTGGCCACTTTTGTCTCAACTTTTGGGTTGTTTCCCAACTTATAATCTCCCTGTTACCACCACCACAAGTGTAAGTCACATTAACTATTTTTCTTTGACTATCGATAGACTTATATAAATGTCTTTAAATTCTTATTATTTTTAAAATAAATTTATAGGTTCCTATGCAACTACCTGCTCATACTCTTTCAAATAGGTACGTTTTTTTGTATTTTTATTCCATGTTAATTATTTGATAGCTACATTTACTTATCATCTTCTGTCTCAATGGTTAAACAGTCAATACCGTAATTCTTATGATTTGACTTCACTTATGGTGCCGAATCCAGAGCCATCTAGTCTCATCGTCCCCAACAATCTCGTTCCAAATGGGTACTATATTACTCAAATGTAACACTTTGTATAGTAAAACAATATCGATTTATAACAGAGTATTATTTTGATGAGATATAGGTCACAAAACTATTTGCCGAACCAGTCGTATCGTCATGTCCCATTCAATTCTTCTTCGAACATGCATGGTCTGCCTCCATCAGTTTTATGGTAATTAAAGTTTATCTATTGTGACACTATATGCTTCTCTCAATCTATATATATGTTTTAAAAAGATTTTTAAATGTAAAATTTGTTGGATTCATACAGGACATATCCACAACCGAATCAAAGTAGTATGATCCCTACCCCAAATGAAGCTCTTCAACATAACATTCTTCTACCAGATCAGACTACTACGATCCCTACCCCGAATAATGTTATACAACATAACATTCCACAACCAAATCAAATCACTATGATCCCTACCCCGAGTAATGTTCTACAACGTGACATTCCTCAGCCAAATCAAATCACTATGATCCCTACCCCGAATAGTGTTCTACATCGTAACATTCCTCACCCAAATCAAATCACTATGATCCCTACCCCGAATAATGTTCTACAACGTAACATGTCATTCATACCAAGTCCTCAAATTTCTTTGAATTCTACTAGGTAAACAATTCATGACCTAGTCAATTTTTCGACTACTTGACTTAGTCGATTTACGTAACTTTTCTGGACCTCATTTTTTTATAGGCATTATGGTGGCAATCAGGTATCGGTGCATCAGCCTTCTCCCAGGGTTATGTTCTCCACTCCGACGCGTATAGGTCCAAACGCAAACTCAATCATACCTCCACAGGTACAGGAATGAATTTTTAAAACTTTATTTGGTTTCAAAATGTTGCTGGAATGATAGTACTATGTATATATCATCAATCTTCATCAATATTTTACAAATGAGTATATATTTACTAATAAAACATTATTGATGACATGAACATTACAGACCAGTGGTTTAGGATCTTGGCGTCGAAGTTACCAAAGTGAGTTTGACGTTGGACAATCATCCTCTCCAGCTCAACGCAGGGTACAAGTTCTTGAACACACATAAAATTCATTATTTAAGTAAGAAACAACTAATCAAATAGAAAGATAATATAACTTAATGAAATAATGCAGAGAATTACACCAGGAAACGAAAATTTTGGTTCAACTGCTGAAGAAAGGTTTGTTTTCCCCCATTGACTAACCACATTACTAATTATATATTTATATATGTATTTCATTCTCAAATAAATATTTAATCATATATTATCTAGAAACAAAAGATTCTTAGGAATTTTTTTAAAAATGTATGTTTTTTTCAGGGTGGAAAATAAAATATACAATCCGATATACGAAAGCCTCGGTCTACTTATTGATCCCCACTTGAGCGAGTTTTCTCAAACGCAATTCGGTAATTCGTTTTTTTTCTTATTTTTTTTTATTTTGTTAACTTACGAATTTCGAATTATATTTATGAATTTTGACAATAATTCATATATTCACATACACCATCTTATTGATTTCGTAATTTGTTCTTTTTAATCTATAGGTCGTCTTCGTCGCTGATCTATCCTCATCAAACGTTGAATAAGTGAAAGGGCATTTGTGCTTAATGGTGCAATGGAGCACATGGTCATGGTCTATCTTTGTTTGTTGTTTCTCTATGAACCTTAGTTTTATCTCGAACATGGTCTTCTTCTTTTTTTTCTATGGTCCTTCGTTGTATCTCTTGCGGTATCGATAAGTTTATACATTGTTTTACATTTTTATGTATACAATGTGTAATGTAACTTTATCTTATACATTGAAGCAAGATTTGTTTACCTTTCTTAAAATTTTATCTCCTTTGATTTCCGATCACATCTTCGAGCTAATGTAGTATCATATCGCAGCCCATACTCTTATTTTTTATTCGTCGATTGTCTCGGGAAAGTTACTAACTGCACAGGGTGAAGAAAATTTTGTTATGAGAATCAATTTAGAAGATAAATGAATATATAGAACAAATTGTGTTGAAGTAGAGAGGGAACCTCATTACTGATTGGAATGATGGGCCGAATTGGCAATCATATGGGCTTGTTTGGGCTCGGGCTCAGGCCGCCAACCTTTCACGACGTCGTTTAGACCTCCCATGCTTTGTTGTGTATTTGGTGCTACGCAAGACTGACTCAACACATGTTCCTGCGAATATCAATTACTTGATTACTTTATTTTCCCTATTACGATGTAATTAAGTAGCAGAAGATCTCATGTGTAGTAGGTGTCACCCGTCTCTGAACGACACGTGTCAGTGTATTGAGGAGATGAGTTTCACAAGCTTCAACCTCCTCGATTGATGTAAACCTCACTGGATCTGGTTCGAATTTCCTATGTGTAAATTAAATCACCAGAATCATAATTAGTGTTTACGTAACATTATTCTTTTATATGTATATATTTGATCAAATAGGACTATTATAGGGAAAATAATACCTTAGTTCTTCCTCTGACATTTGAATCTGTAGTTGTAATCTACAAATTTCTTGCTCAAGTTCCTGTAAAAATTGCAAATATAATTAGAATTTCTTTCGTTAATTATTTGTATGATTTTAGTAAATAAATTAAGAACCTCGACATCGGATTGGATAGCTTCAGGCCTTTTCCAGTCATAAGATCAAAGATTAGTTTGCAGATATTTCTTATTTTTCAAACATATCATCCAACTCCAAATAGTAATAAGATAAAGAAATTATAAGGTCAGGGTAGAAAGAAACCGAGGTTCGTCGATTTGGAGGGCCATGTCGTTCTCAGTTTTGAGTTGCTCAAGAGTTCTTAACAAATACTGTCACAAAAAATGTTTTTAACAAATTAATATATACATATATTGTCAAAGCAGAGAGAGGCGACAAAGAAGCAAGGAATCAAGGAAATTCTCTCTATTCCCAAAGAGTGCATTACATCAGAATATATAGATCAAAGACATTACCCTACTTGCCTTAAACAATAGCTAGAAGAATAGGAAAGCAATATACACATAAATGATATGCAATCCTAACGATATGATAGAATGATCTCAATATATATATGTAAAATAAATACAGAAGATTCAAAATTTGATCATTCTCATTAAAATGATCATATACTTGTAATTGTGTTAGATATAATTTTATCACTAGTTGTGACGTGGTCAAATCCACAACATAAATCCAAGTAACTAGAGCAAAACGAGCAAGAGCTAGAGAGGCTATAAACAATCAATTTCACGCCATAAACTAGAGTTCATAAATTGATTGTTAAACGTCTTCATTCTTGTTTTTTTTTTTTTTTTGCTACCTAATTTTTATCAATAAAAAAACTATTCATCATCAAAATTCTTTGTTTTCCGTACTCTCTAACTAATCGTATATTTTTTGCCCAAACAAATTGTGAAGAGAAACAAATTACTCAATAAACTAGTTTTTTTTTTTTTTGATAAGTCTCACCTCTTTGTTTTGGATACTTCTGCACAACACATGAGAATTTGTTAAATTAGTAACAAATTATAGTGTAAGTATATATCATATGGGTTGACTAAACAAAAGTATGATACTCACTGCCGTTTGCTTTGGTCGGGGAAAACTATAGCACTGAAAATGTAAAAATATACAAAAAAAAGAACATGTGAATATTATACATATGAAGTTATAAACTTATAAATCAAGTAGATTAAAGTGTGGAATATACATACTTCTCTCTTTCTTGATCAGGAAGATTGATGTACCTCGTGAAAACGTCCTCGATCCTGAAATCAATATATAAATGAAATACAAGACCATGCATGTGTGTGTATAAACTATTTATGAAATACTAAAGACACAGAACAGAGTTGCAAAGAAGAAACGGTGGGCGAATGAAAGAGATAAGACTCAGAGTGAGTCATTGCATGCATTGTAATATTCAATTCATTGATGCCATCGAAACGTGACGTGTTCCTCGCATGGAGTGCCACTTATATACTGCGGGAGGCTTTCGTATTTATATACTACTACTATGGTGATTAGCGTATGGTCATGTTGGATATTAAATTATATAATATTTGAAAATGATGAGAGTTTCTCATATCCTTTTTTTTTGGTGAATTGAGTTACTCATATCCTAATTAGTATATAGAATCACTAAATCAATTGGAGACCTTTTTTTTGGTTACAAATTCAATCATGTGAAGTGAGACTAACACTTCACTTTTTATGTTTCTTATTTTGGTTTTTTTTCTAATACATGATTGTACTTGACTTTAATTTAAACTAAAATGACAACGAATAATATTTTACTAACAAAAATGATAGTCTATATCATTTTTGGGGATACCATGAAATAACTTAATGACAGTGTATTCTAATCATCTATATGCAATCTGATCACTCTTAAGAAAAGGTTTGATGTAAATATTTATATTGATTTGGATCCCCCATATATATTACACGTGAATAAGTATTCATAAATTTTTGACTGTATAGGCAAAGTATAATAAAATTTCGAAAAGTTAAAAGTTTTATGAATAGTGAGAAATCTATGTTTAACTTTAGTTTTGTTTTAATGTAAACAATTTATATATTCAATAAAATCATAGTTTAGTTATTTTAATTATTTTGCAAGTTTAATTTGTTTCATAAATATTGTGCATTAAACGAAAATATTATCTCTTTTCTTAAAGCGAGAAGATTAATATATAAGTCCTGACAAACCAGCAAACCTAAAAATAGATAACGAGAAGAATACTAATTACCAACTCCTAACTAAAGCTTCTGTAATATGCAAAAACGTGACAACGTTCGGTTGGACCTCTAATAGATTCAAAATTACAAAGCGATGTAAAATAAAATAAGAACAAAAAAAAACTCAAAATTACCACTACTAAAAAAAGAGACAAAGAACCACTATTCGGTGGCTTGTCCGTTTTCCTTTCAAATAATATGGGCGGTAAATATATACATATGTCAACCCCAAACGTGGTTACACTTTTAACTAAGTTGATGGAATAACCTTAATGTTCTATAATGACCGATATGTTCGAGAAATCGAAATTACCTCGTTTGACCGGAAAATTGACAAAGGCGATTGGAGGGGGAGAACATGAGGAGAGCAAGATCAATATCACAAAGTGTTGACAATTCATAAGCCTTTTTAATCAACCCTTTTTTACGTTTTGAAAACGTAATTTGCCGGTTGGTGCTCTTCTCTATCCGCTTTAGCTCCAATTTAACCCGACCCATACTATCCAAATGATCACTGCAAATAATCAAAACGCGATCTATTAATACTTGATATATGATGATACGAGTGGAAAAAAAATTAAAGGGTGTATGCATATATACATACAAAATGAGACCGACGAGAGGTGAGTTTTATGTTGTGTGTTTCAAGAGAGAGAAAGATTACGAATGCGTGAATAGCTAGAGTTTTGATCTTAACTTGGACGAATGGTTTTCATATTGCTAGGTACATGACCTACATATATACTCATTTTTATATAATACTTGTAAAACTTCTTTTTTTATAATCATATTTTATAACCAAGTGTAAGTATGACATTTTAACAAATGAAAAAAAAAAACTTTTACTCCCATATAACATTATTTTCCTTGGAATTAATTGGCCGACATTCATATAATGTAGTATATATACATTCCTCATAGGTGATACATGCAAAACTGTACAAAATTTTTGATGGTTAAAAATTAAAATAGTGTAAAGTGACCGCATAAGTTGTGAAGGGTGGACGTGGTAATCGCGGTCGGGGAAATAAAGGTGGTTGTGGCTAGTATCGGCGAGACTTTTATTGTAAGATCGGAGCAGAAAATTAGATAACTTTATATCTCAAGATCTTCTACATCAAACACACTCTGTAATTTTTTTTTCTGGAAACGTGTTGCAATTCTGTAATCGCTTCTTTAATAAAATTGCTATTTAAAAAAAAGTAACAGTATAATTAAAAATGGTACAAATAATCATCCTTGTATTTTTTTTACTGAATGGTTTCACAAAACACAATATAATTTGTACTGTTGTGATACAATATCACTAATGAGTACCAATATTTTTCACTAGCCTGTCACTAATAGTATACACCGTCTACATTGATATGTATTCTGAACATTTCACATGCTCAGTGAAACATGTGAGAGAGATGATATATAAAAAGTGAAATGAAAGCTTATTTATTATATAGTTGCCTCTTGATGAAGGACCTTCAGAAGGAGGGTAAAGGATCTAGGGTTCATAGAGAAATATTTGACGTTACTATTAGAAATGTACATGACGACCACCTAGTCTCAGACTGTGACACGTAGCGTTGTTTTTTTGTTATTGTTGTCTCGGTTTTGGTTTGTTGTAACGCGCCGACAAGGAAACGGGAGGGAGAGAGATCCTAACCGCGAAGTTTGCTCTGTGTATTTTATACATTTAAACCGACCGGTTTAGATATTGCCGGTTTAGGGTCTTATTCTAATGAAGAAAACTAAGAGTGACGTATTATACTAACCAACCACAAGGTCTACCATCACTCCCGTGTTCCACAAGCATGAAGTATAAGTGGTATAAGTAAAACCACATAAACCGATAGAAATTTAATTTGATCCAAAATCTAAACGTGCAAAACCACATAAACCGGATTATAACATTTTAATATACTTGTGCATCATTTTATGATCCGGTGTGTAAAAAATCTGAAACACTTGAGATTTTGGCTTGGAAATGAAAAAAGATGAGCTCTTCTGATTTTTAGTGGAAAAATGGCAAGTACCAAAACGATATTTTGTTTGTCGCAATGCTGATCAGAACTTCAGGATTATTCGGTTTGGTTCAATTTCCCTCGAATTCGATTCATACTTTGTATCCGACCATCTGGATTTTGTACTTTAATGCAGAAGCAAACAAAAATTTGTTGAAACTTGAAACATGAACCAAATATATATGTTTGACCAAGTATTTTTTAAAATCGTCTTTACATCATTAGATCATTATATGTTTAACCTATTACAAATGATGACGAACAAATTTAATCTTCGCCTTGTCTGGAATAATAACCTATGTCTTCGCCTTGTCTGGATCCTCCTTTCTAGTGACAGTTCTCAATGGGCCTTATGGCATAGGCATCATCACCTCAAGAGAAACTCTTCATGGGATGTGCAAGCTTTAAATTCAGATTGATGGTCTTGGAAAATGTTTCTGAGGATTAGCCAGGCGGTTTATAAAAACAACAGTGGGTAATGGTTGCTCTACTCACTTTTGGTTTGATAGCTGGACTCCTTTTGGTCCGCTCATCTCTATGTTAGGACCTATGGGCCCCTAGAGACTTGGGAATCCCTATCAAGGCGATGGTGGCTAATGCTTGTGATGACCAGGGCTGGATCCTCAGGGCTCCTAGGTCTGACTTAGCTCTCAGTTTACATGCCTATTTAACCACTATCCTTTGCCAACGGCCTCCTCTGCTCAGGACTCACTTGGTTGGGTGGTTGAGGATACTCTGTGTAGGGGTTTCTCATCTGCTAGGACATGGGAGGCTACCAGACCAAGACAAGAGGAAAACCAATGGGTTGTCCTTGTCTTGTTTAGAGGGGTTGTTCCGAAGTTAGCTTTCCAGATGTGGGTTTCAAACCTTAATAGGCTCCCCCACTAGAGATAGGTTGGTATCATGGGGAGTTGCTAGTTGCTCGGACTGCTGTCGTTGCACTACGGCTCCTGAAACTAGAGACTACAAAATGCTCTATTGTGTGTTTGCTGCTAGTATCTGGTCTGAAGTCTTCACCAAATTGGACCCTCGCCAAAGTTTATTCACATCTTGGCCTAAACTGCTCTCTTGGATCAGAATCTCCACAGACCAAGCTCCTCCTCTGCTGAGGAAATTGGTCTCCCAAGCGCTCATTTTCCACATTTGGAAGCAGAAGAACAATGTACTGCATAATGGTATGTACATCGCTCCTCTGATTATCCTCATACTTGTTGATCGGGAAATCAGGAATATCATCAGTTCTAGGAGGCATCGAAAACGATGGAGTACTCTCATGTCTCTTTGGATCAGGTAGCATCAAACTAAATGCTCACCATGTTGTAACTCGCTCATATTGTAATCTTGTTTTTATTCTTTTTTGCCAAGATTACTCTTCTTTAGGTAATGCTTTTGTACTACTTTAACTTCATTCTACAATAATATTTACAATTTAGCAAAAAAAACAAATTTAATCTTCTACTCTTCTAATCAATAAAGATGATTCTACAAAGATTTATGATTGGTGATTTTTCAACATTATGCTCATTTTTAGGATTCATAGCCCATGCGTAATGACAATTCATTGATCAAAAATATTGAAAGAAAAGAAAAATAAAAAGTATTGTAAATGCATTCATGTCAAATGACAAAAATTTTACATAAGAGAGTATGTGATTAATTTTAACTAATTCGGAAACTTTAAGGGTACAATTGCAATTTCATAACAACTTGAAATACCAAAACCCTAGATTATTGAACAGAATATAAAACCTCACCAAGCGGCGCTTTTCTCTTCTCCTTTTGGTCATCGTGTATCCTCTTCCTCTCCATCTCTCCTCCGCCGCACAGATCCAAACTCATTCATCTCCGGCGAAAATGGTGACTGCAAAGAAAACGGTGGGTTTTGTTCTCTCTCTGTAAAGTTTTATTCTTTTTGGATCTACTTTATTAACTCAACAATGTCTAAAATTATGCTCCTGGGTGAAATTGCAGAAGAAGTCTCATGAGGGTATCAACAGTAGGTTGGCTCTTGTAATGAAGAGTGGTAAATACACTCTTGGTTACAAATCTGTACTCAAATCTCTCCGTGGCTCTAAAGGTAATTTAGTCGAACACTTGGTCTGCAATAGAGAAATGTTTAGTTTTTTTGTGGCTAGTTGTTTAGTTGATTTGTCTGGATTGTGTTTATATTTGCAGGGAAGCTAATTCTCATCTCCAGTAATTGTCCACCTTTGAGAAGATCAGAGATTGAGTATTACGCAATGCTCGCTAAAGTTGGTGTTCACCATTACAATGGAAGTAAGTTCCTTTCATCTTTAGCTCTTATTGATTCAGAGATTACTTGTCCCCTTGTTTGTAACTAGGGTTCATTAAGTTTAGTAATTGAGAATTTATAATCTTAAGTAGAGGAAAGTTGTAAAGTGTTGATCTTTCTTAAAAATCACAGATTCCTATATTTTTGTGTTTAGTACAAATTAGTAAAGCTACATTCTTGCACAGCTTCAAGGTTCCATGAGTTCCTAAATTGATTTTTGTAGTGGTAGAGTCCAATAATCTACGATTTCGGTTTGTATCGGAGGTTGATAGTCTGATTTTTCGCAACTTGATCAGATCATACTCTTTGATATAACCAAGAAGGCGTTTTACATTGTGATTACTCTATCAACATAGCTTCCTGTTTCATAATCTAGGATTTTTGGCGTTTCTGCGTTGTTACGTTGCCTCGTGATTAATCACATTTGCTTGATTCCTCTATGTTGATGTGTTTTGCAGACAACGTCGATTTGGGTACTGCTTGTGGAAAGTATTTCCGTGTTTCTTGTTTGAGCATTGTTGATCCTGGTAAAACTACATAATTACTCTCTTACAAATTAACCTATTGGTTCTTCATTGATCTATCAATAGTGTGAATTCCTACTAATGATTGTGTTTTGATTTGTGACAGGTGATTCTGACATTATCAAGACAATGGCTGGTGATCAGTGATACAGTTATCGATTTTAATCTTCCTGGACTTTATCCATTTTTGTATTTTGAGCATCTCTTTATGAGCAAAAGATTCTTGTGTTTCTCTTTTTTATATATGAAGAACCGGTTAAGAAAATTTTATGAAAGAACATGCATTTCTTCTCTCATCATGAGAACATGCTTAATCCTCTATTTGCTGAAGTTGCCCTCCATTTATTTCGTAATTATGGCATTACCCTCTCGTTGTTCAATATTTATGAATTTGCCCTCTGCTATATAGCTTTTCCGTGATTGCGTATATATCTTCAATTTATTTCGTAATTCTAGTTTTACCATCTAATCAGTACATATTTATTGTTTTTATCTTCTAATTGTTCAAATTTAGCGTTTAAATCCTCGATTAGTTACATAATTAGAGTTTTGCCCATCGCCCTCTAGTTAGTCCACATTTATGATTTTACTCCGTGACTGTTACATATATATGTCTTTCCCCCTGGATTGGTCCATATTTACAGTTTGATCCTTCGTTTTTCCAGAGATTTGGAATCGGTCCCATATGTAACAAAGATACATTGCAATAGTGTGAAGTGAACACAAGTACCAAATGCTTAATAATTTACTTGAAGTAGTAGCTACAGAGAAAAGATGAAGCTTTTACTTTACTTGGCTGCTTCTTCTTCTTCTTCTTCTTCTTCTTCTTCTTCGGTATCGAGTTCAAGACCTTCCGCTGCTAATAGCTGAGTAATAAGCTTCTTCTTATCTTCCTCTGCTTTCTTCCTCATCAAATCTCTTTTCTTCAATACCAACGTATGTCGCTTTAACGTACTATTGAAATACTCTCGAGACGCTTTCTTCTCCTTCTCCAATATCCTCCTCTCTTCTTCCGGATCAACCTTAATACCAAGTTTCCACATTCAAAAAATTACTACTTTTGGGAAAGAACAAGATTAGTTATTTTCTTTACCTTTGAACGAGAAAGACGACGAGCACGAAGATTAATCTCGAGCTGTTGTTGTTCAGCCCAAGCCGCAATCGCCATGTCGCCTCTCTGATCAAATGCTTTACGCTTTTTCATTAACCATTCCATCCAAGCTTGTGATGCCTACACAAAACCCACTTGTTATTATTAACATCTCATTCGTATAAACAAGATTCTTATATATATATATTACCTTCATTGGACTCACTCGGTTATCCATATCGTACTGTCTTCTCTTTTCCGAATCCATTAGTAACTCATAAGCAGCTTGAATCTTGATGAATCTACCTTCTGCTGTTTCTCCTTCTTCAAGTGTCCCTTTTCCATCATAAACTACAAATACAAAACACAATTAACTCCATAAACACAAACATATAAGATCCCAACTTCTAAAAACCGCAATTCTTGATTTCGATTACGAGTTTAAAGATGGAGAGAAAACGTACCATCGGGATGATAGAATTTGGCTAATCGTCTATACGCCAACTTAATCTGTTCTTCTTCTGCATCACGATCCAACTCTGTAACACAAAATCAAAACCATAACTTAGAAATGAACAAAAACACAAAAAGGAGACTTATTCAAATTCTTCATACACAAATCACAAACAGTAATCAAAATCACTAATAACAAGTTTATATACCGAGAGTATCGTATGGAGTTTTCTCTTCGGTCCAATTAGAAGCCTTAACGAGAGTCTTTCTCTGACTCAAACGAAACCAAAAGTTCGAATCTTTAGACCTAAACCAAGAAGAAGGAGACGAATTCGAATTCGAAACTCGGTTTCTATAGGCGACGTTTTGAATCGAAACCCTAATGATTGATCGGGTTTGATTTCTACTACTACAACACACGATCGAAGAAATCACCGTATGTGGTCTACAAATTGCCCGTAGATTGCTCATAACTTCCGACCCAGAAACCGATGAATTTCGCAAACCCAGAAAGAAAAATTCATAAAAATCGAATTTTTCCCCGATTCTTAACATGAAGAAATTGCTCAAATTTGATTGATTCTTCCGAGGACAAACGTATGGGTAAACTCCGAAAGTGAGATACTTGAGAAAAATCAAACCCAACACTAGACTTTTACTCTTCTAATTCTTCAATTGATTTTCCCATTTTCATTTTCCTCAGAAAATTACAAGATTCCCGGGAAAATATTATGTGGACGAACGAAGTAGAACAAAGTAAAATTACAATTATACCCTTTTTATATTTTAGCCCCTGAACAATATAAGTATATTAGATTCAGTACACATACTATCACATTGCTAAATTTCAAACCTAGAAATATATTACACTAATAAGAAGAAGAAGAAGAAGAAGCCTTATTTTTGTATCTAATATATTACAAAATTTACATCTTCTTGTTTTACAAATATATAACCTGGAGAGATACGTCATATTAAGCAAAGTATATAAAGTTCTAAATCAAGAGAATCACTCTACTAGGTAAGATCTTGTAACAACATTCCAAGCTTGTGATGAGTCTTCTATAAAACTTTGATTATGTTTCTTGTTTTCATGAATTTTCCTTTTAAGTTTGTTCTCGTGGACGAGCTGCCCATAAAGAACTAAGAGCACGAAGCCTATGAAGATACTCTCCCAATGCAAGCAAACCTCGAGCCGCTTGTCTTGTCGTCAAGATTTTCGCCATTTGTTGCAAAGTTTGTTGTCTCAAATGATCCGCCTGTTCATCAAACTAGATTCTTGAATCTTGACATAGAAACACACAAACTTTTTTGCTTTGGTCAACTTAAAATGTTTATTAGAGGTCACATGATCGAGTGACGTTTAGATCGAAACTAATATTAATATTGTGGGTTTTGGGCTTGAGGGGGTTACGGGTTTCGCCCAAAACCTCCTGCTAATTCAAAACAAAACAAAATGTTTACTTACTTGATTCACAAATCCTTCTAATGCTTGAAGATTCTCTATAGCTGCAGCCATTTGTGTCGGGGGATACTCCGTGGAATCGATAACCGCATCAATCACAATGTTTTCGGTTAAACTCTGTTGAAGTTTATCGATACCTTGAGACAAAGCATCCTCTGCTTGTTGCGATGATTGTTGAAGGTTTCTTACTTCCAAGATTTGTTGATCGGTTAATGGTTGAAGATAAGGCATCACAACCTACAAAAAAAGGGAGAAAAATATTTACATTTTGAAAATGTCATTTTGAAAAACATTACATTTTGAAAATGTCTATTAGTATTTTTTTTGAACGTTGTAAATTTTACGTTTAAAAGCTCGGAAGGACGAAACCCGCCAATCCATTGGAAGAATCTTTCGGTTGAAGTTCGCCACATGCCCGATATCAAGTAGAAAACATCGGCTTTCGCTGCATTAGATTTCATTCGAAAAAGATTCGCGTAATGGTTCAAGCAACTCTCTACTAGCATCCTGAGTTCTACGTCGCTTATATGAGCTTGAAGCGCTGTTCGGATTTCGCTAACTCGTTTACTTTGTTCTTCAAGCCAATGTGAATATTCCATTTCAAATGAAGCAATCCCTGTGTTAATACTCCCTGTTGGTCCTAAATAGCTAGAATCTGACGAGTTGCGTACGCATAATCCCTTTTGAAAACAAAAAGTATCCGAGTCAATTAACGAAAAACAAAACTGATTTTGATTTAAAACACTTAAACAGAACATTTTTAAAAACAAACATTTCATCTAGCTCACCTGCTGCTTAGCCCTTTCGAGTTCTTGCTCTAATTGCGATAACTTTAGTCGACTTTCTTCTAATTGTTGAACATAAGCCTAAAGAAACAAAATAGATTTAGTAGTAACTAACTTAACTGTATGAGATTAACTGTAGCCTAAAGAGATTTTCTTTACCTTCTTTCTCAAACGACTTTTTCGAGCAGCTTCTCGGTTCTGCGCTAAACGCCGTTTCATCTATTCACATACGAAGATAAAAAAAAAAATACCAATCAGTACCACAAAAACCGCCATTTTTTTGTTAAAAGATACTATGCTAATGTAATTTTTCTTTGCATAAAAGAAACATAATTAAGTAGGTTTGTTTGTTTATTAAACCTTATCATGAACTCTGCCATCATCATCTTGGTTATCATTACTAGACGGTTCTGCTTCGATTTGGTTATGCGAAGCAGAAGCGTAATTCACCTGCAACATAATTCAAACCATTAGCAAAAAAAAACAAACTAAGAAATCCTTCAAAACTCAAATTAAATCTAAAGAGGGGGAAAAAAAACTATATAACACCTTGATGTTGTTGTTGTTGTTGTGATCATCAATTCTAGTATCCACTTGAATAATTGAGGAAGAAGCGGTATTTGGACTATGATCATTAATATCAGATTTGAAAGCATTTCCCCAAGCAACAATTTGTTGAAATGGCTCATAGATTCCCATGTCTCTTAATGTTGCAAGTTGTGTTGGAGAAGTAGAACTCATCATCTCTCTAATTCTCTACATATCAAAAAACAATTTACAATCTCACAAAATCCGCAATAAAACAAACAAAGAAGAAACAAAGAAAGATTTTTTTTTTTTTTTTGCCTTAATTTCAGTTATAGATCTTTGCTCCAAAAAAATTACACTTCACTGATACAAACCATTAACAGAATTTCGAAAAATATAAACTTCTAAAAATATTGGAGCTTTAAGAAAACCATAAACTGACTACAAGATCTAATCTTTCGATGGTAAAAACAGAGGAAATTTGACAAACCTGAATCAAGAAACAGAGGAAATTCTAGAAGAAGTTGAGTGATGAAGAGTTAAAAACCCAATTTGAAAACACTCTCTTTCTTATTTTTGTCTTGTGATCAAACAGAGATATTTTTTATTGTTTCGACCACAGAAAATCAAAGGAAGGAGAAGTGTTACAAGTTTCTTTCTTTGGATACTAACAGTCAAAAGAAAGAAAAAACTTAAAGGTCAAGAGTTCCCATCATGGAAAGAGATGATAAAAAAGGTTTTTTTTTTTTTTTTTTTTGTTGCCTTTTCTCTTTCCTTTATTAGTGTCCATCACCATTAGAATAATAAACCAAGTTCACGACATGATTATAATCAGATTTATTATAATAATTAAATTAAAGTAACGAAACATTTAACGACAAAACGCTAAGGAAATTAAATAAATTTATCATTCACAAAGACGTATTAGAATTGATAATGATTTGTATTAATATTTTTAGAGAATGTACATGGATTTATACAACATTGAGAAGCAACAATTAAGGTAAAGACTAATCACACTAAAGACTAAATATACACTTTACATATTTAGCTAATACGCCCCCTCAAGATGGAGGTTTCCGGAAAACTCCAATCTTGGAACATGCAAGATGAAAGCGCGAGTGTGGGAGTGGTTTTGTAAGAGTGTCTGCGAGTTGATCATGAGTTGAGACATGTGACACTCGAAGCATTCCAGCCTGGATATGATTCCTCACAAAGTGATAGTCTATTGCAATATGTTTCATCCGTGAATGGAAAACGGGATTAGCACACAAGTAGGTTGCACCAACATTATCGCAATAGATAACCGGAGCTTTGGGGAGATCAATCTTAAGTTCAGAGAGCAAGGAGCAGACCCAACTAACCTCCACACCAGTGTTTGCAACAACCCTATATTCAGCTTCCGTCGATGATCGAGCAACACCATTTTGCTTCTTTGATGTCCACGAGATTGGATTGCGACCAATGTAAAGAATATACCCATTTGTTGAGACACAATCATCCATATCTCCAGCCCAGTCGGCATCAGAAAAGGCATGAAGTGTTAGAGGAGATTCCTTATGAATGGTGATGCCATGGTTAATGGTTCCGGCTAAGTAACGAAGCAGCCGTTTAGCTGCTCCCCAATGTAGATCAATCGGTGTGTTCATGAATTGGGACAGCCGGTTGACGGAGTAAGACAAATCAGGACGAGTGAAGGCAAGATATTGAAAGTTACCCACAAGAGAACGATATTGAGTCGGATCTTTGAGTGGTATACCGTCTTTGATGGATAGCCGAGGAAATGCTTGAAGAGGTGTGGTCACTGGTTTGCAGTCATTCATACTATACTTCGTGAGTAAATCTGCGACATACTTTCGTTGCATAAGATGAAGTCCCGAGGCTGAGCGAGTGACCTCAACGCCAAGAAAATAGTGAAGATCCGTAGGATCTTTGATGGAGAAACGGTCAGCAAGCTGTTGAAGAACTTGAGCAATCTTCTGGTCATTGTTCCCAGTGACGATAATGTCGTCCACATAGACGAGAATATAAGTGATGGTATTACCCGTTGAGTTGATGAACAAAGAAGTATCCGCAAGAGAAGGAGTGAAGCCGGTGTCAATGAGATGTTGCTTGAGGGAAAGATACCAAGCACGAGGTGCTTGCTTGAGACCGTAGATAGGCTTACGGAGTCGACATACAAACGACGGGCGATCACGATCAACAAAGCCAGGAGGCTGTTGCATATAAATCTCTTCAGTGAGTTCCCCTTGAAGAAAGGCGTTATTGACATCAAGTTGTTTCATTGACCACGACTTTGTTGTAGCAACCGTGAGAACCAATCGAATCGTTGTCGTTTTTATCACCGGACTAAAGGTTTCAGCATAGTCAAGACCATATTGTTGAGTGTAGCCCTTGGCTACAAGACGTGCCTTGTATCTGTCGAGAAGACCATTGGACAAGAACTTGGTTGTGAATACCCACCTACATCCAACAACGTTTTGATTTGAATCAGGTGGAACAAGATCCCATGTTCGATTTTCCAACTGAGCATCATATTCCTTTGAACACGCTCTACTCCAATTCTCATCCTTGAGCGCTTGATTAATTGTTGAAGGTTCTGGGATGAGGGTTAGAGGACCTGTAACAGAGAGAGAGGTTTTCTGGTTTGGTTTAAAAATTTTATTTTTGGCTCTGGTTTGCATTTTATGGTTATTATTTGGTGGTTGTCGTACCGGTTTGGCTTTTTGAGGTTTGGTTCGTTGGTTTATAGTGGGTTGTTGGGTTGAAGAAGTAGGTTGAGATAGGCTTGGTTGATTTGTAGTTTGGGCTTGCTCAGTTGTGGGTTGCAACTGATTTTCGGGTAGAGCAGTGGGCTCTATGGACTGAGGGTTTGGCTGGGCCGTGGGTGTCGGCCCATTATCATTTTGAGCAGTGGGCTCAGGTAAAGAAACAGAGGAAGAAGATCGAGATAGAGGAGAAGAAGGTAATACCTGAGGTCTGTCAATGGCGGTGGTCGGAGCTGGCGACGACTGACCGGAGTGAAGGATTGACGACGGGGGTCCTTGCTCGGTGGCCGGAATCTCAGGGAGAACTGGAACCAGTGAAATCGGAGATGAATCGTGGAGGGTAGAAGTCTCATCAGTGTCTCGCAGTTTCGTCACCATAACAGAGGCAAAAGGGAATCTCGTCTCATCGAAAAGAACATGGCGTGAAGTATAGATTCGACCTATCGATTGGTGAAGACAATAATAGGCACTTTGAGATAGTGAGTATCCAAGAAATACACACTCAAATGAACGATCCTCAAGCTTGTGACTTGTGTATGGTCTCAACCATGGAAAGCACAAGCACCCAAAAATCCGCAATTTCTCATAATTAGGTGGCTGATTGAAGAGTGTCTGGAACGGAGACACCATAGATAATACTTGAGTCGGCAGTCGGTTAATCAAGTAGACCGATGTTGCAAACGCATAAGGCCAATACTCTTTGGGAATTGATGCTTTCGACAAGAGTGTTAGTCCAGTCTCGACAATGTGGCGATGCTTTCTTTCGAATAGGCCGTTATGTTCAGGAGTATGCGGTGGCGATGTGAGATGAGTGATGCCGTTGATGGAGAGGAATTCTCGGAGAGAAACAAATTCACCACCATTATCAGAGAACAAAGTCCCAATCCGAGTTTGAAACTTGTTTTCAACCAATGATTTGAACGCAGTAAACGTAGCTTTGACATCGGATTTACGCTTCAAAGGATAGAGCCATGTGTATCGTGTAAAGTGATCGATGAAGACAACATAGTATTTGAAGTTGTCAATAGAGAGTATTGGTGAAGTCCATACATCGGTGAAGATGTACTCAAGAGGACGATGCGAGACAATAGACGTTTGAGTAAAAGGAAGCTTGTGGCTTTTATTAATCAAGCAATCCGAAGAAGAAAGCTGTTTTTGATTCGAAGATGAAACTGGAATTGAGAAAGCAGAAACAATAGTGCTTAAAACTGAAGAAGACGGATGACCCAGTCTTGAGTGCCATGCGTTGAGACTGGTTTTTGGACCGGAGGCTGAAAGAAATGCCATGGCTTGAGAGCTTGACACCGGCCACTCGTACAACTGGTTTTTAGTTCGGCCTTGGAGCAAGGGGACCCCCGAGTGTAGATCCTTCACCTTAAAGGAGGCAGGAAAGAATTCCACGGAAACGTTGTTAGTGTTGCAGAGCCGATACACAGAGATAAGGTTCTTTTGTATATCAGGGACACATAAAACATTATCCAATGTGAACGGACGAGTAAGAGAAGGAAGAGATTTAAAACCCGTATGGGATATGGAGAGATTCGAACCATCGGCTAGCAGCACATCTTCATTACTCTGGTAAGGTTGATGGAGAGACAGATTTTGCAGGTCAGAGGTGATGTGGTGTGTAGCGCCAGAGTCAAGAAGCCAGTTGTTCGCCGTGTATGGCGTTCCCGAAACCAGATTAGCACGCGGTTGCCAAGGACGAAAGGGATTGGATGGAGTTTGATTCGCAGATTGCAACGCCTGAAGCTGCGGACAACGACGTACGCTATGTCCTTGTGTGTAGCAGTATTGGCACTTGCCTAAGTACAGTTTCGAGACTCGAGAATCTTGACCAGTATGAGGCTGAGACGATGGCCAATTGTTGTTGGCTGTTGGGTTTTGATTGGAGAATGACCGATTGGAAGAGTATCGGTTATTGTAGTTGTTGTTATTGTTGTGTTGCTTGGAGTTGTTGTTGTTGTGGTTACGGTGCTGGACTTGATTTGCAGAGATCAGAAACGAGGATTGATGGAGAGAGTTGGCTTGGATGCAGAGGAGCTTCGTTTCTTGATTTAAAAGACGTTCATGAACCTCAGTGATGGATGGTGGTGTGTCTTTGCCTTCAATCTGGTCAATCACGGTTTTGTATTCTTCTGGGAGGCCACGAAGAATAGTTGCAAGTGCATCTTCATCATCACAAGGCTTACCAAGGATGGCAAGTTGGTCAAGGCGAGTGGTAATCCCTTGGATATATTCGTCAATCGATTTGGACCCTTTGGGGAAGTTGGCGAGCTGTGTTTTTAATTGAAGGATGTGTCCACGACTTGGTGCAGCATAGGTTGACGAGAGCTTTTTCCAGATCTGAGAAGCGGTGGTGGTGCGAGAGACAATCGGTTGAAGAGGCATGGAGATTGCACCAATCAAAGCGCTGTATATAAGACTATCTTGTCGTGTCCATTTGGTGTATGCAGGGTTCGTCGTTGTCGTCGTGCCAGTGGTAACAGTGGCAGCAGGGATCGGAGTGGATCCATCTAGATGACCGGCCAAGCCATAACCATCTAGGAATGAGCGAACTTGAAGGCTCCACATTAGATAATTGGAGGTTGTAAGCTTAGTTACATGAGACATGTTGATGTTGAGGACCGATTCAGAGGTGATCGGAACGGTGGTGGTTTCTTGAGCCATTGATGTCGGCTAAAACTTTGATTGTGTAAACAGAGGGAAAAAAAAAAAAAAATTTAGGTCTTTAGGAGCGTGAGGCTCTTGATACCATATTAGAATTGATAATGATTTGTATTAATATTCTTAGAGAATGTACAGGGATTTATACAACATTGAGAAGCAACAATTAAGGTAAAGACTAATCACACTAAAGACTAAATATACACTTTACATATTTAGCTAATAAGACGATGTATTTCTGAACTACGCAGGAGATGACGTAATTAACGAAATATCTATACCCTCCTGTATCGACACGTGTGTCAGTAAGTTGATTTTGTTGAATTTTAATTCATGGGTTATGCATTCCATAATTAGAAAGAGTCTTATGTTTTAGCGAAATAATAGAGTTTTGAGAGAGAATATATTTCCTATCTTTAAAAAGAACTTCACATACGTTTTACATATATCATGTTAATTTGAGTTTATATTTATTGAATGAGGTTATATGTAACAGACATTCATTTTTTTGAAGAAAATTATCTTTGAAAATTTAGAAGAAAGTAAAAAATTATTCATATCCATCAGTTTTTTTAACCCATTTTCACATATTTATGAACATGCATGCTAATGGGTCTGCAAAAGAATCAATGTCTTTTTCCCCTATGAATTAGGTTCATATATAGGTGGAACAAAGAGGTATGAATTCTTCTTCTTTTAATTCAATGTTTTGTTTTTATTTTTGTGTATAAATTACTGTGTGTATTTTTGGGGGGTCCATAAGGTTATGCAGTGGCACCTTGATGCTTAGTCTGCTTCCCTGACTTAGTGACAAATAATTGGAGCTTTAATGGCCTACCAAACACAAAAGATAACATTTTTAAATCTCTCATTTGTTTTAAATCATGGGTCTATATTAGTTTGGCACCACTTGTGTAATAAAATATGTGTGTTCGACAAAGACAAGCATGTCTGTTTAATTTTTTTATTAGCTTTATTTCCTTTCTTGGTTTTACTTTAATAAAGAGTCCATCTATAAATATTTTTCCATTCATATATTTTAATTTAAATTTATATCGGTGCGATGACCCGCAAATGAAAAAATTAAGAGGCAGAACAATATTGTATGATCATGTCAGAAAAATCAATTGGTTTCGCGAATGATCATATAATCTTTAAATGATTCATTGGTATATCGAAGATTTTGTTTTTTTTATCAGTTAGTCATTTCATTAAAATAATTCTGACCATTGTTAATTCAACGCGGTATATAAAAGTTTTATTGAACTTTTTTTAATTATTGATAGCTTAATCGGATCAAAAATCTAGATAACTATAATTTTCGATAGAATTACGATCATGTAATATCTTTGATAGATTAGATTATAATGTATTTTTTATCGATATAATTGTTACGTGTTATAATTGAGGAAGAAAAAGATATAGTTTGATCATAAAAAGTTACGTACACACATTTCTACTTTAATTCATCACGAAGACACCGATCTTCCACCATTTCGTTATCTTCTTGCTCCCTTTTTTCGTTATGACTACAAAAGTTACGCATTGCATTGCTTTTCTTCGTTATCTTCTTTTGTACTTTTTTCTTTCTTTCTCTCATTTCTTACATTCTTCTGATCATGCAAGTACACCTGAAAAAACAAATATCTTTCCAATTTAATATGAATTGCATGCCTCTATGCAGCAAACATAATTGGTTTGTTGCTCGTTTCTTAAAATTTTATATATATATATATATATATATAATATTGAGAGTAATTTTCAATCTTTATGTTGAAATCGAACAGCCCAATAGTACTTTGGTAACATAGATAGTAGTAGTATTATAGATTATTGGATATTCACATGTAATCCTGTGTTCAATTTGGTTTTTCGCGGCTTTCTTTCACTTGGTCAAACAAGTTCATGATTGTTGTGATCAAGTACCGCAAGCTTCACGGGCTTAGCTGTTCTTTACAACGAATGAACTTTGCTTCCTTGTTTTTAGCTTTTTAGCCGAGGAAACAAATTTATATGTTATCAAAATGTGATTCATGAAAACTTTCATTTCAAATAATATTTACCTTCTTAGCAAATAAAAAAAAACAAGAACCAGAGCCATAGAAAAATGGTTTATGGTTCAAAGAGGCTATAAATAAACAATAAGGTATAAGTTTTTTTTGGGATAAAAAAAGTAGATACATTATATAAGATTTTCATGATATTGGTTAAAACAACCGATCGAGGTACATCAAAAATTTAAATTGTTTTTACTTAGGTTTTACGCGAAGGAAGAAGAATCAAAGAAATATCGTATACTGAGCAAATCAAAATTGCGAATCTAGCTACCATGGCCAGAGATTCTTATAGACGAATGATCATCAAACGTTAAAAAAAGGGAAAAAAAGGATTCGAATATTAGTAATATTGCTTCAAGAAGAATGCTTAGTATTCTCTATATATTACAAAAAAACAAAATGGGGAATATATATAAGAAAATAATATTAAAAGAGGCATATATAGACATAGTTATATACTAATTCCTTTTATATAAACCGCATGTCGTTCAAAGATTCGAACTTGAACTGAACTGAGACCTGATTCTGTTTCTTTGCATCCCAAAAAAACGACATTAGATTCTTTTACGTTGGTTAACTATATGCACTACTCTTAAGTGTACAACCACTACTAAACCATTAATTAATTAAACGGCAAAAGCTTTAAATTAACACGAACATAAATTGATATTCGAGATGTACCCACAATATTTCTGCAGTTTTAAAATAATATAAACACAATTATAAATTTATGATTTTTTTTTTCTGTTATGTGGACTAATTTTATTGTTTTTGTTCTCATGAATTATGAAATCTTGAAAAGCAAAGAAGGTGATGAGCACTCTCTTATAATTGCTTTTGTTCCTTCCCATTGTGTGGAACGATAAAGTGGCTAATTTTTTTGTTGTGGGCGACTAAAAAAGATGAGTTTTCTTAGATATATATATATATATATATATATATATATATATATATATATATATATGTATATAAATAATTGTAATGGTGGCTTCCTTTCCTTTAAAAGTCCGAACAATCAGGAGGATATTCTCACGTCACATACGCACATGACCTTCATTGGTTGGATCAACATCTCCACAAGGCAAATCAGTGACTCTTTCTCCAAAAAGAAAATTAAAATTTGAAGCCACTGCTAATTATATGTTACATAATTACGGTAGAATAAGCACCACTTCACAATTTATGGTTGTGATTCCAGGGTATATATATGCATTGAATTGAATATGATTTTGGGTATGAACATATATATACAATCTAGGTTCCTGCCAAAACGTATGGTCCCTCTTTTGTGAATATCGGTTATTTAAACGTATCGTTATGAATTAATTAAAAAAAAAAAAAAGAGTAGATAGTATTGTTTACCTTGAGAAGATCAAAACTTCTTGGGATGGTTAAACAACATAGGTTGATGTGAAGAGTGAGGATGCTCTACCAAATTCCATTCACCGATTGAGTTTTTATCCTTTTCCATATAGCTCGGATCTCGATTTGGTGCATTATAATAGCTATTGTTCCACTACAATACAAATAAGAAAAGATCAATACTTCATCCAAATGTTATACTTCTTTTCAGACAAATCCAATAACTTTAATGAAATCAGGAACCAAAAGTCATACCGATGTTTGCTGAATATGAGAGCTGTTCGGTAAAGTGCTGGAACTTGCAGTGTTCAAATTCCACACGGATTTGTTCGGCTCGTGTCTTTCCTTGTTGGAACTGTAATGAATTTCAGAGATGTCAAAATTCGGATACAACGCCAAACGATTTCTCTGTATGTCATAGTGAACATTCAAAGCTTTTACCTTGAGAAACCAAGGGAATGAGCAGACTGAACTTCCTTGAGTGAAGATAATGTGGCGAGCAACTTGGCAAATGCTTCGAAAGTCGAGGCACCAGAAGGAACTGTCATAGATAGGGAACTGTAGCCATACGCGGTTAAGTGAGCCACGCTTTGCTTCAGATGCGCAATTCCTCTCTGCAGATTTCTGAATGTTTCAGCAGAATGTGGAGAGGCAGAGGAAAGGCTGACGACGTCAAGGTCATGATAATCTTCTTCTACACTTCCATCTGATTTCAATGAAGTGACACCGAAATTTGGAGTCTCTCTACCTGTCCATGAACTTTTCCCTTCAAAGGAGTCGCAATCATGGGATGGTACAAAAAGGGGATACTCGTCACTGCAACAAACAAGATCATATAAATCTCCAAATCTAGTGGAGAAACAAGTAATCCCTGTCATGTGAGATATGTGGTTTACCTTGGAGAAGATGGATTAGAGTTCCAATATGAATCTCGTTGCCATATTCTTGAACAAGAACCCTGAGACAAAATAATGCAATTTTTTTTTTTTTATCATACTTAATCAATCAATTTCCAGATAATAAGTAATAGATAGTCAATATTAATGAATTATCTCCAAAGTTTGTTTCCGATGCAAAGCATTTCATTCAGAGTATGCGTAGGTAATCTTTCTAGACTGAAGCAAATGTTAGCATAAAATTGAATTAAGAATGTGTTGGAATCTACCCCAAAACCCAAGTTGTGGAGTGCAGGCGCAGAGAGCTTATGGACAACAAGATTCAGAAGCTGCACCATGTACCTGATCCAACCACCAACCATGGGAATGTTAATTCATCAAACTACCAACTCAAAAAATATCATTATGAGTACAATGGATTTCCATATTTCTTAAACTATTCATGTGCCGCAAGATGAAAACTGAAAGACGAGGACATGTTACCCTAAAGAGGCTGCAAGCTCTTTTGGTGGAACAGAGAGTGGGTTGAAACCTTGCGGCAATAGAGCATTGCAGATTTGATCATACTGTCCACCACACCCATCTTTGTTTTGGCCATCTAGTGTCACCTGAACAGAGTTTGATTTAGTAAAGCAATCCTAGAAAATGTGTTTGATGACACAACAGTCTGGAGAGAGTTCAAGATTGCCGCACGATGAAACAGGAAGTGCTTTACCAACTTCTTTTCGGTAGAATCAACTCCTTAAATGCCACAAAATGTTTGGCTCAAATCTTAAATGCCACGAGCAAAAACTGAATTAATTTTTGATTTAAATTTAATCCGAAAATAAGTAAATGACATTATTGCCCATAATAAAATCTGATTATTACTTCCAATATTTTATTAAACCTAATCGACAATCTCTTTTTCACTTATTCTCTCTTTTTGGCGCCGATCTCTTCTTCTCCAGCTTCTCTCTTTTTGTTCTTCTTCTTCTTTCAATTTTCTTCTTCAAATCTCTTATTCATTTTTCTTCTTCCTCTTCATTGCAATCAGATGTATTCTCTTCCGATACATATCTCAAATTCATTCTCGAATCCGAATTCGTAAAAGGTATATCTCTTTTTTCTAAGGATTTGTGTTATGGATCTGTGTCTAGTATGAATTTGTTTTATGGGTTTTGTTTTTAAACTATTAATTGCTTACAATTTGTGACTAATTTGTCAAAAATACGAAATTAGGGTTTATACTATGACTGGGATGTATACTAGGACAACTGATAACTAATATGGGGTACAACTAGTAATGTACAACTAAGTGTTGCTTGGTACAACTAGTAGCTTACAACTCAGTGTTATTTGGTACAACTACGTATTACTTGGTACAACTAGCAACGTATAACTGAGTATTACTTGGAACAACTAACAACAAAACTATGTATAATTGAGTATTAATTGGTACTACTTGTGGTTGCAGTTGGACAACTTATGAAGTTGAAAGCGCAAAGCTCTAATGGACAACAAAATGGGAGTTCTTCTATGATGTTTTTTTGTTTTTATTTTATACAAGATGTGTGAATATAATTGTATTAGAGTATATTAATTCTTGTATTACCAGTATTACTGTATATCAATTCTTGTACAACTGGTATTACTGTATATCAATTTCTGTATTACTAGTATTACTTGGTACAACTATAATGATTTTTTATATAAAAAAAATCTGGAAAACATGAATTCAAAATTCAAAATTTTAAAAATTCGAAACTCGAAATTCAAAACCCAAAAATTCAAATATTTTGTCATGTTGGTCTTTTGGTCATTTCACCCATCATTAAAGGGTGTCATGATTAGAATTGATGGATTGTGGCATTTGGGGTTACACCTAGGTTTACTGATTTGGTATTTGGAGACTATGGCATTTAAGATTTTTGTCCTTTTCGGTAAGAACTCTATATGTTCTATAAAATATGTATTATAATAACTTTATAGATAAAAACCTCAACTTTGATCTCCTTACCCTAGATAGAGGGAATAATTTGCATATCTGTTTCATAACCAGAGCCTGTTTATAAAGTCGTTCTGACGTAAGCTCGATCTGTGAATCACAAATGCTGGGTTAGTGTTCATACATGTGAGTTTGAAGATAAAAGATGGAAAATGAATATATGAGTTGTTGAAAAGGACTAGTTCAAGCACGGAAAATTAAAGTATTATATGAGATGTAGATCTTACATATACCAAGTAGTGATTGCCAATAGTGTCTGAATAGTGGTTCTCCAATTGGCGAACACGGCTCTTCTCCAACTGCAGAAATGAGTCAGAGATGAGACATTTTACATTAGCCATGGCAAAGTGAGCTTCTTACTTAAGGTGAAAAGTGTCACATTACAGCAAGGTTAGTTGATTCGATAATGCCATATCTCTCTTTCAGATTGCGAGAGAGTCTCCGAAATGTGCTTTTGCCTGCATCATAAAGTAAGTATTTAGAGTTTGTAGTTCAAATGCAACGCTCAAAGAAATGGATTTGTTAAGAAGGGAGTATCTTCATTCATACTTTGCTGCAATTTCTCCACTTGTAGCTGGAGCTTATCCCGCAACCTAGCAAGCTTCTCATTATGAAGCTCCATCCAACAACGTTGACTAGTTGCTTTCTCCTAGTCAACAAGGGAAGAACACAATCATCAGACATCATTTTTGCAAGAAAAGCAAGATCAGAGACTTCAATGAGCACATAACCAAACCTTTGTGACAAGAAAGCCGCTCAATCTTGAGTATGAAATCTCCCGACGGCTCTTCAACGAATCCAACATAACTTTGTATTCATTTAACCTACACAAAGTGCCAAAACAATGCATAATCAACTTCTATTGTCAAATCTGTATCGAAGAACACCGTTCAACAAAGCAAGAGATCAAAAGGAAACTAAAAATTCGAAACTCATTCAAAATACCTGTGATTAACACAAGCTGCGCAGATTGAAGCACGATACGAACTGTAGCAAACAGCACATTTACTGGATTTCTCCATCGATCCTCAAAATCCCCAAAATCCCTAGGGTTCGGCTACACTCAATCTGTAAATTCGGCATAAATCTCCAAATCAGAACACCAATACAATCAATTTTGAAGTTCGAGCTAACATCTACACAGCTAATGACATGAATCGCTGAAAACCCCAGTGCGATTGAGCATTAATCGGAGAAAGAAAAATCGACAATCACCTGAGATAGGAGACGACGGGAGAGAACTCGACTGTAGATTTGAAAGGAACAATTCAGTCTTCGCCGTCGCCGGAGAAAAGTAGTGTCCGGTAAACGTTTGAGGAGGAAGCGGGAAGATGTGAGAAGCGAAGGAAGAAGAAGAAATTTGAAGGATTGCGTCATTTCGTGAGAGAGGAAGAGAGAGAGAGAGTCACGAAACTTTTAGGAACTTTCAATTACGTGCACATCACCTCCGCGTCTTTTCTTCCTTTTCTACGTTTTTACACTTTTGGCCCCTTGTGTTTTCTTTTTTACCTCTTAGGGCTCTTACTTTTGTAACTTTGCTCAAAATAGTACTCAAGTGTTGGCATTTCACTTAAACACCTGGCAAAATATTTAAAAGTACAAATTAATCCGTATAAATTTGATTTTATGTTATGTGATGTGATGTGACTAATTGAAGATAAAAAAAAAAAGTTCGTTAAACTTACAATGTAAATGAACGAAATTAGAAAAAGAAGATTTAGAAACCTTAGTGTAATTTTAATCTTCATTTGGGGGAAAATAATTTGAATCTTTGTTTGAAACTTTTATCTTCGTTAAATTACGAAGTTTTCCGAGTATTTTTTTCCACCATTTTTCGGAGAAAATTGGTGGAAATAACACGTTTTGAAATACAATGTGTGAATTTTGCACTTTCATGTTTTTTTGTGGGATTTTGACACTTTCTGACACTATTCATCACGGTTTTGCCCTCTCCAAATCAGAAAATCACAGTTTTGTCATTAGTCTCTCTTCCTCACACATGTACACGTACACACGCTCACTTTCTCTCTCATATTCATTTTTTTTTTCTTTTTACATTTGTTTTCTATTATTTCTTCTTACTATCTTAATAACATAAATATTTCTTTTACTTTTCAAACATAAATTTTTTTTTCTTAATCTTTCTAATTCCATATTACCATATTTTATTTCAATTCTAAGATTTTAAAATATATAATTAAATATATTCAATAAGTGTACATATAAATATAGTGTACATATGTTTTACATATATGATATATAGTATATATACATATATACATATCTAATATTTTTATGTAAATGTACATATAAAAATATACGTATGTATATGTACACATAAAAGTTTATGTATGCGTGTTTCATATGTACGATTTATATCTACTATTTTTATGTACATGTACATATAAAATTGTACGTATGTACATGTGTACACATCAAAGTTTATGTACACGTGTTTCATATGTACCGTATATAATATATATGTATGTGTACACAATACATATGTATATAAGTGTGTACATATATATTTAGTATTTTAATGTATATGTACATTTACATGTACATCTATGTATGTGTATGTGCGCATGTACGTGTGTACATATACACATCTATATAAATATGTATTTTATGTGTACATGTATATACAACTACTTACATGTACATCACATGGATGTGTACGTGCATGTACGTATGTACATATATACAACACATCATATTTATGTGTACGTGTATGTGTCCATGTACACATGTACATGTGTATACAACTACTTATATATATATATATGTACATGCATAATAAACTATATCAAAATGGATATTGAACTGTAAAGAAAAATAAACTTAACAAAAATCTGAATTTTTTTTATAATCAATATTAGACTATAATTAGCCGGTTATTAGGCTAATTTCTACATTCGCAGAAAGTGGGTAGAGCCGTGCTTACCATGTATTTAAATAGACATTCGTCCAGGGCCCCAAATCATAATATATATTTTAGAGACCCTCAATTTCCAAAATTTACTTGTAGTCTAGTGGTTAAAGTAAGATAAGGGTTTTATTTCGTAGTCTTACATACTAAGTTTGAATCACTTCCATGCTAAGAAAGAAGTTTCTATTTTCTTACTTAGTTTCATTTTTTTTATTAACACTCTTAAAATTTATTTAAATTTAGATTATTATTTTTATTGTTAAGAAAATATGTAAAAAAAAAAAAAATTACTGAGAATGTTTCATTTTCATATTCGCCTCGGACCCTTAAAACCTTGGACACGACACTGAATAGGACTCGATTTCGGATGTAATGATACTTGTACGCAATAGCTTACTTTCTGCCACTAGACTATGGTCATTTGGCAAAAGTCTTACTCGAAATCAATTTTACTCATGCTTTTATTGCGGGAAAAAAAACTAAGCTCCTTCGAAATCGATTAATAATGTAGAAATGCTTTTAATATGGGCTGGGTTCAGTTAGTTGGCCCATTAAAGCCGGTGAAAAAACAAGTTCAAGGTGGTCTTTTAGTTACAAATTCACAATTTATATCTATGTTACGTTGAGCCTCAATGGGTATACTCGATAACTCCAAATTCACAAGTTCACGCGTATACCTTAATTACGGTTGAGGTATACTCGATAACTCTAAATATTCTTCATTACCTTAACAAATTCATGATTATTATATAACATGATGATTTTACTGAGATCTTGTACTCAAATTAGACACAAAAGCAAATAGAAATAGACCAATGCAATGGAAAAATGCAAAAGGGTCCTCTCATAACTATCTAAGTGTCCTATATAGTTTTGATTGAAAGCAACTCGTGTTATGTTATGTCATTTCATGCCCATCATTTTCATCACCCATTAAACTGAAACTGGACCCATCCTCCATCTTAAGGTGATAAAATTATGTCCCTTTCTAATCAAATTTTCAGAAAATAATAACTTACCCTACAACCTTCCATAATGCATGTGCTCATTAAGTAGATGTGTAGGAGATGAAGCACTTTGACTCTTTTTTTTCTTCACATTTTTTTTATAGCCAAGAACAATCTGTGAGATCATTGCTTTCAAGAAAACATGGTAACTTGAAGCAATCGAAATGATCTAATCGAGGAAATGCCGAATCATGTAATCATTAGTACAAGTGTTATTAGTACTATGTAGACACACATTACCAAGTACCTCATGTTTCCTTTTTCACTCCTCTTGAACCCATTTGTATATACGGGGGTGTATTCAATCTTACATTTCAAATGATTCATTTTAATTTGTCAAATACTATGTTATTGAAACATGGATTTTAAAAAACCTATTAAAATCCACTGTTATTGAACTAGTGATTTTAAAAAGTACTTTAAAATCCACTGTTATTGAAATTATACAAAGGATATGATTTTAATGATTATAGGAGATTTTAAAGGAAATTTCAGGGGATTTCCTTGTTAAAAATACAAAGACTCAAATCTCATGGTTTTAAGTGGGATTGCAGAGAATTTTATTATAAATCTCATAGAATCACCAAAATCATTAAAATAACCTAAAATCTCATTAAAACTCAAATCTCTTTAAATGCAAGATTCAATACATCCCCCATAATTTCACATCTTCAAGAACCATAATACATTTTTCTTACGCCATTTTCGATAAAACAATAAAGGGAAAAAAGAGCATACTCAAAACAACATAAGAGGAGATAGAATTCTGTAATGAAGATCTCATTTTCTCATGTCAATTCCAAATGATCCATAATACCGAAAAGAACTTCTCGAAGAAACTCGTTGAAGCTATGGAGCATCATTTATATATATCCAATGGAGTTACAAAATGCAGCATACACAATGGTTCTTCAATGGAGGATCATCCTGGAGTTTTTCTAAACAACAGCAAAAAAAAAACTTTTGAGATTATTATATAACACACACACACAAAAACACTCAAGAATTCAAGAGAAAATGTACTGAAATTACCTTTTTTCGGGTCGAAGATAGGAGGACGAAGAACAACATGCATTGTAGTTACAATTCCAGGAATTTCACAAATCGGTAATGATCTAACTTCAGAAATTGTTTTATTGTTTTCTAGTATTTTGCCACCATTGATAAGCTTGATCTCATTTATCAACTTTGGAGCATTTTCTTTATCTGTCAAACAAAAAAACAAAAAAAAGATCAACACTTTAGAACACAATTGAACAAAGATTTCATGATGTTTCCAAATATTAAACTTTACCTAAACAAAAATCAGAAAGCAATTACCTTTAGGCCATTGAGCAATGATTTTCTCCTTGAGAGATGCAACAGTCATGAATTGACTGTATTTACTCGGTCCAATGTCGGTACCATCTCCGAGCCTGAATCTTAATTCTATCAATTCTTCATCTTCCATATTTCACAATTTACACCCAAGAAAAAGACTATAAACAATTCAAATTAACAGAGCAAACAAAAACTAAAAACTCAATCTTGATTGTTGTAAGAAATACACAAAATCTTGTTGCTAAAACACGAAATAGAGCCACGAAGATCCAAAAAACAACAATGGATTCACAAACAAAACCAAACTCAAGAGAAGGAAGAAGAAGAAGAATCAATGTGAAAAGAAAAATAATGATTCATTTGTCTCTCTTTATCAACTGATTCTTCTTCTTATAGTAACTACCTAAATCTGAAGTTATTACATTCATATCTATCTATTTACATTTATACCCCTCTACAATCTCTGAAGTTACCATTTTTGTTTTGACTTTTGACTTTTGACTATATTAACTTTAACAGATTTCTATATTCATTGCATCAATAAACCAAACGAAAAAAACATTAAAAAGCTTATGAAGCTTATGAAACAAATTCATTTATATGTTACAAAATCTTCTATATTTGTATAGTATTAACATCCAATAATTGAAAGGACCATGACCATATGAGATTCAATTGTTTTTTTAGTAATATTATTTGTGCGAACCATATAGTATTATTAGCATTATGATTTGTTGTCCTCTTAGATGCCAACAAAACCAGCCGTCGCAAATATTTAAGAATATACTTAAATTAATTAATCCATGAAAAGTTGGTTCTTTGCGTGCATTCCACAAACACGATACATTCTTTGCTTGAAAAAAACTAATGGCTTAAGAAAAGGAACCAAGAGGAGACAGATTCACTGAATCTATTCAAAATTTAAATATAGAATCAATGCGTTGAAATAAATTAAAACATTACTTCCGAAACTAAGAGAAATGTGAAACTAATGAACCTATTTTGTAATAGAAGACAAAGAGACATGGCGTAAGTGTGAGTGAAGAATACATAAAAAAAGATAGATATTTAGTTATGTTCTTGTAGGCTGCAATTAATCACATTTGGAAGCAAAAAAAAACAACGCCTTGCATGATAATCTATTTCTCAGCCCAACAAATATCTTCAAAAAGATTGATTTGTGATGTTCGTAACACAATCTCATCTTGAAGGCACCGGAAGCGCTTGCGAGACATGAACCTTTTTTGGATTCGATAAACAACACCAATATCTCAACCAAATCTTTTGTAATCCTGTTTTATTTTATTTTTGTCAATTGTCTTTACTATAGATAAATGCTATCTTATAAGAGTGAGGGGTGAATTTGTTGTATAGCCCAGAAAAAAATTATAATTCAAATCATAACAAAACCACCTAAATCAAATGGTTGAGATTTGACCACATAAGGGTGTTTTGGTTAGAAATTTAGTTATAATTTTTTTTTGTGTTATTTCACCTAATTTCCCTAAGAGTGAATTTGTTGAATAACTAAAAAAAAATATATTATAACTTATACTAGCTAACCAAAAGTGTCATATGTGGCAAAAGTAACTAAAACTATTGGATCTAGGTCAATTGGCTAGTTAGTAATATACTTAAAACTTTTCATTTTCAAATGATATTTTACCATGCCCAAGAAAAATGTCCTTGCAAACAAGTATAATAAGTGAAATGCCTCTCTAGAGATCGAAGCCGACTTAGCTCAGTGGTAGAGCGCGTGACTTTTAATCCCGTGGTCAAGGGTTCGATCCCCTTAGTCGGCGATCCATTAATCCTTTTTTTGAATTAATATTCTTTTAATTAAACCATCTACAAACCGGATCATAAAACGGTTTAACTCTCAAAATCAATTTTCCCGCCACTCTATAAAACCAAATTATTGAAAAGTAACAAAACCAACCCATTCGTCTTCTTCTTCTTCTCAATCCCTAATTTCTCGCTCACAATTTCCAATGGAGGCTTCTTCTCCAGAGCCAAACACGAAGATCGATGAAATCTCTCACAATCTCTCTTTCTCCACTTCAATCGCCGGCGATCAAAACTGGTACAAATTCCCCTTCTTCCGTCACCGTTCACGGCAAATCAACCGCGACACTTGGCTTATCTCCGTCTTCGTTCTTCTCCAGATCGTCATTTTCGCTGTAACTATGGGCGTTAACGATTGCTCCAGAAACTCTCACGGCCACTGCGCCGGTAAACTCCTCGGCCGATTCTCCTTCCAACCTCTCTCCGAGAATCCTATGCTCGGTCCCTCCGCTTCTACGTGAGTTGCTCTCTCTCTCGACGAATTCCGATTTCGATTTTTTTAGGTCTTTGCTAGTAATCGATTCTGGAATCGATCTTCAATTGAATCGAGGAAGATTGTTACGAGATTGATTTTTGGAGAAATTTTCGATTCCGTTTCATTTTGCGTTTGCGTATGATTCGTAGAGTAGTAATCGGTTATATCTGATTCTGTGTTGTTCTAGGGTGTTTAATTTGTGTGGATCTTGGTGTTTGATGAAGCAATCGGATTTTGGTTACATATACAAGTGCTGTTTCTTCTGAGAGCTATAGGTTTTGAGCAAATTGAAGGAAATAGGTTGGTTTGTAGCTTCGAAACGGCGGAATACGAAGTCTGAACTTCTTGGTTTACTGTGGTTTTTGCAGCTTTGAACACATGGGAGGTCTTTATTGGAATGCTCTGGTAGAGAAACACGAGATTTGGCGTATTTTGACATCTCCGTGGCTGCACAGTGGATTGTTTCATCTTTTCATAAATCTTGGGAGTTTGGTTTTCGTTGGGATATACATGGAGCAGCAATTTGGACCATGTAAATCAGACTGCTTCACTTATATATGTTTTGGATTGAATCTATTAACTTTATAACCAGCCTTTGCTTTGATTTTGTAGTGAGGATTGCAGTAATATACTTACTCTCTGGAATTATGGGTAGTTTGTTTGCTGTGTTGTTTGCTCGAAACATCCCTTCAATATCTTCTGGTGCTGCTTTCTTTGGATTGATTGGAGCTATGCTCTCTGCACTTGTAAGGAACTGGAATCTATATAGCTGCAAGGTCAAGGGTCTCTAGTGTTTTTTTTATTGTCCATGGTTATTTTCTTGTCATAAATTTACTGATTGTGTTTGTTTCTTTTGCTTGTTACAGATTTCAGCCTTAGTGATAATAATCACAATCTCCACTGTCAATTTCCTGTTAGGATTTCTCCCTTACGTAGACAACTTTGCAAATATTGGTGGTTTCATATCAGGATTCCTTCTTGGATTTGTGCTACTATTCACCCCACAGCTCAGACAAACTCATCCTGCACACAAGGGAAAATTGTTTGAAGATGATATGAAAACATCCACAAGGCTTAAAGAACAGTTTGATAGACCAGTATTAAGGATTATCTGCCTGGTCTTGTTCTGTGGAATGTGAGAAATCTCCCTTTATCTCTCTGTTTTTCAGTCTATCTGCATTCTTTTAACACGAAAAACGCTTATCCATCTTCGTGTAGACTTGTCGGGGTTCTAATAGCAGCGTGCTGGGGGATCAATCTCAACCGTCATTGCAATTGGTGTCGCTATATTGACTGTATTCCGACCAGGAAATGGAGCTGCAGCGACATGACTAGTTCTTGCTCGGTATATAACCTAAACCTTGTGACCCTGGTCTTCTGAATAGGCAAATTTTAGTCCGATTAGCGATACAACATTGTGAATTTTTGACAGGCAATGGTGAGTGATGCTCAGCTAACACTGACCTGCATGTCCAATGGAAAGTTCCGGATATTTCCTTTCACCAATATCTCACAAGCCAGAACACAAGACCTTTGCACTCTCGTCTGCTCTTAAACATGACCAGGTTTCAATCACTATACTCACTCCCACACTTAGATAATTGCGTATACCAAAACTCTCACACATTATACTAATCCTTTGCTCAATTCTTGGAACTTTTAATGGATAAAGAGGTAAGTAAGGATTGTAACGAGACGATTCTTCTTGGTTCTTGATTCTATAAGGCTGAATACTAAAGTTTGAGGACCCAGTAGCCAACACTAGTTTCTTCTTACATATACACTTGAAACAATCCACATCATATCTACGCACACATGACACACACCAGTATGTATAATAATATTCAGCTTTTTTTTTTTTAAACTTAAAAATGTTATAAATTTTGTTATTTGCTTAAGGAAGAGAGTAATGATGATGAAAAATAGGTGTGGCTTTTGTGGGGTGTGGTAGAATGAGAAGAAAAAGAGCCGACCTTGAAACAGATATAGATATAGGGCCACTATAAATTGATGATTATTAGTATTATTATTACTAAGGGAATTTTGAAAATTATGATTTTGGAAAAATAGAATTGAGAATGTATAGTCAATCGTATTAAAATAGACATATAATAGCTGAAGAACAAACCCATACTGTGGACCCAAGTCTCATTAAGCTACTCAACTGCCTACATCTCTACTGGTTTAATTACTTGTATCCTCTCACTAAAATTGGCATATTTTACATAGACTACCCATGCTTCTTCTTTTCTCTATTGATAGTATATTAACAAATCGAGGTAAAGAAAAATCCACACTAGAGATGAAATTCCAAAAAAGACAAGTTTTCAACTCGAGAGGTAAACGTGCAAACAAGAATTGGATTAAGGTCCAAAAACCAAACCGCATAAACTATCTCTAGAAGATCTAAACAGATAATTATCAAATTGTTAATATAGCCGGAATAATTACTCGGAATACTGACACTGATTTGCGATTTTTATCTCTTTAAATTACATATTCAAGTCACTCAATTTCTCGGATTTTCACTTAAACGTAGCCAACTAGCCATTGCTGATTTTTGTGGTTTAGCATGAATGATTACATAAAAAAATCGAGTGCTTTGGTGTTAAAGAAAAAACAAAAAAGATAGAAGAAGGACCCACTAGATTTTTGTAATCAGTTGACTTTATAACTTTATCCGGTTAAGACGGATGTGAAGCCAGAATTGGAGCAGAACGGTCGTTGGGGGGAATTTGATTTGGCAGCTTTATTTAAAGTGTTTATGTATTTTGCAAATTACCCACAAACCAAAACACAATTTTGTAACTCTTCTCATTTCAGATTTTTTTCGTAATGTAATCTAAATTATTGTTATGTTTAATGTATAACGCTCTTTTTCAATCATCCTTTCTTATAATCCTTCTTTACTCTATTTAATCCTTAATCTCAAGAATTTGGACCACATCAATAATACAATTTAATGTGCATCAATGATATATATACACGAAAGTGGAATATTACAACCACAAATCTCTACCATTTAACGTTCAAATAGCATATACCTTTGCATCCTAATTTCGGCTCAACACTTTTTACTTTTACATTAAAAATGTATATAAATATTTTTTTTAGTGGCGGCTACTCTTGACCCTCTAAATAATCAACTCTTCCATTTATCTCCACCGTCCGATTATAGGATTAGTGACCTATCAAAGAGTGTTTGATACTTTGCCTTTTATTTTCACTTTACTTGATTTGTTTCTCTGTTAAAAAGGTTCTTTTGACCTTGATTACTAGTGTGATCGAGTGTGTGACTATAGCTTATGGTTAAGTAAAACGGGTGTAATACAATAAAAGGCTTCAAACTTTTTACTTTTACCGTTTTATAATCTTTTATTTTTCAATCGAGTTTTAAGAAATTTGTCCACGACTTTACAAATATACCAAAACAATTTATCATAAACATTCTCAACCGGAATTAAATAGGAAAACGAAGTAATAAAGAAACTAATAATTTAGTGAAAATTTAGAAAACTCATTTTCCACATGGTCGACGGAAAGAGAAGAGAAGAAAGTATGGACCAACGCAGCTGTTTCCTTATCTTTTTTTGACCAAACCGATTTTGATTATAAAGACTTCCTAAAGGAAAGATAAGTTCATGATACAAGACCAATCTTTGCTAGAGCATCGGCTACAACATTTGCCGAGCGAGGAATAAAAACAAACGAGATAGATGTAAAATCCCCGCTAATACGACGAATGTCGTAGAGAAGGGATTTCAACTCATTGACCACATTAGTCGACTTGAGTAATGTGACAAGAGAAAGCGAGTCCGAGAACACGATAAGTGTTTCATAACCCGCCGATTTAGCCCCAAGTAGAGCGGCTTTCATTGCAAGTGCTTCCGCGACTAAAGCCGAAGCAACATTTGTCCGTGATGCACTACTTTGGGAAAGGATCTTAGCTGTTTCCTTATCTATAGCCATTACTACGAAAATGAAACATTCTCACAAATCTACTATTCTTCTACACTCTTGCTGGATGGATAGTTATGTACTTGTGCAGTGATATTCATACATCTATGTTTTAACATTTTCATTTGACCAAAAAGTATTTAGATGATACACCTTAATATTTTCATTTGACCAGAAAATATATTTCATATTTGGTTCATTGATATTATATACAAGTCTTCCTACCAAATATACCATCTTCTGGGTTTTTTTGCTGATTATGAACTATTTCGTCTGATTGGTTATTGATATAAATATGAATGAAAATTCAAATAAGACATTAATGTATTTGTTTTTTAAAACAAATCAAGGAGAGAAGATTGATACATAGATAAGTTGAGGACAAAAATAAATTGAAAAATTGACCCAAAAAATAGTAAGGTGTTGTGAATCAAGAGAACGAATGGGGAAGATTGTGTTTATTCATTAATCATAAGATCCTTTATATAGGATTATTACAAGAGAGAAAAGGAAAATTCCTTTTCCTAATGGGAAAAGGAAAGTACATAAAATGAAAATCCTAATTCAACTAGGATTCATTAAACCGGCCTAAAGACTAAGTGTTAATGGGCCGTAAACGGACCAGAACTAGTTATGACAATCCACTATGATTTATAACACTCCCCCTTGGATGTCATAACTCTAATGGGCTTGTAATACGCTTTGGATGTTGCCTCATTAAAACCTTACCAAGTAAAACCCATTTTGGGACAAAACCGTGGTGAAGGAAAAAGAGTACAACACGTATTACTCCCCCTGTTCTGAACCTCACTGCAAGTCTTTCAAACGACGCATTCCAATCTGATAAGTAAGTTTCTTGAACGTTGAGGTTGGAAGTGACTTGGTGAATAGGTCTGCTGAATTCTCACTTGATTGTACTTGCTGCACTTGAATTTCTCCATCTTTCTGTAGATCGGATGTGAAGAAGAATTTTGGCAGAATGTGCTTCGTCCTATCACCTTTGATGTATCCATCCTTAAGTTGAGCTATACACGCTGCATTGTCCTCGAACAAGACCGTCGATTCCTGCTTACCTTCGGCCATTCCACAATCCACTCTTATGTGCTGGGTCATCAGCCTTAACCAAACACACTCACGACTAGCCTCATGAATTGCCAATATCTCTGAATGATTAGAAGATATAGCTGCAATGGCCTGCTTCATTGACCGCCAAGATATTGCAGTTCCTCCATGAGTAAACACATAACCTGTCTGGGACCGTGCATTATGAGGATCTGAAAGATAACCTGCATCAGCAAAACCAACTAAACCGTCCTTAGATTGGTTAGTATAAAATAGACCCAAGTCTTTCGTTCCTTGTAGGTAACGAAGAATATGTTTTATCCCGTCCCAGTGCCTTTGGGTCGGACATGAGCTAAATCTTGATAATAAATTCACGGCAAAACATATATCTCGCCTAGTGTGGCTTGTCAGATACATTAAAGCTCCTATGGCACTGAGATATGGCACTTCGGGACCAAGGACTTCTTCAGAGTCTCTCTTAGGACCAAACAGATCCTTTTCTAGATCAAGAGATCTCACCACCATTGGGCTGGACAATGGGTGACATTGATCCATATTAAAATGCTTGAGTACCTTTTCAGTATATGCCATTTGATGCACAAGGATTCCATCATTTATGTACTCAAGTTGCAATCCCAAACAGAACTTAGTTTTGCCTAGGTCTTTCATCTCAAATTCTTTCTTGAGGCATTCAACTGTTTGGACGATTTCACCAGGGGTTCCAAGGATGTTCAAATCATCCACGTAAACTGCTATGATAACAAACCCTTTGTTTGCAAACTTTTTTTATAAAAATACATGGACTGATGGGATCATTCTTATAGCCTTCTTTGACTAAGTACTCACTCAATCTATTGTACCACATACGCCCACTTTGCTTCAGTCCATAAAGGGATTTGTTCAGCCTTATGCAGTGTTGTTCTCGAGAACCTTTCTTATCTTTGAGCTCAATACCCTCTGGTAATCTCATATAAATCTCATTATCCAGTGGACCATATAAGTATGCAGTTACAACGTCCATTAACCGCATATCCAACTTTTCTCTTATAGCCAGACTTATCAAAAATCTAAAAGTTGTAGCATCCACCACAGGGGAGTATGTCTCCTCATAATCTATTCCTGGTCTCTGTGAGAATCCTTGTGCAACAAGCCGTGCTTTATATCTCACGATTTCACCATGTTCATTTCTTTTCCTCACAAAGACCCATTTATGTCCAACTGGTTTAATCTCATAGGGTGTCCGAATTATTGGACCAAAGACATCCCTTTTCCTTAAAGAATTCAACTCCACGTTTATAGCTTCTTTCCATTTAGTCCAATTTTCACTCTGAGTGCACTCATATATCGACGTGGGTTCTAGATCCTCCATAAGTTCAAGTGCTACCTTAAAAGCAAATATATCATCGATTTCCACACACTTTCTATTCCATTGTTTTCCAGACATAACATAATTCATTGAGATCTCATTATTTTCAGGAACGTCAGAACCATGAAACTCGGCGTCCCGAGTCTCATTGCTTGGAACTATCGGTTCAGTTATGTCTGGGGTTCCATCAGATTCCTCAACCACGATTTCAGCACCTTTCTTTCTTTTCCGAGGATTCTTATCTTTGGAACCTATTGGCCGGCCACGTTTTGAGTGTGGTTTAGATTCTGTAGCAACTTGATTGTGTCCCTCTTGAACATCAATTCTAATCGGTGCATTAACAGCTGGTATGTAAGACTTAGTTACTCTTTTCGGGTCAGCAAAGGAATCTGGCAATTGATTAGCTAGCTTTTGTAAATGTATAATCTTTTGGACTTCTAATTCACATTCTTGAGTCCGAGGATCTTGCCATTTTAAGGACGTTTGATTCCATATAATTTCCTTTACCAGTCTGTTATCTCCTCCTAATGTTGGATAGACAGATTCGTCAAAATGACAATCTGCGTACCTGGCCTTAAACAAATCACCCGTGGTTGGCTCAAGGTACTTAATGATAGTAGGAGAATCATATCCAACATATATCACCATCCTCCTTTGAGGTCCCATCTTTGTTCGCTGTGGTGGTGCAATAGGCACATAAACGGAACATCCGAATGTTTTAAGATGGGATATGTCTGGCTCTTGACCCGTTATTAACTGTGATGGGGAATATTTATGTTCACTAGATGGCCTGATACGAATTAGCTCTGCTGCATGTAAAACTGCATGTCCCCAAGCTGAGACCGGGAGTTTTGATCTCATTAGCAACGGTCTAGCAATCAACTGTATGCGTTTAATAAACGATTCAGCCAAACCGTTTTGTGTATGTACATGTGCCACAGAATATTCAACACTTACCCCCATGGACATACAATAATCGTTAAACGCTTGGGACGTAAATTCACCAGCATTGTCAAGACGTATAGTCTTTAAAGGAAAATCTGGAAAGTGTGCTCTTAAACGTATGAGCTGGGCAAGCAATCTTGCAAATGCCACATTTCTAGTTGATAATAGGCAGACATGTGACCATCTCGTGGATGCATCAATAAGGACCATAAAATATCTAAACGTCCCACAAGGTGGGTGTATTGGTCCGCATATGTCTCCTTGAATTCTTTCCAGAAAATTTATCGTTTCCTTAGTTACTTTGATTGGTGATGGCCTAGTAATGAGTTTCCCTAGTGAACATGCTTCACACGTGAGATTCTTTGGGATAACTCTCCTTTCTTTCAAGGTGTGCCCATTAGTACTTGCTAATATCTTTCGCATCATGTTAGCACCGGGATGGCCAAGCCGGTTATGCCAAAAAGTGAAATTCTCAGTAAACTCTTTGTTTACCATAGCATTTACTTCTATCATTCCGATCTTAGCACAATAAAGGCCCACAGAAATGGCAGGTATAGTCTCTAGGACTTTCTTATAGCCATGGACGGTTTCAAAGATTTGAAGGAATTCTTTGTTATTCTCGTCCTTAGTTTCAACATGAAGACCATTCATTCGAATGTCTTTAAAGCTCAATAGACTTCTCTTTGAACTAGGTGAATATAACGCATTAGAAATTTCTAGATGCGTGCCCTTAGGTAATAAAATATGGGCTTGACCGTGGCCTTCAATTAAATTTGCTATACCCGCAATTGTGGTTACATTTGCCTTTTTAAGTGTAAGATCAATGAAGTATCTCTTATCTCTTAATATCGAGTGGCTTGATCCACTATCCACAATGAACACATCCATATCGTTCATACTTCAAAAGAGATAACAATAGATACTTTTAAATAACACTCTTTCATTCCATAAAGTTTAATAGAAAGCAATAACACAAAACCAAAGTATAAAGTGTAAAACGTAAAACAAGCAAAACACAAAACACCAAAACAGAAAATCAAAATCAATCACTTAAGTATATCTGAGGTTTCAAAATTCATCAAGTCATCTTGCTCATGATCGAAATCTCCTTCATTATCATGCTGGATCATATGAGTTTCTGGATTCTTCCCTTTAAGGCTCTCTTGATAGAGTTCAACCAGATGCTTGGGAGTCCTACATGTCTTAGCCCAATGATTACTCATTCCACATCGATGGCAAACTGATTTTGGGTTTGATTCTCGTGGTTGAGAAGTAATACCACGGTTATTACGATCATAGTCAGTTCGGTATCCGCGTCCTCGTCCTCGCCCGCGGTTAGAATGATCGTTATGGAATCCGTGGCCTCGGCCCTGACCTCGGCCGTATGGATTAAAATGGCCACGGCCACGTCCTTGCCATCTACCCCCACGTCCACGTCCACGACCACGATGTCTATAATCACTTTGGACGTGGTTAATTTCTTTCTTTTCATCTGTGGCCACATTCGCTTCAGGAAGTGGGGCTGATCCAGGAGGTCTCATCTCACTGTTTCTCATTAGCAGTGTATTATTCTCCTCGGCTAGTAATAGACATGCTATAAGCTTTGAGTATGTCTCAAAACCTCTTTCACAGTATTGCTGTTGAAGCAACACGTTATTAGTGTGAAAGGTGGAGAAGGTCTTTTCCAACATGTCTTTCTCAGTTACCTTCTCACCACATAGTCTCAATTGAGAAACTATTCTGAACATAGCCGAGTTATATTCTTCCACGGACTTGAAGTCCTGGAACCTGAGATTCCTCCAATCATAATTTGCCTTTGGTAACAACACCGTTCTATGGTGGTCATATCTTATCTTTAATTCTTTCCAAAGGTCCAAAGGGTTCTCAATGGTTAGGTACTGATCCTTGAGACCCTCAACAAGATGATGACGAATGATCGATATCGTTCTGTATCGATTCCTTTCATTCTCATTAGTATCCTCAATGATACATTCGCCAAGTCCTTTAGACTTTAGATTTATCTTAGTATCCAACGCCCACTGTAAGTAATTGTCTCCAGAGAGATTGAGGGCAGCATAATCCAAATTGTTGATTTTCGACATCTGAAAACATTCATCCTATTCTCTAAGAACTATAAGATTTTAAAGTTTATGCATATGATGCAAAATAGGTCATGGGTGCTTATATAAACGGGTACGGATGCATGATGCTTATGAAACCAGATTTTTATGTTTAACAACCTAACATAATGTTTTATATGCTCATGATGCAAGCCTAGTATTCAAATTCTAAACCGTATGATGATATGGCCGGATTTTAATCAAGCATGTTATGTCTATATGATGCAATCAGTTTCAGTTTCATGTTTATCAATCAACGAATCAATCCAAACAAGCAAACAAACAAACGAGTTCAAATAAATATGCAACCAAATTTGGACAGAGTGTTTACTGTCGATCGACGGGTGATTTGTGTCGATCGACACAGTTTAATTCAAACAACAAATTCAGGCAGAAGTTTACGTGTCGATCGACATAAAACTAGTGTCGAGCGACACGGGTACAGATCATGCAATCGGTTTGGATTTTAATTGAATTAGGTTAGGGTTTCAAGTTAGGGTTTCAAGTGATTACGAATCATGAATCAATAAACACAATCAAGCAAGCAATAACAATAACAAGCATGATTTAGATTAGGGTTTCTAAGATTATCATGAATCTAGGTTCTTTAGATTAGGGTTTCTTATTGTTTACCTTAACCTCCGTGAGTCTTCTAGTTCGCCGTAACCGTTGATAGGCTGTATGAACTTTCTTCTAGTTCGCCGTAACCTTAAAGGCTGTATGAACTATGATTTGAACAGTAACGCCGGATGAACAGTAATCGTCGATGAACAGTAAATCGTCGATGAACAGTGCGCGATGAATAGTGCGCGATGAACAGTACGTGATGAACAGTACGATGAATAGTAACGATGAACAGTAATCGCGTTTTTTGTGTTTTTAGGGTTTAGGGAGCAACTCGTGCTGATAACGTGTTGTGAATCAAGAGAACGAATGGGGAAGATTGTGTTTATTCATTAATCATAAGATCCTTTATATAGGATTATTACAAGAGAGAAAAGGAAAATTCCTTTTCCTAATGGAAAAAGGAAAGTACATAAAAGGAAAATCCTAATTCAACTAGGATTCATTAAACCGGCCTAAAGACTAAGTGTTAATGGGCCGTAAACGGACCAGAACTAGTTATGACAATCCACTATGATTTATAACATAAGGTAATTAATCGAAGCCAAAATTATTGAGTCGCCTGATGCTTCCATTAGATTTGATGGTCCCATCTCTCACCACTCAATTTTCATACACTTATTATATATATACACGCATATTTAATACATTATTTTCGTGTGTCACTATTGTTGACCAAATAATTTTTGGACCCTTGTCTCAATGATTCGAATAGTACGACATACATATCTCTATAGCCCGTAATGGTAAGGTGAGTGATTATTTGGTAATGCATTTTCATTTTACGTGTAAATTTGGTAATTATCTAATTGTAATTAAGACTAATAAATAAATAAATAAAGTGATATGTATTGGTCGTTTTATAAAAAGTGTACGAATGGAATAAAAAAGGTTCCATGGCTTGATAACGGGAATAAAGCAAATTATACACTGCTTAGCTTGCAGCACCTATTTCTCTTTTTTATGCATTTGATTAAGTTTATCCGATCTACTTAATTATTATTATTTTTAATATACCATTATATCGCGTCAATTATATGATATCGTATTTCTTTTCTTACTATTCCGCCGTTAAATGGGTCCAAAATGCCACTTTGATTGATTTTTTATACTTTAGTGACACTATGTTGCTCATTGTTACACAACATGATCTATATATCGACCCATTTAGCCACTATTTATATATAAGTCATCATGCAATCATCAATTATTTAACGATTTGTTGAATTTGTATTGTGTAATGGTTAAAGTCTTAAAGAACATATTCTAAACTAACCACGGATGTACACGTAACATTTTACTTTGGTTGTGCTTCAAACCATTTTTACGCAAAGGTATACTCACACAAATTAATAAAACACTGTTTACAATAAATGAAGCTTTATATATATATATATACTCGATGGTTCTAACAATCAAATGATAATCACAATTCAACTTCTTTGTTTATTTATTTAAGTGGAGGATAGTATATATATATGCAGTGAGTATAACTAATAAATTACCCAAATTGTAAATAAAACTATGAAAATCAAAATGTGCATGAAACTAAATACAATAAGAACACATCTCCAAGAATATGATCTCAACGATTAATAATAATTTTAGCAAAACATTGAGATATATTATACTAGTATTATTTTAAATAGTAACAAAAATAACACTTCGTGTGTAAATTTGGATGTGTCGGATATAGAATAGTTTAAGTTTATTTTTTCTTGAAATAATTAAAGAGATACTACTTACAAACACTACAATCATTGGTCGTAAAAAAAAAAACGTGCAATCATTGAATTGAAAATATTGCAATGTTTGTTTTGTTAACCTGTGAGGGTTTTAGACACTACTATGTAGAGAACAAATAAGCTTCTTGCAGTTTCCAATCTACCAATCACCAATTAAACTTACGAAATTATAAACGTACAATTTTAAATTAGTGTTGCGTCTGTTTTAGGCGTCCGTTTCGTGTTTGATCAAAAAAAAAAAGTCTTCTATATATATATAACGTATCTTTCTTTCTTTGGGTCTAAATATATAACGTATCTAAACTTCTAAAGTTATAGAAGCGGCAAGATATATAATGTTGTAGTTGTATTTCTAAAATAGTCTTTTATATATATAATGCATCTACGTATAAATATAGTAAAGCATGGAATGGTATTAGGCCATTTACTAAACTCGAAGTCATACACAGATACACTTAATTACTAGCAAAATTCGATTTATTGTATAGTATTAATGTACTGAAAATCATATGATCATTTTTGTTCTTTCTAGTTTCTACTAATCATAAACTACTAGAGATTTTATTCAGACAGAAGAATCTATCTAATTCCAAGCAAAGATATTTGCAGCTTCTAGAAAGAAAAAACTATTTTTTAAATTTCATATATGTCTTAAATGTATATGTTTTCTCTTTTTCCCTGAAAAAAAACCACTTTTTCTTTCAGATTTCCTCTTGGTATATATACCTTTATTTCGTACTTTCCCTCATTTAAAAAAAGAAATAATATTAGTATAGAAAAAAAATGAAATTATTAGTATTTTACCAATGATCATTTCCTCCTCTATAGGAAACAAACCATCATTGCGCCAAACAATCATTTTCATTCTTTAGCAAATCTCTTTTTCCTCTTTGCACATATAAACATATAATCCCACACACATATATAAAAACCAATCTCTACTATATAACCTTTAAATTCCCTCCTCTTCACAAATCAACAACACAAAAACCAAATCTTTTTACAAAAAAAATGGATCCTTCTTATACAAATTCAGTTAACGGATTCTACTCATTTCTAAACAAATCAATGGAAGATCTCGAAAGAGTTTATCTCTCAAACAATTTCATGTCTTTACAATTCTTACAAAGAGTGATCTATCTCTTAAGAACTTTTCACTCTAATCTTACACTTCTTGTCCAAAAACTTAATCTCCCTGTCGGTGACAAATGGCTCGACGATTACATGGACGAAACCTCTAAGCTTTGGGATGTTTGCCACGTCATCAAATCATCTCTTTCTTCCATTGAAAGCTTTTGCTCCGCCGCGATTTCAATTACCTCCACTCTCGACGGTAATCTCCACCATCACCGTCAGATTTCTCAACAGGTAACAAAAAAATCGAATTTTGTGGGTTCAAATTTTTGTTTGTTTGTTTTAATTTGCGGATTCTTAGAAAATTCGATTTTTTGGGCTAAATTTGAATCAAGTTTCGATTTTTATAATTTTTTGGATTGAAAGTTTCGATTTTTTTTTCAAAAACGTTAAAAAATTAAATATTTTTGGCTTACTTTGAATAAAGTGACGAATTTTTTCATTAGTGGATTCAAATTTTCGATTTTTTTTAGTTTTCGGATTAAAAAATTGAAACTTTTTGGCTTAATTTGTTTTTTTTTTGTAACTTTAAGTCTACAAAAATTCGATTTTGTAGTTAACCTGAAAATTTTCGATTTTTTTAATTCTTTTGGTTTCAAAGTTTCGATTTTTTTTTTTGTGTGTGGACAGGTGATAAGGGCAATAACAGTGTGTAGGAGAGAAGCAATGGGAATAGAGGAAGAAAACAGAGCATTAATGGAGAATCGGATTCTAAGGTTTCCTTTTTGGTCAGACCAAGTTACTACAACGACAATGGAGTCATCCAAGATACAAAACGGCTTTAGCGGTTTTCGAGGAGTAATGAACACAATGAAGAATATAACCTCGTTACTTCTCATGTTCCTAATGCAAGGTCTTGTTTACTCTGTTTCCGGCGACATTCCGGCGACGGCAACGGTGTCTCAGTCGCCGGGAGTGATGGTGAGGTTGAAACAGAGAGTGGTGGCGGAAATGGAGAGGATTGGGATTAGGAAAGGGATAATGGTGTTTGAGTATCGGAGGAGTAAGACGGCGATGGAGGAGCTTAAGTTGGAGCTTGAACGGCGGTGTTGCGGCGGCGGAGGAGTGGAGGAGGAGAAGAGGGTGAGAGAGAGAGTGGAGAGTGTGAAAGGGTATATTGGTAATTTGAGGAGTGGAGTTGAAAGTGTTGTGTGTGAGATTGATGATTTGTTTGATGAGATTGTTGATGGTAGGAAAATGCTTTTGGATTTCTGTAGTCAAAGGTGAAAAATTATTAAAAATGGGGGGTTTAGGTTTTATTAGTCTCTTTAGATGAATCAGTTGTTAGTTAATTTGCTCTGTTGTTTATGTTTAGTTCCTAGATCTAAAAAAGATATGTTTTAATCTTGGTTTTATTGGTTTTTCATATGCCCTAAATAGCCTAATTCCACAATATCATTTGCATGTGCCACAATTTTATTTGTACGATGACAAGAAAAATGAATTATCTACCTTGTGTGATTTTCAAGTATTATAGATTTCGCGCGTATTTTAACATGAATTGTTTAAAACACATTAATGATTTGATGTATTAATCTGAATTCGAATCCACAAAATTATCATTTGTTTTGCGGTTGTGTCACAAAAAGCCATTTTATGTTGAAGAAGTTTTATTTTTCTTTACATCAAGCTAATATGATACTTACAAGTTACAAACATACCGTGGTGTTCCATATTTGGAAGCAGAAGAATAATACACTACTTAACAACCTTATATCCTTCCTCTATCTATATTCAAGCTGATAGATCGGGACGTTAAGAACATTATCAATGCAAGAAGGCATCGAAGGCAATGGAAGGATCTCATGACTTGTTGGATTAGGTGACTCCATTTACATCCACCCAAATCAAGATTACTCTCCTACTAGGTAAAGCTCTCTTGTAATATACCTCATCATTTCATATATATGATATTTACAATTTAGAAGCAAAAAAAAAACAGTTACAAACATACTCATAAAGCAAGAAAAAAGAAAAAAAAAAGGTGGAGATAAAAATGTTGTGCAATTGATTCCATAGGGATCTTGTATGGAAGAGAGACTTGTACATATATTGACAGGTAGTTAAAAACTTTTTTGTTTTTCTTTTACACTTTTTTTGTTTGTATGTTTGATGTTTGCTTTTGAATAAAAATTGACTGCAAAAGGAGAGTTTGTGACAGTTGTTTTATACGGAAAAGAGCTTGCAGAAGAGTAATAAAACTAAAACAGCAAATGATTATTAAAACCTGACGATTGACTTTGATTTGATTTTGATTTGACTTGATTCACAGAGACCAGACACATAGGTAGAAAAAGCATCTCGTGCTCTTCTATTTTATCATGAGTTTTTATTTGGGGGTAATTTGCTTAATAATAAAGAAAAAATTAATAATTTTATCCATTAAAATTAGATTAATTGGCTAGATTTTTAATTATAATTTTTTTTTGGGTATTATTCAACCCAATTTCCCTTTTATTTTTACATATGTGACCATTTTTTTTTTGTTAACCAGAGGAATACCATCAAAATCCAAGTTTTCTTACCACTAAAAACGTTAATAGGTAGCCAAAAACAATTAAATTCAGAATGAAAAAACTCGAACTCTACCAAAAAACATTAAAAAAAAAAATGAAACCGAATCATTCAACCACTAAATAAGCATGACTTGATTTATCATGCAATATTTATTTTTTTTGTGCAACAATTGGATTGATATCAAACTAAGCTATTACACTCCAAAGAGGAGGATTTGTTCAAGTCCAAAATGGACGAAAATGAGAATACATCAGCCACAAAGATACTACATAAACAGAAATTTAAAGCCTTTAAAACCATGATAGAATCAAAGGAGCTACAAAGCTTGGTTGCAACATCCTCCAAGATAGATAGGGAGCCAAAGTTGTATGAAGCCGAAAACGAGTTCGAGAATCTGAAACCTTTGTCCGAAGCCTTCGTCAAATCACCACTCCTAGGGAGGGTAATAGGCCGTATGATTCTCTCCTTGAGAGAGGAAGAGGATACACACACTTTCGTCAAACGGAAGCTAGTCCGTTGAGCATAAATCCATACTAAGCATGTTGGCACAACTCTAGATATGGTTTCTAAGACATATTTAATAATTGCACACCTAATACGAACGATTAACGAGATGGCATAAGGATTTAAATCATCAGACCTGAGCCATATTGTAAACTAACCTTCTGAACATTCCATGCCCATGCAGCCTGCTTGCCGAAGAAACAGATGTTGCGCCGACCATCGGAGAAGTTGATGTAGCCGACGAGGTTTCCGGTAAGGATACGTCTGTCGACGAGATCTTCTCTAACTCCGGATGGGAGCCGATTGAATGGATGGGAAATATGAGTGGAGGTGAGCGGTGGAGAAAGAGGAACCAACATCGGCGAAATCGTTGCGAAGTTTCGATAGGCTGGAAGGGAGGTCGGAGTTGGCGACGGGGAGGGCGGATCCGGAGGGCGACGAGAGCTCGGAAGCAGTAACGGAGAGGATTTCTTCATCCGAGGGCAAAGACGGAAGATAATCTCAGATCCACTTCTTTCTTTTTATCATGCAATATTTATTAACTGATTATCCTTTGTTTCACTTATTTTTCCCAATCCATATAGTATTCCATATGGTCCAACTCTAAATCAAATTATCTTCCGAATAATTTATGTTCTCTTTTAAACATCATTAATTTGTTTTGTCAAAGACTTGTTGAATGAGAATTTGGGAAATAAAATTTGAAAATGTTGATATGATATAAACAATATTATATACATAAATATAAGGAGAGGGAGAGAGGTCAGCATCATGAAACATCAATTAACATGAAAGAATAATGATAAAAAAGGTATTTAAGAAAGTGTCATCAGAAATTTTCAGGCTTTGTTTCTTCCGCAGAGAACACAACACCTCTCCTCCTATTATTATTCTTTCACACTTTTTTGGTTTGGCTGCTTTTTACCATTACAAACTTCACCCACTTGCTACAAAAATCCACTTATTACAAAATCAAAAATAATATTTGAACATTGAATATTTGGCTATTTATATTTTCTTCATTATTTTTGTTTGTTGGTCTGCAGAAAATTATTTGTGTTTCCTCAACACGTGACCATGGTCAGAAATTTTATAGGAGTATTTATTTACCTCTCTTTTTTTGTCCCAACACTTTCAACTTTGGGTTACAGCTTTGTCCAAGAATGGGTTATTCTACCTTTATCAGACTGTTAACATTTAAGGAAATTAAAATTCAAGATCCAATGCACAAGTGTATGTATAATGTATTCAATGTACACACATATATATATATATTGAATAACCAGATTTTGATATAGTTTAACCAAATTTACAGAGTATATATATATAATTAACATAATGAAAAGGTTTTATGTGTGCATAGACCTCCATTTGGTTCATGTGATCTTCAGTGTTGGGAGTTGGGACCATATAAATTTAGTCAGTCTTAATGTTAAACAAACCAAGCTAAGATTTGTTGGATCAATTTGTTAATCAAACCAAACCAACCCTAACTTATAATTTTGATTATGTAAACATATCGTTTCTTGAATATATGATTTGTTTATTCTACTAGATTATGCATTGAACAAGATTTTAAGGTCGTCTTAAGTTATCTAGTGTAATAGCTTTTAGCTCGTGAGAAAACTGTAACATTTTGCTATGTGATCATAGGCATTTAGCCCAAGAAAATAGTAAAGCGGAGAGAGCAATCGATGTTTATCAAAATGTGTCTTGAGGAATTGGTAAAAACAAAAACAGAGAAAGTCAATAATATGGAAAAAAACAAAAAAACCAAATATATAATACTACTAAATGGGACTTGGAGAGATTCCAGCAATGTCCAGTCCTTCACTCACCTAACAAACATGTAAATAACACAAAAATGCACAAATCATTATAAGTCACAATTCCTAGAAAAACACATAAGTCAATGGACAGTATTTTCCACACGAATAAGAATCAAATGGCAAAATGTTACTTTTCTCACACGTTAATAGCTATAATACTAGGTAACTTATAAGATGAGCTAAAAAAACTTGATTAATGCATAATCTAGTAGAATAAACAAATCATATATTCAAGAAATGAATTTATAATAAATTCTTAAGTCTCCGTCTCCAATCATACCTTAGTTTCTTTCTTTTTCCTCTGTTCCTAAGATCTCTAACAGGTCCTCTACACTGAGAGTTTTTTCTTGCTCTTTATCCTTAGCACTTAGCATATCCAAGCTTTTTTGAAGCTCCGGTACCAACGTTTTGCACCCATTCACCACATTTTGAGCCTCTTTGAGATCTATAGCTAACTTCTTCATTCGCTGATTTCCCCACAGGCTAATTTTTCTGTCCTTGACACTTTCATTGGGAAGAACCGATTTACCCTTTAAGTGTGATGAATCAGACAATGGATTAGACTTAGAGGAAAACCATATGAGCGAACTCGGACTCGGTAAAGATGATCTTAGCGGACTCGGACTCGGTAGAAGTGATCTGAACGAAGATCTAAGCATTGCTTGCTCAATCACGGATCTCTTAGAATTTGCCTTAAGCTAAGTTTAGGGTTTTGTAACAATCATAATTAAAAGGTTTTTTGAATGTATGAGATTATCTTTCAAAGTAATGAGACACATTGGGCCCAAATCGGCCCATTAAATGCAGACAGCTTAATAGCTAAACAAACTAACCTAAAATTTGTCTAAGTTTGCTAGTCTAAACCAAACCGACCCTAACTTTATCGACAGCTTTTACTTTTTAGGACTAGGACTCGGAGCTGCCTATAGAATACTAGATCAAATCTGTTTGGTACAAGAAGATTAAATGAGTCGGAAAAAAGTGTAGGGACATTAGAGACAGGAGCAAGATCATTACTATTTGGCACTTTATTCTTAATTATACTATTAATTAAAGCCCAAAGGATAGTTAATAGTCTCTGGTTGGCGCCGTTAAGAGCATGTTTATTGAGGGAATTTAGAAGAGTGCTAGTGTTGTTAAATTATTAAAATTTGAGTAAAAAAAAGAAAGAGAGTGTTTTTGTGGGGGTATATTGAAATATAAAATTAATAAAATTTGAGTAAAGAAAAGAGAGAGTGGATGTGTTTAAATATAAAATTAATAAAAGTTGAGTAAAAAGAAAAAAGAGTTGTTTATTTAAGAATTTTTGGAGAGTGTTTTTAAAAGGAAGAGAGAGTGTTTAAATATAAAATCAATAAAAGTTGAATAAAAGAATGAAAGAGAAAGTATAAAGTTGAGTAAAAAGAAAAAAGAATGTGTGTTTTAATTATTTTTAAACCACAAGAACCTCTCTAAATTCCCTCAATAAACATGGTAGGCCCATAGCAATAGGTGAGTTAAAAAAAAGGCATAGTTCTAAGATTTATTTACTGCAATAACAGTTAATTTAAAAAAAAAAATCCATTAGACGTTTACCCCCAAGGAAATAGTAAAAACGATGAGGAGAGCGATATGTTCATCAAATTGTGTCTTGATAGAAATGGTAAAAAACAGAGATTGTCACGTGGCAAAAGAAAAAAACCCAGAGAAAGTCAAATTATATGCAGAAAAAACCATATACTGGATAGTACTAATTGAGACTTGGGACTGATTCCAGCAAGATCCACTCCTTCACTCTCACCTAACAAACCTGTGAAAAAAAAAACACAAAATCATTCCAAAATTAATTTGCAGGAATATAGGGATTATAATATGTAATTAGAGCTTTTGTACATCAAACAAGAACTGTACTGTACAGTGATACGCATTACAGGTGTAATAATGTTTCAGAGAATGCAGCCAATTATATAATGTCTCATATAGTAATGAAGAAGAGACCAAAAATGAGGTAAAATAGTAGAGATACTTAATAGCAGCAGTAATAAAAAGCATACCAAGTACACAAAAAGGACATGGACTGTAATAATAATAAAAACTATCTCAATACCTATATTTTAAAATGAAACATAAATAACCTTTAAAAGTTATATCAAAGTAAATGTTTACGTTTCCAAATTCCAATTACCACTAGGCTATATAACCAGAGGCATATCACATCCAAAATCATAAATGTTCCTCCTACCATATGTGATATTCCATGGGGAAAGCATGAGAAATTAGATTGTGCAAAATGGTGAAAGCTTTAGCAATATAGCCTAATTGATATGAAAATCGAAAAACGCCATGATTCGATTCTTTAATGTACTTGAGATAGATGAGAATACCTTTGCAGCTATAAACTGTGTGGCTGTTGGAATCTTTAGGCACCTAGACTCTTCACGGGCTTTGAGGGGCATGATTCAAGGACAATCGTGTCTCATTCGGTGCTTCATTGTCACTGGATGATTTGCTTCCATCTTCTTCGTACAAGCCAGATTCAGCAAGACCGCTCTCAGAAAGCTCCTGCACGTTAATAATCTTTCCAAACAACTGAAACGAGTTAGCTCTTGCTGGAGTTGGTCCTCGGTTTCCAACTTGTTCATTTCCAGAGGAATGATTAGTGCTGTGGCTATTAGGCGACAAGTCCTCTGATGGCGGACTGCCAAAGTTCTTCTCATTCGTCGTGACTTTTCCCAATCCCGGAAGCGGACTAAAGAAGTTATTGGTGTATAACTGAGGAGGGTTTTCTCCGATGTATCCGGTTGGATTGTAAGACCCAATTTCAAAATGCCTGGCTCCCTGCATGCCAGCAGGAAAAGTAGAATACGCGAACAAATAGGGACTTGGATCCCCAGCTGGTGGTGCTACATTGGACAGTCCTCTTTGTGGATAGAAGATGTCTCCTTCTTCTCCGATCAAGAACCCTCCTCCGCTATGGGGAAACTTCAACCTCTTTGTTGGAGGGAAAGTAGGATGAAGTTGACCTGGGTTTGCAACAATTTCCACTTGCCAAGGATTCACCCTCTTCACGTTTTGCAGAATTTCAGGTTCATCCCAAGTGATCTACACAGTTACAGAGCAAATAAATGATCAGAGGAAGCAGAATGTACTAATACAAAACGAGTAACCTTAAAACTTTTAACTAACTCACTGGCAATAGCTAGTTTAACAAACGCAATGTACAAACCCTGACCAAATAAGGAGAAGGAAAGATAACTCTACATCATGTCACTGGGAAGCTGAGTACAAGGATAAGCTTCTTATTTCTTTTCAATGTAGCAGCTAACATCTACAGGCATCCATTTTCACAAGAGAGATCTGATCTTGTTTCCAAATCAAGATATTAAGTATACAAATCAAGAACCCACAACACAGTAATTTGACACAAGTGAAACCTCAAATTCTCCAAACACCAATTGGCAATTGAATAACCAGAATGAGACCACAAATTTTCCAAACCCCAAATGCTAATCGAATAACAAGAATGATGCAATGCAAACATTATCATTCCTAGTTCTTCTCAATGTAATCTATGTGGAAGATGAATCTCAAACTGCTCTGCATCTATTTCCATATGAATGATCTAATCTTGTTTCCAAATCAAGATATCAAAAATTCAAAACAAGAACCCACAACACAACAATACAGTAATCTACATTTGACACAAATGGAACCTCAAATTCTCCAAACCTATATCAGAATATGACTGATTCCACATTTTCCCCAACAGCTCAAGATCAGAATCGATATCAAGGACATAGACAATGTAAAGCATTGTATACCTGAAGCTGCTTCCATGGAGATCCACGCCAAGGACCTGTTTCCTGAATCGTAGAAGATACAATGCCCTGAAACCATGTAATCCTTGAAGAATCCTCAGTCTCCATAGCCATTTTCACTCTCGTTCCAGGACTCCAGTATATCGACATCGAAGCTTCAACATCCTCTGCTCTCACAACGAAATCAGACCATCCAGCCGTTGGATAGTACACTACCTCAAATGGCTGACCCTGTGAAGCTCTCTTGATCGCCTCCGACACTGCTTCCGCCGTCAATTTCCCTTTTCCGGTCCTCCTAAACCCTTTCTTAACACCACCGTCTTCGTCCTTATCTCCTCCTCCGTAAAAACCAGAAAACTCATCACCATCACCGTAGAAACTCGTTATTCCGCCATTACTCGAAATCGGAGCTCGTCTCACACCCATAAACATCTCATCTACAGATCTCCTCATAAAAACAACGGAATCACCAGCGATTAGCTTCTTACTGTTCACGAACTTGCTCCATCCAGTAGTCAATAGATGCCTCCTCGGTGTACCACGGTAGATATGGCGAAAATCCCAAACAATTCCATGGATATCGGTTATGAAAAGCTTCTGCACCGGAGGATCGGCCTGAAAATCGAGCGGAGGGAAAACGGAATCGGCACAGTAACGCGGAACTGAGAATCCGCCTCCGTTGTTAGCATCGGACGGTGTTAAAATCTTCGCAAACGTAACCACCTTATTATTCTCATCTTCATCGGAATCAAACCTCCCGAATCTAGCGAGATTGTTGTTACTCATCGGCATAAACTGATCAGGAGCCATAGGTTGAAGAACAAGGTGAGCGAAAACTTCATCAGTGATCGGATCGGCGAGAAGCTCGATGGAGGAGACGATACAAGGAACCGGCGAGGTAGTGGAAGGGAAGGAGGAGATTAGAGACTTAGCACAACAGTGCTCGACGTGACCTTGAGGGAAATAGTATACCCTAGAGTATAGTGACGGGATCTGGACGGAGGCTCCGGCGCAAGCGCACCAGATCTTAGCGTCGACTTCACGGTGGACGTCGGCCGGCGGTGACATCGCCGGAGAGGTTCGTTATACAGAGAAGTCAGCGAGGAGGAAGAAGGTAGGTACTGTTTTTAGAGAGAGAAAGGAAACGGGCACGGAACGGAAGCAATAGAGAAGATAGAGGAGAGAGAGAGAGAGAGGTTTACTGTTACGGTGCTACGGGATTTTGTTCGATTTTTTGTTTTCGAATTTACAGTTTTTGCCACACGACAACAAACTTTATGCAGTGAACTGCTCTTTTACACCGTCCGATTAAGCGCGTGAATCTCACTCTCTTTTTAATTTTGTTAATTAGTATTTGTGTCTATCTTTTTGGTTTCTTTATTACTTTATTTAATTTTCCCCTCATTTTTAGGTTCACTTAACGATGTTTTAATTAACAAAATAAATTTTGTCTCTACTCTTTACATTACTTCCTTGTGTTTTACCCCAAAAAAAAAAACGAATTATTTGTGTTTAGTTAATACTTCAGTAGATTTTAAAAGGATTGGAAAAAAAAAATAAAGTATATGATATGCTGATTATGTTTGTGATTTACTATGGTTTAGAAGGAGACATTAAACGTTTTGAATACAGAAAGTTCACTAAACTTACCTTTCTTAAGGGAAAAATATTGATTAGTTTGGTTAGATTTGGGAAGAAATTAATTGAATTCATAATAGAAAGACATGGATATTTTGTCTTATATTAAAACCATTTTCAGTTTTCAGGAGATAGATGTATTAAAAAATTTACCATGTCCATTTTTTGTTACTTGATAAAAAATATACATTACCTTGATTTTCACCTTGTCATATTGCTTGTTTACTAATCTTGATGTTTTTTAATGTTTTTTTTTGTTGTTTCTACGAAATGAAGATTTGTTTACCCTACAAAATCGAAAGTAAATCCAAGTGGATCAATCCCGAGTCTATCGTATTTGTGCAGTTGCAATTTGCAAGTTGTCTTACTTTGATATTTAACAACTCGATAATTCCTACAAAATATACCTAAACATTTAAATCGGAGATAAACATGGCAAAGAAAAATATCGAAGACAATTAGGATGGTATCAAATAGATCCCTATTGTTTATTCCACTCCATGGCGAAACACATACAAGTGGCCCATTGAAAACGTTTGTTGTGATTTTTAAAATTAATTGGTTTCTTCTAGTTGATTTTTTAAGTTAATTACTTTACTTCTTTCACAACACATAAAAGAACACTAACCACAATTTAAAATAAACTTATGCAAATTTATCAACTACACGTTATAGACATGACATAAAAATTTGAAACTTTGTAGGAGAGACAGAAGAATAAACATTGCTGAATAAAAAAAGAGATACTCTAGTTTGTAGGAGAACTAAAAATCTGAAAGTTTGAATAGGTAAATTAAAACAAAAAATATTGTCCTAAATCATAGGAAAACAAAATTTCAAATCTTCGAATTGGCAAGTTGTCTTACTTTAATCCTTTGCTTCTTAGTAATATTAAAACAAACAAACAAACAAAAAACACGCTTTGTTCAAAAAATATTTACATACTGAAATCCAAAAAAAACGGTTGCTATGTGTGTATATCCATGGCGAATGGATAAAGTGTTGCGATTTTTTTAAATTAATTTGTTTTTATTTATTACATTTTAATTATTGCCTTACGCATATAAAGCACACCATAATTAAAAATCAAAGCTACAAGCTAAGAGGTTATAGACTTATAGAGTGATATGATGTCTACAATGCTTAATCTACAATTACAATCCTAGCCTAATTAGACCATTTCGTTTGTATTATTGTAATCGGGAAGTTGTCTTTAACTTTAACTTTAGCTTTTTAATGTTACCAACACAATAATCTCCAAACACAAAAATATTTAAATATCTAAAAAAAAAAGGAAAAAAACACAAAAAGTATAGTAAAAAAAGATTCCGACTTGTTATTCCGTTAGGCGCGTGGGGAAAGCAGATGGGTGTGGCCAGTTAGGAATGTTTGTTGTGATTTCAAATATTATTTATTCGTATTATTATTATTTTCGACGGCACATAAAGGAGACTGTAAATTTAATTGTTAATACATAAAAAAACAAGAAACGTTATTTATTTAGCTCCGTTCAAACGGGCCTTGCTTCTGTTGCGAATGTTTTTTTTAATAATATACGGCCCACTATCACATCAAGGTTATGAAAATTAAATAAAAATAATAAATAAAGTAATAATGACAACGACAAATGACAATTATACCAACAAGTCAATGACCATGAAACCTTCTCAAACAAAACTCCTGAAAATATTCACAAGTCATCTTCCAAATATGATTAGCGTCACATATTTTTATTTTTGTCTTAAGTGTGAAATTTAAAAATTTGCTAGTTGTTCAAATCAAATTTCATGATAACAAAACTCAAATCAAATAATGACAAAGCTATGTAACATTTGTAATATATATATTCCTATGGTTTGCCGAAAACTAAGATATCTAGCAAACCGAGCCAAAACCAATTTCTTTTTTTTAGCCAAAACCAAACTAAACCACAATTATAATAATCATAATAATAATATAAAGTCAAATAGCATTTTTAAAAATTCAGAAATTATATGAAAAACAAAAACATTCGCCCACGAAATAATATTCTGAAACTGACCAAAAACTGAAATAAACCGGTTTAAGAAAAACAATCAAAGAGTAAAACAATCTCTCTCAATCCTCCTCTTCGGACTCGGACTCAGCGCTCTGGAGCCACTCCACAAAAGGCTTAACATTCTTCCAAACCGGCGAGCTTTTCTCGACACTGGTCAGACCCTTTTGGTACCATCCCAACACAAACTCTTCCTCAATAATATCTTGATCATACAACGCCTTAAGAACCAGAGCCACCTCTTTAACCGCTTCTCCGTTCCCATTCTTCCCGCAAAACGACTCAATCGAATTCAGCAAACGCATCTGCGACGATCCATCCTCCTCTTTCGCTGTTACGGCCGCTAAGTAATTCTTCTTCTTCGCCACTTCTTTCGCAAATCCTTTGCCAATACCGTCAAACAAAGCGTTAAACAGCGCGTCCATAACGTCCTGAGGAGGATCCGAGAGCGTAGAGACGAATGTTTTCAGCTCGGTTATCGGTAAAGCTTTCTTCAGATACTCTTTCATCACCTCGACCAGACTCTTCTCGGGTTTCACATCACCGTTCGGTTTTGTTAACGGTTTTTTCTCTTCTGCTTCTTTAGCGTTTAGCATAACCAATTCCGCAGTCGCAGCACTTCACTGTTCCTTCATTCTTTTCTCAGCAGCTTCTCGAGAAGTATCGGTTTGCCACTGGATACCGTCATCATCGTCTTCTTCATCATCCTCCACCTCATGATCAAACTCGTCGTGTTTCGGACTCAAATCCTCATCAGAAGCATGGTTCTTGGACGTCTTAGTCGAAGCAGAGGACGGTTTCTTCTTAATAGCTTCCTTCTTCACCTTTCTCTGCTCTTCATCGGCAGCTTCGCCTTCTTTAAGCCGTTCCTTCTCGGCTCTCCTCATCGCTTTCTTATCCTTCGATCCCTTCTTCTGCTCCGGCGGATTCTTAAGAATAAAAGTAGTCAACTTATCCCTCATATCAACCTCCGAGATAAACCCGCAAGCCGCACACTTCAGATTCACCATCTGCGCCTTCGTGATAATCACCTCAGTCTCGGGGTTTCCGCATCCGTAACACTGAACATACTTCTTAATAAAAATATCCAAAAGCCCAGCAAGTTTCGACGTGCTATGAACACCATTCACAAGCGAAATCCCAGTCTTCTCGTCGAATTTCGACTGCGCACCGAGCTCACAACCGAAATACTTAGTCATGTAAGAAGCCGGTCTACCCAAAGCTTTCGCAATCTCGACATTATTCATAATGTTCGTCTTGATTCCGTTACCTTTACCTTCGGTCTTAGTAACCATCTTAGGCATCTTGTACCTGTAAAACGCATCGTTACGATTCGAAGCACCAATGTTCTGCAACGCCATGGTTATCGAGTGTTTTTCTTTAGCCGTTAATCGAAGGAACAATCTCCGGTTTGAAGATTCGTGAACCTAAAGTAATGGAAGAACTTGTAGTCCTAATTTCTGGATGTAGGATAGTATTCTCCAAGCAACCAGATTGACAACAAAACGGAGAAATCTTGTCAGACATAAAAGAAAGCTTCGAATTTCGATTCGTTTTTCGACTTTCCGTAATCTCGAAAATCTGCAAACACTGAAGAAACAAAGGAATTAGGAGAAATTGAACAAATCTCTACACAAATTTTCTCAAAGTATAAACTAAAATCACAAATCAATGCATAAAAAAAGCTAATCAATCACCATTATCATTACAAACATACGTAATCCCAAAATTTTTCACAGAAACATTGCAGACACCTAAAATAAAAAACGATAATCTAAGATGTTTCTACAGATTCGAATTCTTCAAAGATCAGTATAACAAAAATCGTTAGCTAAATCCAGATATTGAAGAATTTCGACGATTACGGTAATCAAAACAAATCCATAACAACAAAATCACACAAGATTGAAACGAATAACAACAATTTTCGAAGAACTAATCAATGAATCTACCAATAACGCAAAATCCCTAATTACGATTGAATAAACAAACAAAGAAACAAAGAGGGCTAAGAAGAATCTGTAGAAATACCTCTTTGTTTCTCAGACGAGGAATCAAAAAGTTCAATACGAGGAATGAAGAAATTGTTGATGAGAGGCGTTTGTTTATATAAGAGGAAGAGTTTGAGAAATTAGGGTTAACTTTAGGAAAAGGAAAGACTCAATTTCCTCTTCTTTATATTGTTGTTACCTTTTTGTTTTTGGTTTTTTTCCTTTAATTTCATATTTTCCGTTTCAAAGTGTATTTCCTTCTCCCCAAGTAATTTTTTTCATTATGGAAAAACGAAATCTATTTTCATCAAATCTTATTTAAATGAATTATATTAGATCATTGTTATAAATCAGAAACTCTGTTAATAGTATAAAATAGAAAATTAATTTTTTTTTTAATAGATGGATTACATTAATCATTATGGTAGTCTTATGCTCTTTTATCATATAATATATAAATATATTAATATTAATCAAGCTACTAGAAATGATTTTGTGAAAAAGGTATATCATTAAATTTTTCGAAATATTGTGAGTTTATTTTATTTAGTATTAATTCCAAATTTAGATATATAAAATTATTTTAGAGTTTTTCTACTTAAATAATCAAAATTTATCCTTCAACATTATAAAAATGGGTATTTAGATATAATGTTTTTGCAAATAACAAACTATCACATTAGTTTGTTTTTGATTAATATTATTAAAAATAGGGAGAATTACAATGTTATTAAATATAATAGTACTATGAATAATCACAATTTACAAATTTCGTTTTGTAAGTGATTTGCAATACTATGTCATGCATCTGTAAACAATTTACAAATATTTGATTTTCCTTGTATAATATATGAATACGTACTAAAATTGTGTAGATGAATAAAACAGAGATAGTAAACATGTAATTTTAAGTAAAATTAATATCATAATAAGAAAAATGATATAGATTAAGGGTGCAAATGGTTGCATTTGAAAAGAAAGAGTAGAATAAATTGAAAAAACTCTAGTGGAATAAAAATGAGAGGAAAAGTTATTGTTAGAGTAACAAAAAGAATGAAATGGATAAAAAAACTTTTTCCACTCATTCCACTCCTATTTAGTAGATGAATTTTTTTCAAAGTAATTTTTGGCTCCAAATGAAAGTCATGTTAGAAGAAAAAAAAAAGGAGTTGAATAGTGGATTCCTCTACATTCCGCCAAAAAATTACCATTTAAGGAGAATATACCAAATGAAGGTTTTTTTTAAAGTTTTTTTTTTCTTAAATTGTTTTCGTAACTCTCTGCCAAACACTTTCATGAAATATCCATTTCACAACACATTAAGGGTTTCTCTCTCTTAAAGGCGACAAACTAGGAGATTAGGGTTTTCTTTTGGCTCGCCGCTACCGACGGCGCGGCCTCTCGCCCACCGACGAGAACCTTCCTCTTTCTCCCTCATCTTCCTTTCTCTCATGGCTAGATTGAAGTTTGCTCCGGTGCTGCTTCCTCCTCCCCTGAAACCGCCGCATGTGGTGTTTCGTCCAGATCTGCTGACCGTGGGTTCTCTGTCGGAGCCTCCTCTCCTGACTTCTCCGACACATCGGATCTGTGCTCGTGGTTATCCCGTCCAATCTCAACCATAACCTCACCCAAAACCTCTTATTTCTCTCGGCCACAGTCACACTTAGATCTCCCTTTGACGATGGTTCCTTTCCTTCGGTGCTGGTCTCAGACCCACAAAGATCCCTCCGGCGAGCCTCTCATCTCCGCCGTGAATGTTACGGTTCAAACAACCGCATCTTTTGAGTTTGCTTGTCAATTGAATGAAATGGGTCTGATCCAACATGCTAATTTGGGCTTAGGGTGGCCCAATTTGGTTTATGAATCAAATTTCCAGCAGCTCACATCATACTCTACCTCTGGAGTCACTGGTCTTGTGTTCTACATCAATCATGCTCTGAAACACCGGTCGTGTAGACATGTTGGTAACCTGGTCCAATTGGAAAAAAGCCCATATATTGGTTATCATTGTTCGCTCTCTGCTTCTAAGAGCGATAACATCATCTCCCTTGTGAGAACATTCAAGTTTTCTGGGTTCTTTAAAAACCTTGTAACCCCTACAATTTAGAATAGGCTTGATCCTCTAATTCCTCATGTCATTCTATTCATCACAAGGTTAAGTTATGTAGACTTTAGATATGCCTTAGGACACATATCTAGAGTTGATATTACTTGCTTAGTATGGTTAGGTGCTCAATGGAACCGTTCCAGTTTGATTAAATCGTGTGCAGATCCTTTCTCTTTTGAGGATAGATTCATACATCCATTTATCCTTCCTATGAAAGGTGATTGGCTTCCGGTTTCAAAACCGAGAAATTGCTCTGCCTATAGGGTGCGAGTCTCTTTAAGCTCTATGCTTTTGGTTTTAACCAAGCGAGCTATGTATGACCATGTGATGGTCGGAGTTTTAAAGAAAGTGAGTACCGTGAGTGTCTCTCTCCAAAGTTCAACATTGCGAGGTCTCGTGGACTGGGTTTTGCTTGTTGAATTTTTGGTGGTCGGATGTGCAATGGTTAAAGCTTCGGCAAAAGTTTTCGTGATTTCGAATAAGTTCTCGGAATCCAACTTTGGCTCTCTATTTATCTTGGAAGAATTTGCAAACAAGTTTTGTAGATCTTTTGATTCTATCATGTTATTAATATCTTTAAATTTATGCTTATGCTTCTTTGTGGTTGTTGTAATTTCGATTTCATCCGATTCGGATTTGAACAATGTCTTCTTGTGGGATTGTAACCGCTTAATTTAATGATAATCCACATGTTGAACAAAAAAAAAAGGAGAATATGTATTCTTCTACATTTTACTGGGGTCCACATAATTGGTGGAAAAATGGTTGATTTCCCTAAAAATTGTTATTCTTGTTTAGAGGAGAGGAACGGAGGAATATTTATTTTGGTTGAAAAATTAATTTATTGAACTCAATAATATTATTCCACTCTTTTTTTATTCCACTTATAATTATTCCTCTCATTCAACTTGTTCATTTTATTTACTTTCATTTGCAGCCTTTGTTTTCCTCTTATTACGCTAGTTTGGGAGGAATTGCAACAAAATAAAAAATGATGATAAATGGTAATTTTTGGAGGAATATAGAGTAATCCACTTTTTTCTCTGATTTTGTTATTCTAAAATAGCAACCATTTGCACCCTAAGAAAACCATGTTAGAAGTATAATGATTTTCTCAGTCGAAAGAAGGAAAGAGGAGCGCGAAAGGAAATATGGTGGTATTTGGGGCAATATCAAAAGAAAGTAGTAATGGGCCTCGAATGGGAAATAAGGAGAAGAAGGCAGGAACCCAACATACCATGGGACATAATCGATAGGCCAATTATAAACATGGGGAAATAATGGATCAAAATCAACAAAAGCCCATATGCATAAGCCCACTCGTGGGTTAGTGTTTGGCCCGACCAGAGAAGAAATTGCCTTGTTGGGAAATGGTAAGCGGCTGAGAGTGGAGGCTATAAAGGCTGGAAGACCAGGGGGCTCTTTTGTGACCGGGAGAGATGGTCGAACTGATGCTAATGGTGGAGTTATGGATCAATCGGAGAGTGCTAGCGATATCCATTTGGGTTTGGAGGAGGATCTTGTCTCGACAACAACTGTTAGCCACGGCGGGGGTATGGAGGAGAGCAGGACTAACCGGGAGGCATAACAGGTGTTCCTGACAGTTCAAGTTGTATATTATCAAGTAAGAACGAATTGCTTACTATGGAATTGTTGGGGGGGGGGGGGGGGGGGGGAATAAATCCAACTTTCGACGAGCTATTCGGTATTTTTGAAGAAGTTCAATACTGATATTTTGGCTATCTTTGAGAGGCACGCTGGTGGTAATTGAGCGGGTTGCGTCTGTAATGGTTTGGGGTTTGAGAATTCCTTTCGTGTAGATGCTACGGGTCAAAGTGGGGGACTATGGCTTTTGTGGAGATCGGGTATTGGGGAAGTGGAGATTTTGGAATCCTCAAATCAGTTCATTCATGCGGCAATACTGAACAAAGTAGAAAGGTCCACTTAATAGTTGTCTATGCTGCTCCAACATCTAATAAACGCAGTGGCCTTTGGAACCAATTACGAGATGTCATGAAAAACTTGGAAGGACCGGTTATTATTGGAGGAGACTTAAACATAATAGTGAGATTAGATGAGAAGACGGGTGGTAATGGTCGCTTATCAGCTGATTCCATTGCGTTTGGCGATTGGATTAATGATCTCTCTCTTGTTGACATAGGGTTTCAGGGGAATAAATTTACATGGAAATGAGGTAGAGAGGAGCGTTTCTTTGTGGCTAAGAGACTGGACCGAGTCTTGTGTTGTGCACATGCTCGCATCAAGTGGTAGGAAGCTACGGTTAAACACCTCCCTTTCTTAGCTTTTGAACATGCTCTATTATATGTCCAATTAAACCCTGTTATATGAAGTAATCCGAATCGCAAACCTTTCCGATTTGAATCGGCTTGGTTAACGCACCCGAGGTTCAAGGAATTGTTGTTTACCTCTTAGAATGAGAATGTGAACACTCAAACTGACCTGAAGGACTTGCAAAAAGACTTTTAGACAATGGAACAAGGAAGTATTTGGTTCGGTTCAGAACAGAAAAGAAGAGTTGATGAAAAATATTAAGAGTGTTCAAGACTTACTAGATCAAGCCCAGACTGATGACTTGTTGAGAAGAGAAGAAGATTTGATTAAGCAAATGGATGTGGTTCTCGAGCAAGAAGAAGTGCTCTGGTTTCAGAAATCTAGAGAGAGATACATAGTGCAAGGAGACCGAAATACTACCTTTTCACACTTTAACAATCATTCGAAGGTGAAGAAATCGGATTGATATGTTTCAGAATAATGCAGGTCAATGGATTGATAATGCGTAGGAACTGGAAGCTTTAACGATTGAGTATTATACCCAATTGTACTCTTTGGTTGATGTTGAGCAGGAGGTTGATAAATTACCGGCTTATGGCTTCGTTCAGTTGTCCCTTGCTGATTACGCAAAGCTGAACATGACGTTCTCAACCATGGAGATAGAAGACGCGGTTCGCAGCATGGGGAAATATAAATCACCAGGTCTTGATGGATTCCAGCCGATTTTTTATCAACATGGTTGGGATGTGGTGGGTGAATCTGTGATCTGCTTCGTGTTAGAGTTATTTCGAACATGATCTTTACCGATAGAAATGAATGATGCGCTAGTGGTGCTCATTGCTAAAGTCATAAAGCTGGAGAAAATAACTCAGTTTCGCCCCATTAGTCTATGCAATGTTCTCTTTAAAACAATTACTAAGACTATGATGGGGAGACTTAAGAGTGTAATGATTAAATTGGTAGGGCCTGCACAAAATATTTCGGGACTTTTAAGCATGGATAACATCGTAGTGGTGCAAGAGGCTATTCATTCGATGAGACGAAAGAAAGGAAGGCAAGGTTGGATTCTCAAAAAGCTTGATCTAGAGAAAGTTTATGACCGCATTAGATAGGATTTTCTTTGAGGACAAGTTGAAAGTGGCTGGTGTTTCGGAGAGTTGGGTTAGATGGATTATGAAATGTGTCGAAGGTCCTTTGATGTCTTTATTGTGGAATGGAGAGAGAACTGAACCATGTAAGCCGTTACGATGACTCCGTCAGGGTGACCTACTTTCTCCATATCTATTTGTGTTATGTATGGAAAGTTTGTGCCATCTAATTGAAGATTCGATTACAACGAAGAAATGGAAGCCTATTCGGTTATCAAGAGGAGGGCCCCAATTATCGCACATTTGTTTTGATGACGATTTGATATTGTTTGCGGAAGCTTCAGTGGCTCAAATTCGGGTAATTCACAGTGTGTTGAAACGTTTTTGCGTAGCCTTAGGACAGAAGGTGAGCCTTGATAAATCAAATATATTTTTTCTCTAATAATGTATCCAGGGATCTAGAGAAGTTGATTAGTGACGTGAGTGGTATTAAATCGGCGAAGGAGTTAGGAAAATACCTTGGAATGCTGATTCTCCACAAAAGAATTAACAAGGATACCTTTGGAGATGTCCTTGAAAGAGTATCATCACGGTTAGCGGGTTGGAAGAGTAGAACATTGAGTTTTGCAGGCCGTGTGGCGCTTACAAAAGCGGTTATCTCATCCATACCGGTTCATACCATGAGCACAATTAAATTACCTCAAGGGACGCTTGATAGCTTGGATAGAGTATCATGATCTTTCATTTGGGGAAGTTTCGTTGAGAAGAAAAAACAACATCTTGTTTCATGGAAAAAGGTTTGCTTGCCGAGATTGGAGGGGAGTTTAGGGATCAGAACCTCAACGGCTATGAACAAAGCCTTGGTTGCGAAAATAGGTTGCGTGTGCTTAATGATGATACGAGTATGTGGTCTCGGGTTGTACGGAGCAAATACAGAGTTGTAGAGATACATGATCCATCTTGGTTAGTGGCGAAAAGTACTTGGCTAGTCACTTGGCGTAGTGTGGGCATTGGATTGCGAGAGGTAGTGAGGAAATGGCTTAGAAAGTGATTAGGGATGGACGAAGTGTAAAGTTTCGGACCAATATATGGCTGATGGATCAACCGTTGTTGGCAGATTGGATTGGTGACTTACCCGAGGGTTTTGTTGAGCTAACGGTTCACGATTTGTGGTCTAATGAGACCGGTTTGGATGTGAGTAAGATTGACCCCTTTTTGCAGGAGAATAGAAGATTGGGATTGCGGGCTGTCGTGATTGATAATGTAACGGGGGAAAGAGACCGATTATCATGGACTGGGACTGTGGATAGGCGTTTCACAGTGGCCTCGGCGTATGAGCTAATAACGAGAGATGATTCCCCGAAAGTGAACATTGCGAGTTTGTTTAATTGATTATGGAAGGTTACTGCACCAGAGAGGGTTAAGATGTTTATATGGTTAGCTTTTCATCAGGTGATTATGACAAATATGGAGAGGAAGAGACGTCATATTTGTGATGATGATATTTGTCAGGTTTGCAAAGGGGGTCACGAATCAATAATGCATGTGCTTCGAGACTGTCCGGCTATTGCATGCATTTGGAATCGAATAGTTCCAATGCGACGAAGGAAAGTTTTCTTTGCACTATCGTTATTTGAATGGTTTTATGATAACCTTGGAAGAGAAGAGGCATTATTGGACAGTGTCTGGGCCACGATATTTGTGATGGCTGTGTGGTGGGCATGGAAGTGAAGGCGTGGGAATGTGTTTAGGGAATCTAGAAAGTGTTGGGATGAGTACAATTTATTAAAGATATCGCTAAAGAGGTTACAATCACAAATACGAAGCAGGTTGACCTTACTCGGTTAGTTCCGCGAGTGGAGCGGATGATTGGATGGGTGAAACTGGATATGGGTTATTATGGGCTGTACTTGGCTTGAGATAAGTGTGTTACGCGGCTGGAGTAGGAAGTTGATTCTGAGATGATAGTGGGATTTCTTACGACAGGGATTGGAAATCAACATCCGCTGTCTTTCCTGGTACGTTTGTGCCATGACTTTCTTTTGAAGGACTGGACCGTCCGTATTACTTATGTGCTTAGGGAGGCTAATCGTCTGGCAGATGGATTAGCGAACTATGCGTTTACTTTACCGCTCGGTTTTCATACTTTTGCTTTGGTTCTCATGTGGTTGATTCGATTATGCTGGAGGATATCATTGAGACTACGTACCCAAGATGGGTTCGGTTGTAATTGTCTTTTAAATTTATTGAAATAATATAAACTGGGGAGGTTTCCCCGGTGATTCACCAAAAAAAAAGTATAATGATTTTTAATATATATTTATTTATTTTTTAATGCTCATGCAGAGCCGGTTGTGAACACATTTTCATGAAACATTTGAATGAGGCTCCTACTTCCCAGGGGCCCAACTTATTTTAAAGAAAAAATCAAATTTATATTATACTAGTTTATAGAAAATATGTTATTTGATGAAAAAATAAAAATTTATAAAGATTGCAAACCATTTTTTGTGGGAACTAATATTTTATAAATTATATGATTATAAGGTTTAAATGGTAAGTAGGTTTTTCATAATATTATTTAACACAAAAAAACATAAATGTTTGAAAATCAGATTTTTTGGTATGGGCCCCGAGAATCTCAGATCCGGTTTTGTGCCCATGTCGGATGCGATGATATATTTTGGTACATGTACATGTTGATTTATAAGAGTCACAAATAGAAAGCATGCGATATTTATTCGCACAATGCCCGGCACAATCAACACAAAATTCAGGATAATTCACTCCCCATAAATTTCGAAAATGCACGTTTGGCGGATTCTGAGGGCTTTCTCCTTGGTTAGGATAACGACTTGTTTTCTTAGAAACCCGATTTTCCATAATATTTGATGTACCTATGAAACAAATAAAAGTGAATATACTATTAAAATGTATCATACATATTTTGGGATTGTATTTTATCAATGATAAACTTACATGATGAAGCAAGAATTAGGAAAACAAATAACATGACGAATGTTTTCATTTTTTTTTGAAATTTCAATATAACTTTTGAGAAAATAATATATTTATTTATCTTTTTGGAATAACCTCTAAGTTTTGATGGTGAAGTTATATAAATGAGATCAGATGCATGGTATCATATTTATATTTGCTTTTATGTATGTTACGAAAAAAAAAAATTAATTTGATTAACGTTTAACCATTACATTACTTAACGGTTTTATTATAAATGGTAGCTACAGAAACTGTATACTCTTATTGATAAAAGCTAGTTATTATAACGTTAGTAATCAATTAGCTATATATTTGTATAACTAAGGTTAAGATCCATATTCATACGAGTAAAATAGAGATTATGAAATTGATAACCCGTGTAGAATGTATAACTTTAATTGTGTTAAATATTTTTGACTAAAAAAAAGTGTTGTAATATTGTCAAGTTTACTATTATTAACAAAAATTATAGATAATGATTAAAGTAATTATCAAATTTGTTTACGAATCCGATTTGTTAGAGAATGGTGAAACAATTCGGTGATCCAAACGGTGAATTCTACGATATATTCCAATAACCGTTTGGAACTCGCCGCACATGCAGAGAATGGTGAAACAATTCGGTGATCCAAACGGATAATTAAGCACATTCCTATACAAAGTTTGACCTATTTTTTAATTAGTTCACATCTTCCCTTCTCAAGTCTTCAAAACTGCTTTATGCCATAATCACCTATAATTGGTCTATATCTTATTCCACAATGATCATGAAAATTTCGATCTATCATTAATCTCTTCTCCAAAATGGATATGAGATTGCAATAATTTCTATGGCAATATGTTGAATGAGCTTCTGAATATATCATTTCTTTTCCATAACTTTTGCTTTGTTTTTCCTTATGCACCAAATATAATCTTCATACATGTATGTAAATGCTACTATATAGGTGTTTTCAAACATATTTTTCGCGTTGATCCATTACTTTTTTTATGTCATAGGCATTTTTATCCTCTTAAACTATCTTTACTAAACTAAAATTACAAAATAATAATGTTTTTTTATCAGTTAAATACATAGAATGTAGTTTTTTCGACTACATTGTCTCTAATTTCTCATTCAAGAGTCTTGAGATCGTACTTCCTGCTTGTCCCGTAGTTGTCTTTCACTTTCATGCTAGAGAGTTTGGTCACACGTCTTGTTTCGCTCGCACTGGGAAAGAGAGACTATAAACAGTAAAACCAACATAGTAGTGTCACTTTGTAGTCATTATATATCAAAATTATATGTTATAAGGGCATGTGCATTGGTAACATTTATATAAGTGTCTAAAAACTTTTTACTAATTAAAGATCTTTTTCTGATTTTAGACATAAAAGTCTTAAAATTTAATATTTTAAATTAGCAAAAAGTTTTTTAGATATTTGTATAAATGTTACTAATGCACATGCCCTAAGTTTCTTTATTACTGTATGCGTAATGCGTGTATGTTTACGTCCGAATGTTAATCTGGTCTTTTTCTTATAAATAAATCTTAACTCATTACTTATTCCAACTGTTGATATTATTTTTAGTAAGAGACGCGTAACAAATGGTAGATGAAATGAGCAAATATATCTGTTGAGATTTGGTGTTTAAATTTCTTAAGTACTTCTTATCAAGATTCACATCTTGATACTTCTATCCTAAATGAGCCTTCAAAGTTTGGTGGGTTTAAACCCAAATTGTTTTTGCACTAAGTTTTTAATTGATAAAATAAACATACAATTGTTATTCAAACAGTCGACATGGCTTTGCTTGTGACCAGGGATGCATGATACATCGCTTCTATGTATCTCCTTTCATCGTCATTTCCATATTTTCGGTTCCAATGTGATCGCGATTAACATTAACCAATCTATATATTGTTTAAGTTGAAAATCCATACAATTTAATATGATATGAGACTCAAGTTTTGAACTAAATAGAGTATCGAGATATATAGGTTATTGTTATCTTAAAATGAGATCCGGTTAAAGATAAGACGGAAAACAATAATCTTGGAGAAGTGTGTTAAAGAATCTCACATCACAATTGTGATAGAACATCGAATAGTATATAAGTGATATATAGATCAATCCATTATAAAATAATTGATTTTAAATTGAAACTCCATAAAATTTAACATCCTCCATACCATGCATGTCCTCTACCTCAAACAACAAATCAAAACAAGTATCATGATCTTCAAGGCCAACACCATGATGACATCAAGACTCGATCCATCTTTCATGCACAACATATATTTTGCTTTATTTATTATTTGTTAGCTTTTCTAGTAACACTTTTTTTTTTTTTGGTGCTATAAATCTTTGAAAAGGGTTATATCTAACAAATTCACCTTTTTGTGAATTAGCCGTACCGGATCCTAAACTGGAATGGGAATTAAATCAACATCATACTCAGATACTCATTAATGGTGGTACGGTTAACCCATCTCTAATCCATATCAAACAAATTACGATCCAACTTCAAAATTAGGTTTCTGTGGTGATTGTTGAGTACTATATGCTGACCTGGGGGATCCACTTCCATTTTACGTTGAGTGCTCGTCTTTTGCTATTGCCATATACAAAAGTAAGGAAGCAAAGTTGTGGATGTAGTTGCTCAAGCTGTAGCGGGTTGTGCTGAAAAATGTTGACCGCTTCCAGCTCTCCTCCTGGACTGATTCTTTGGAATTCAATTATTATTGGATACATTAAATACAAATAAAACCTAGTTTAAAGAAAAAAAAAGAACCCAAGATAAAATAATATGAAAATATTAAAAATGTGATAAATAAAGCAAAATATAGGTTAAAGGAAATAAAATTTTCAAATAAGATATAAAATCAAAGGGTTATAGATTTTATTTTCTTTTTAATCAAAATAATAATTCCATAAACTAATAAAATATCATAATCCCAACATTATTAATTTATAGAGATTTTCTTGTCTGATGGACAAAAGTTACAGTAGGTTATTAATTATAGCTTGAACATGATTGTTTATATTTGCACAAAAAGTAATACATATATTAGAATATCTGTAGATAATGTAAAGTTTTGAACACAATGTGATCAAACAAGAATTTATTATGACTATTACTTTCTGATATATATATATGTGTGTGTAAAAAAATATTATTATTGGATGTATCAAAATTATTATTTACATTTAAAGTTTGATAAGAAAAACAATAGATAATGAAATTAACAAAATCATCAAACATATACTAAAAATAAACAATTCAATTCATAGATTAATAAAAATTTAGGCCCTTTTCAAGACATGTGTTATAGTATATCTCAAGTTATAGCTACGTATACTATCACTACAAAATAAAATCTATAGATAATAATTGTTAGGGAAAAGTACCGAGTTGGATAGGACAAGTGGTATTGATTATCATTATATAAAGAGACACATAGAATATTCAATTAGACCTTGAAACAAACAAACTATGAACGAAGTAATTATGAAATCTCGTCTCGGTAATCTCAGGCTTTACAAGATTGATGTGCCTTATGAGTCTGATGTTGGAGTTATGATACAAAGCTATGAAGGTGGACACACTTCTGGTCGGTTTCTATTGTCGCGATTCACAGGACGAGGAAGAGGTTCAAAAGCTGGATTGTCCAAATCATTCGTAGATCTGGTCGGTTGGCCCAAATATTCCAACATACCTAATCAGTTCCTCGACTACATTGGCTCTCGTTCAAGGATCTTGAGATCGTACCTCCTGCTTGTCCCGTACTGGTCATTCACTTCCTGACTAGACAGTTTGGTCAAAACCATCATTTCCCAGAGGTTAACATCACAGTCTTCACACGTATTGTTTTGAACTCGTTGAGAACCAAAAACTCTGTTCTGAGCGTTGAAGATGCAATAACAAGAGTTATACCAATTGATCCACCAACGACGAAGATCGTAGATTGTTACCAAAGTTCGGAATTGTGTGGTCTATGGAAATTGTATCTCTCGTTATTGATATTGTTCACAAAACAAAATGTATCCGAAACCGAAAGAAAATGATATTGTTCACAAAACAAAATGCAATCACATCTTTCATGGAAATTGTATCTCTCGTTATTTGTTTACACACTCCTCATTGTCCTGTTTGCTCTGTTCACTTGTCTCCTGTCGATATCCGAACTCTCCTTTTCTCCTAAGACTTAGGAGGGGTTATTGGATACATTAAAATCAGAATAAAATTCGTGTTATTCAATTGTGTATTCCATAGAAATATATTAAAATCCATTGTTATTGGATTAATCATTTGTTTGATGTATTTTAAAATATAATAAAAACAACTGATATTCAATATGTCTTTGATTTTAGAGGATTTTAGATATATTTGAATATTTTAATGTATTTTTTCTTCAAAAACGTAACACAATTACTGTTATAAATCCATTTATGTGGATGACCATTATGAGATTTTATTCTCTTATGATGTTCTAGGATATTCTAAATGCTCTAAGATTATTCTATATGCTTTAGCATATTTTAGACTTATCCATTCTATTTGTACACTATATATATAGTCTCATTCTTATGGAATAAAACCATCATCAATTCTTATTCTCTCTTCTCATTCTTAACACGTTATCAGCACGATAGTCTCTAGCTATTTGAGTTAAGAAAAAAAAAAAAAAAAAAAACTTGCCGATTCACTTTCGTCTTCATCTTCCATCTCTGATCCGGTTTGTAAGTGAAACTATGTTATGCTTTATTGAGTACTAGTGTTAGGCCCATGCCTTGCATGAGCTACTTCTTTGTTGTTGTTAATAAGTTATATAAATATAAATGCTAAATAGATTTAAAAATTAGTATAATATTAAATACTAATTTTGCAATATTACATTTACCACTGTAAAATTTGATTATATTTTTAAATTAAGTTTTTAGTGAAATAATATATATATACACGCATAAGCAAAAGAGGTACATATATATATCATTAAAGATTATCGAGAATGAAGATACCACCCGATCCGAGCATCCACATATCCGATCTGCCAAGTGGACGCATCTTGGGCAAATCAATGGCCCACTAGCGGTCTCGGATGGTGTCTCACTGACACATCAGGTCAGACACACACCGGCAAGCAGGGATGCCGAAGAAGTCTCTCAGCCTTACATGCAGAATTCGAAGGACTCCTCTGGGCGATGGATTTTCTTATTCAGAAACGTATACTTAGGGCCCGATTTGAGACGGATTGCTCAAACCTATTGACGATGACCGACGATCCGATAGATTGGTCAGTTTTCCAATCTGAGCTAGATCACTTCGCAGAACTTAGAGAACATTTTATTTCCTTTCATTTAGCTTATATTCCTCGTTCTTGTAATGACCGTGCCGATGCCCTTGCAAAAGCGGTACGAGCACATAACCATATCTTTTCCCATGTAGATCTCGATGAGTCGGTAGAAAGTACCCGATTTCGGGACGTTTTTACCGGCCAAATGTGATTTAATATATGGAGCTTGTTGACAAAAAAAAAATATATATATATATATATATATATCATTAAAGATTATAGGTAAGTTTAGTCATAATTACTGGATCCGTCAGTATAGTAAAGAATTGCAAAGGTAAAATTACTGTATTTTGGGTAATTGCTTTGCTCTGCAAACGTTTCTCTCTATGATCGAAGAAACGTGATTGATGCGACCTTTATGCTTCTGCCTCGCACTGGTCAATTTTAACACTTAATATTTGTTGGGTATATTCATCTCTCGTTTGAATGTTTAATATTATTTTTTCTGAACTTTCCTTTAAACATGTTGTAGCTCTATATCTATCAACACTCGTTTTAACTACAAACGAAAAAAAGAAAAAGACAATTGCAAACGACAAACACACTTCTGTTGTATCTTGTGAGGAATTCTAAAATGCATACATGATCGTGAATGATGCACAAAGCAACTGAATTAATCAAACAATCAGATTTGAAAGGAACCATCTAGTAAGTGAAAATAGCAATGATGCTACCCACAAAGCAATTTTGTCAATAGTTCTTTAGCTGATTAAAGAGATCAAGCTCATAAAGTCTTGTCCAAAATTTTCTTGGTTTTGTTGTTATTGATAATGGTGAAAACACAATAGTATATATATAAGGAAGTAATTATGTAATTAGAAGTAATGGATCCGAATTGTTAGGGAATTGTGGACTTGTAAATCCGAGTTAGAATAGGTTTAATTAGAACCAATACATACGCTTGCTTGGGTGATTATAAATAGGGCACAAACAAACAGATTCAATTAGACCTAAAAGAGAGAGAAAAAAAAAACTATTAGCAAAAGTCATGAGGAAATCTCGTCTCGGTAATCTTAGGCTTTACAAGTTTGATGCACCTGATGAGCCTGATTCGGGCTTATAATCATAAGTCTTCCAGGTGGTGGGCACACAACTGAACGGTTTAAACTGTCGCGGCTCACACGACAAGGAAAAGGTTCAAAAGGTGGATTGCCCAAATCGCTCGTAGATTTGATCGTCGGTGCAAAAGGTGGATTGCCCAAATCACTCGTAGATTTGGTCGATTGCTCTTTCATGGCGAGTACTTTCACCGTAACAAATCAGATCCTCGAGTACATTGTCTCTAATTTCTCGTTCAAGGATTTTGAGATCGTACCTCCTACTTGTCCCGTACTCATCTTTCACTTTCAGCCTCGAAATTTTAGTGAGGACCATGTCCCTGAGATTGACATCACACCTCTTGTTCTAAGCGCATTGGGAAAGAAAAAGAGAAAGAGAGAAAGAGGTTATGTTCCGCGTGTTGATGATGGGACGAGACCTGATGCCAATTGCACCACCAGCCACAGAGATTGTAGATTGTTACCAAAGTTCAGATTTGTGTCGTCTATGTGGAGAAGGGTATCCGAAAGAAGACGAGATTGTGCATAAAACAAGATGCAATCACATATTCCACGGAACTTGTATCTCTCGTTACTTGTTACAAACTCCTCATTGTCCAATTTGCTCCGCTCACTTGCCACGAGGCGACATCCGAACTCTCCTCTTTTCATAAGACTTAGAAGGTCTTGAAGCTACTGATCTGATTGGCATTTCTCTTTTTATATTTTTATTCTTATTTAACATTTACATTTATGGTTTGTGCTCAGTTTTTCTTTGTGGATTTTTGTTTCAGTTCATAGAAATTATTGAACTTATGGCTTCAATATTGATGGGATGATCATGGTGAATATCTATATCTATACATGTTTTGGTTTTGATTTCCTTGGCAAAACACATTCCTATATTTACAAAGTTTGACCTGTTTTTAGTGCATATCTTTCCTTTCAAGTCTTCAAAATTGCTTCCTGTTATAATCCCCTTCCTATTAAATGATAAGTTGAATTAGTGAAAAATTTAATTGTTATAATTTGATTGGCTAAAAACTATGACATGGAATGATGACATTTCATTAGGTAAAAGATGATATGGCTTAAATCCAACCTTTATTTTAATCATTTGTTTAATTTGAAAAACTATTTTCATTTGGAACATTAATCATTTAATTTGTTTCGCATAAAATTTCTTCGGAACCAAAAAGTTCCACTACCATTTCTTCGGAACCAAAAAATTCAAATTTTATCATATCTAAATGAATCAACAAAAATCAAATTCACGATTATTGCTCAACTGAACTTTTTAGTCAACTGAAAATTTGTTATTTACTTATTTGTTCGGATATGTGGAGGAACTAACGGATATTCCGAAAAAATAATATTGTTGAGCAAGATATCTTGATGAACAAATATTTTATATATATAGGATTCTCAACCATGCATTGCTCATGATAAAACTCCACATACACATTTTTTTCTTCTACATGTTCTAATGCTTAATTTTTCTTAACGTAATGTTGCAGATATAAATAACCCCAAAAATACATAGGAAAATTGTGTGAAAGTACTAAGTGTATGGTATCATGGTTTGCAACCACAGCTCGAAACATTCAAGAATTAATGTTATCTAACGAGCATTTTTTTTTGCTAAAAGGCAAATATCATATTAATGAAAAGAATATTTTACAAGGAAATTAAATCTAAGCCCTAAACAATTTTGGCAAAAAAGATAAAAAAACAAGATTGATTAAGAATTTGATTTGGGGTTACCAAAAGTTATCAAGTTGAATTACTAACACCTTTTTACAGGATGTCAATTAAGGGCTTACGTTTATTAAGTTCGGTGAAGGAAATGAGTTAAACAGAAAATAGTGTTAGAAGTTCATTCGAATGGAGGTTTCATAATCATTTCATTATTGACCTTCAAACCACTGGATTCTTTTTTTTTTAAATGAGAAATGGAATCTTTTATGAAATATGTTTTAATTTCTGATTAACAAATAAATCAATGAGTTTATAGAATTGAATTTGTTATCACTTGGATTATTTTATATGTGTTTATGTAATTTTCGCATTCAAATTTTAAATTTGATATAATTTGTTTATGTAATTTTTAAAAAGTTAACGTTATTGGATTCGTGCTTTTATAAAATCAAGAAAAGTATTTTGTTATTGAAAAAAAAAAAAATAAGTAACTCAATTTGTCATTTGTTTGTAGACTAATGTGTTACAGGTTCATGGATTCTATACACTTTTTTTCTTTTAAAAGTCTAGTTATAAAAGGGTATTAGGTCTTTGATAAAATATTCTCAAAGTTTATTGTTTTTAATTAAGAAAATGAATTATAAACATAAGTTCACATCTTCCCTTCTCAAGTCTTCAAAAGAGCTTCCAGTCTATTATTGATCTCTCCTCCAAAATGGATATGAAGCTTTCGATAATTTCTACAACAATGTTTTAACGAGCTTCAGCTTCTGAATATATTTTCATTTGTTTTCGCATTCAAATTTTAGCTTATTATGCATTTCTAATAAATACGAGATTGCGTATAAAATATTTCTGTTTTTCCGAGTTTAAAACAATTTCTATTTAAAAAAAATCCACTCATTATTTCAAGTAATTTCACAATGTGTGAATATTATTTGAATTAAGGTGTGAATGCTATATTATAGAGAGATTATATAACAAAACATATATTCGATTTTGTTTTATATTTTGGATGTCAAGAAATTATATTGTTGGTTCCGGTATGACATATCACACACGTTTATTAAAATTGAACCGAGTCTGATTTAGTTCTATTGGTATACGAGCTGATCGAAATAACCGGTGTGGTTATTAAATATAAACAAACGCTTGCAAGAGATTAAGCTACAAATCATTTAATAGAACGACAAATGATTGTGAATATGATGAACGAAGGCAAAAGGGTTCACTTAGTCACAACTATACCATTTTTCCATTTTCTTACTCCAAAGATTAAAGGGTGCCCTAATAATAGACTTTAAATTATGGGACTAACCATATATACTTCCGTTGTAACAAAAACAATGATAAGTTCATTTTCGAATCCACGAATTTGCCTCAAAGAATATTAAAGCGCCATGAATACGATGATAAATTGTTGTATTTGTCCAGGGACAAGAAGACCAATATCGCATTTGATCTTGCAATGGAACACACCTTCTGTGCAAATGAAGTGTAGGCTTTGTAGCATACTTCAGCTAACTATAAGAATAATTTTTGTGAGAGATTAGTATTCACATTTATCTATTTTGGTTAAATAATTTTCCAATTTATATTTATAATGTGTGAAATCATGTTCACACCCGCACATAGTGCGGGCAAGTTACCTAGTTACCTATAATTGGTCTATATCTCAAGGAAAAATGTTATACTATATATGGAATTGAGAAATGTGCTCCGCTCACTTGCCTCGCGGCGACATTCCAACTCTCCTCTTCTCATAAGACTTAAAAGGTGTTATTGGTTTTGTGTATTCAGATGGAGTTATAAGGATTTGGATGTTATAAAGATTCTAATGTTATTCGAATAAGATTTTCAAAACTTTATTAAAGTCTGGTGTTATTCATCTTCCCTTCTAAATTTTTTAGTGTTAACTATAATAAAGTTATTCTGTTACAATAAAACTTATTGTTATTCAATTTCATATTTTCAATATTGTTATTCATTTAAGATTTTCAGAACTTTTTGAAGTTTATTAAAGTCTGGTGTTATTCATCTTCCCTTCTAAATTTTTTAGTGTTAACTATAATAAAGTTATTCTGTTACAATAAAACTTATTGTTATTCAATTTCATATTTTCAATATTGTTATTCATTTAAGATTATTCAGAACTTTTTGAAGTTTGGTGTAATTAGTTTATGAGTTTATAACAAGTGATTTCATTTTTAAAAAGTTAACGTTATTGGATTCGTGCTTTTATAAAATCAAGAAAAGTATTTTGTTATTGAAAAAAAAAAAATAAGTAACTCAATTTGTCATTTGTTTGTAGACTAATGTGTTACAGGTTCATGGATTCTATACACTTTTTTTCTTTTAAAAGTCTAGTTATAAAAGGGTATTAGGTCTTTGATAAAATATTCTCAAAGTTTATTGTTTTTGATTAAGAAAATGAATTATAAACATAAGTTCACATCTTCCCTTCTCAAGTCTTCAAAAGAGCTTCCAGTCTATTATTGATCTCTCCTCCAAAATGGATATGAAGCTTTCGATAATTTCTACAACAATGTTTTAACGAGCTTCAGCTTCTGAATATATTTTCATTTGTTTTCCAAAAATTTTGCTTTGTTTTTCCTTATGTACCAACTATAATTTTTAGACATTTAAATAAATGCTACTACACAGGTGTTTTAAAACATATTTTGCACTTTGATCCAATACTTTTGTCCTCTAAGCAATTCAAAAATTATATTATTACTAAACTAAAATTTTAAAATACAAAAACTCCAAAATAATAATGTTTTTTTATCCAATTAAATACATAAAATGTATGTAGCTTCTATATAAAATAGTTATGATTTTGTTGTTGTTATTCATTATTAATGGAGTAAACATTTTCTAAATGTTTATTTTCTAAATTTTCGTGAGTGTAATACGTAACGCATCAATGTTCATATAGTATGCAATGGTAAGACTGGTACGTAACATCAGAGTAAAAACCACAATTACTCTAGTTCCCTCTATTTTCCTCTCTGTCCTTGTAACTATTTTTATTTTCCTTTCGTCTCAATCTGGATAGAAGCAATGTTTTGAAAACCGGACCGGCGACCGAACCGGAGAAACTTTTGGGTCATGGGTCAATGTGGTCTGACCGGGTCGAACCGGGTTTAATAGTTTTTAAAAAAATAGTAATATAAATAGTTTTTGTATAACTATAATATCCAAAATTCCAATATATAATATAGCCTTTGAATAAACATATATTTTTTAAAATTAGGAAAATCATTTTAATAACAAAAAAACTATTCAAAGACAAAATTTAATGAGAAATAGTTAAGTTTATATGTAAAAAAAATTCAAAACTATTATTTTTTTCTATAAATTTTAATCATAAAAAATTTAAATATGAAAAAATGGAAATTTACAACAAAAAAAAAAAAAAAAAAACTCAAACCCCGGTCAACCCAACCCGGCTAGCTGGCCGGTTTACGGTTGAACCCGGTCCGACCTCTGGTCTGGTCCAGTTTTCAAAAAGCTGGGTAGAAGCTATCTTATTATATAAAGTTTGATGCGTCAAACATAATAATTAACACGGTCGTGACACGTGTCAATCGATCGATCCGAGATTTCAACATGTGTAAATTAATTTCCCAATAAAATAACATATAAATTTTTTATTGTATTTTTAAATTAAAGTAACTAATCGATAAACATAAATAGATGATAAACCTACATTCGATAAAAAATATCCCAATTTTTTTACATATTAAAAGAAAAACCTACTTTAATTTGTAATAAGAGTAACTAATCGATAAACATAAATAGGTCATAAACCTACAATCGATAAACAATATCCCAATTTTATTACATATTAAAAGAAAAACCTACTTCAATTTGTCATCTTATTATACGATTCTTTTACATTTTAAAAAAAAACAAATTCCTACATTGCAACCTGATTTCAAACGTGTAAGAATATCAATTAATTTTAAAATAATAAATTCAAATAGACTTTTGTTTCTATTTCTAAATCTTTAAGGATTACAATATTTTTTTCTATATAATAAGCTTTGTGGTCTCTCAAACTTCTCACCCAAAAATTTCAAGCTTTTACAATCTCTCTGAAAACCTAAATTATACTTTTCCATCATCGCATAAACAATGACTACTCCATCCATGAAGAATATCGATTATTTAACATTAGATCAGTTAAATAAAAAACGTGCTTATCATCGTACGGTGGTACGTCTAATCAGAAAGTGGGAGACAAGAAATTTGAAGAAAATTAATGAATTGATAGGGATGGATTTTCTCTTACTTGATGAGAAGGTAAACATATTTGTAAAGATAATAATTTTAACGTATTACTAGGCTAATCTACATATTAGCCTTAATCCAATTCTTTTTCTTTTCCATAATCAAGGCCTTCCCCCCGATCATAGCGTGGGTTTGTTGGAATCTTTTCGTTGATATTGTTACGTTGTACAATTTGAAACGTTTTATTATATAAAGCTTGATGCATCAAACATAATAATTAACACGATCGTGACACATGTTAATCGGTCGATTTAAATTTTGACATGTGTAAATTATTTTTCCAATTAGATAACATATAACAAATTTGATTATATTTTTAAAATTAAAGTAACTAATTGATAAACATGAATGAATATATGAGCAATATCTCAATCTTATTTTATTATAAAAAATATATGTATTTATGTATTCCAAGAATAAATAAATCCTACTTTGATTTATAATTGTCATATCCGATGCTATGAATCGTGAGCAATATCTTAAACTTATTATATATATAAAATATATATCTTCATGTATTTCAAGAATAAATAAATCCTACTTCAATTTGTAATTGTCATATCCGATTCTTCACAACTTTATTTCAAACATAAGATATGCATTCACTTTCAAAACTGTAACAATTTTGCCAAACTAAAAGATATGCATGTGGATTTATACGATATTCTCATAACTTTTAAATTATGATTTTATCGTATTACATCTGCCTAACTATAGTTTTTTTTCCTTAGATGCAATCAGATATATTAAAGATATGAAAAAAATTCATGTTCGTACGTACAATACATCGACTACATAAACTTTGACTTTATTGTTAGAAAAGGTATGTTCTCATCGGCACAAATATACATATACGATTCTAATTGACTTATTGTTTGTGACATGAAGGTTTGTTTTTTTTTCCTTACACCTTTTTCGTTTTTTCTCCTATTATCATAAGCATTAACTAATTAAATTTACAATTCATGTAAATTCCATTGTTACATGTTATAGTTACATGCATATATTATTGTTTCATGATTTTGAATCTATTAGTATTGTTTTCTATCAATAAGTAATGGAATCGAAATACCAGTAACGATATTGTGGCAATAAAAGCGATAACATTGTCTTGATTATGATAAATGTTTTGATTAAGATGTATGAATGTGCAATTAGTTTATCAGCATTTTCTTCAACTAAATTTTATTTAAATCAAGATTTTGATTTAGTTATTACGTTTCGAAAAAAAGTATGTAAATAGTATTTTTTTCCCTTTACTATTTGCTAGATAATTTTGGACAAATACAGTTTATTAATTAAATAAATCTATCAAACTAATTTTGTATAGTATTCAATTAATTATGATAGACCGTCATTCAACGACTAACCGCCGCCGGTCTAAAATTCAGCATTCAATTAATGATATTTGGGAACCAAACCCGTGCAACGCACGGGTCCTTCATCTAGTATACTATAAACAGTAAAAACCAACATATTAAAAAAACTGTTGGAGAAAAGGTTTTAACTGTTTATAAGTAAAAATAATAGGGTTAATTGTTGGGGTTGGTTTTTTTTTTTTTTTTTTTTTGAAAATTATTGTTGGGGTTGGTTATCCAACAAATCAACCCTATTAATTATATCTTGAATATGACTGTTTATATTTGCACAAAAGTAATAGATACCATATTACAGTATATTTGTAGATGATGTTAAGTCTTGAACATAATGTATCAAAAAAATAATTTATTATGACTATTACTTTCTGATATACATACATGTGTGTGTGTGCCGCCGCCGTTCAGAACCGCACCGTCGCCGCATCTCCAAATCTCCGACATGATGCATCGTTAATGGGTTGGGGGAAAATGATTATATTGGGCCATACTTCAAGCCCAATAAGGTATACATTCATTTTCTCTTTAGTCTCAATTGTTATGGGTAGTGCAAAGCCCAATAAGATTTGTGGGTTAAGACCCGTTTCTTTTAACCGGAATGCGTCTCCGGCATTGGGTGGTCCTTCCGGTTCACCGCTATCTTGCCCGCCGATAAATCCAAAACCTTTCCGGTTATGGTGGATTAATCTAGAGTGTAAACCCAAACCTAATGTGGTCATGGTGGCTAGAAACATTGACGGTTTGGCGTGTGGAACTTATCCTCACGTCACCGATGAAGATATAAGGATTTGTTCGGTAAAATCCGACTCCTTACAGTTAATTAGAATCAGTACTAGTGGTTCTTCGGCTTCCAAGCATCATGGATTTCCCATGACATCTCGGTTCTCTTCTAGAACCTCGAGTCTATCTTCTTTAAATTTACCGGCAATTGTTGTTTTTGATTTTGTTGCAAATGCTTCCTTGTATGCTTTTGTTAAGAACCATTAACGATGATATAAAACCGTCTGTTGTCCCAAAAAAAAAACATGTGTGTGTGTGTAAAAATGTTATTATTGGATGTATCAAGATTATTATTTACAATTAAAGTTTGATAAGGAAAACAATAATGAAATTAACAAAATCATCAAACATATACTAAACATAAACAATTCAATTCATAGATTTATTTTATAAAACTTTAGGCCCGTTTCAAGTCATGTGATATAGTATATCTCAAGTTATAGCTACGTATACTATCACTATAAAATAAAATCTGTAGATAATAATTGTCGTAATTATCAAATCTAGGAATCCAATTTGTTAGGGAAAAGTACCGAGTTGGATAGGACAAAAAGTATTGATTATCATTATAAAAAGAGGCACAGAGAATATTCAGTTACATCTTAAAAATGGAACAAACAACTATGGAGAAAGTAATTATGAAATCTCGTCTTGGTAAGCTCAGGCTTTACAAGATTGATGTGCCTTATGAGACTGATGTTGGAGTTAGGATAGAAAGCTATGAAAGTGGACACACTTGTTGTCAGTTTCTGTTGTCGCGATTCACAGGACGAGGAAGAGGTTCAAAAGCTGGATTGTCCGAATCATTCGTAGATCTGGTCGGTTGGCCCAAATATTCCCACATTCCTAATCAGATCCTCGACTACATTGTCTCTAACTTTTTTTTTTTTTTTCATTGTCTCTAACTTCTCGTTCAAGGATCTTGAGATCGTACCTCCTGCTTGTCCCGTACTCGTTATTCACTTCCATACTAGACAGTTTGGTCAAGACCAGTTCCCTGAGGTTAACATCACATTGTTCACACGTCTTGTTTTGGACAGGTTGAGAACCAAAAACTCTATTATGAGCGTTGAAAATGCAATAACAAGACTTATACCAATTGATCCACCAACGACGAAGATCTTAGATTTTTACCAAAGTTTGGAATTGTGTAGTTTATGTGGAAAAGGGTATCCGAAAGAAAATGATATTGTTCACAAAACAAAATGCGATCACATCTTTCATGGAAATTGTATCTCTCATTATTTGTTACACACTCCTCACTGTTCTGTTTGCTCTGTTCACTTGTCTCCTGTCGATATCCGAACTCTCCTCTTCTCCTAAGACTTATATAAATATAATTTTTTCGGATTTGTATCATCATTTCCAACTACATAGACTAATTACAAATGTTGTGTTCCTTTTCTTGTATTTGTGTTTAATGTACTAGTAGAGAAACTTTTCTTGTATACATTTTCTTACTATGTTTTCATTTTATTTTGTTCTACTAATAAATTTAAACACTTATACAAGATAATTAACACAACATTTATACAGTCTTTGTACTTTTTTGGTTACAATATAGTTTAAAAATTACAACGAACCAAATTTTGATATTCAAAATAAACGTTGAACGGCTAACCAATTATTTGGTCATTATTAGATTTATGAACTTTATTTGTGTTGAATCTTTAAAGAGATGAAAAATTGAAGCGAACATCTAACATATTTCATAACAAGTCATTAATGTTTCTTTTGTTCCTTGGATCATTGTTAGATTTATGAACTTTATACATGCTTTGTATTAGGTTTTTTTTTCCAATTAGTGTTCAATATCACATGCCCCCAATTAGGTTGTGTACGAAATAGAAAGTCCCGAACATGCAAACTTTACCTCTGGTAAATAAAGCCTTGAAGGAATAAAGAATCAAAGAGTTATAAAATATATTGAGGTAAAATATATGAATGTAAAATTTAAAAACCTATATTAATTCTCTCAAAACCCCGTCAACTTATCAATCACCATTATCATTACAAACATACATGAAACATCAAAATAGTCTATGTGAGAAAGCTCTATCAAAAGTCTAAGACACAGATTCTCTTTTGACTTGGAACCCTTTTTGGGGGCCTTTTTCCTTAGTTTTTTTTCGTTTCCGATTATTTCCGTCTCCTCAATTAATTTTTGTTTTGTTTTTAATTATGGAAAAACAAAATCCACTTCTTCAAGTGTTATTTATTTTTAGAC